>JBBBDQ010001410.1:2670000-2810000 GCA_037127315.1 Ascarosepion bandense | reverse complement strand
TTCATATTAACTTGCATCATAGCCCGGAGTTGACCGTGTCACTCAGAACATTTTAATAGTAGGACTCGGTTATATAAAAAAAATAATTATATAAAAATTTTTCTTTAGAAATTGTTAAAAAATTCTGTTAAAAAACCTATTTTCTTTTGTTTTGCGTAAACGTGATTTGATGTTTTGTGTGACATTATAAACAACATTGCGTTTGTTTTTGTTTGAAAATTAACATAAAAATACCGATTATTTTGTTTTAATGAAATTAGAAATATAAAAACTATTACGCTCTCATTTCAGAAATCTTTTTTAAATATTTCTTTTGTTTAAAACATACGGGGAATATATTCACATTTCGTTGTTGACCAAATAAATTTTTAAAACGTCGGAATAAAAATTAAATATAAAGGCTCATTTTTTTTTATTCGCATTGGACACGTGTGATTTGATTTCTGTGACGTAATATAGCAACAATCTTAGATCTTAGATATTTTACGGAGCAAATGTAAACAATCGGCACCATTGGTCAAAATGCACGAAAGGGAAAATTGATGAACTTAAACTCAAACAGTATGTGTCGACCTGTAGATATGTGTCCTTATAAAGTTTGAATGGCGTAGCTTAAAAAATGCAGGTGTGCATAGATTACAGTCACACACAGAATCACAAATTGCCTTTTATGAATATAGATATTTTGTAATTAATTTATTAATGGGAGAATCTCTTTATTGTTCATTATCACTATAAACTATAAAACTAAAACTCTAATTTATGTCCTGTAGAATTTTACATTAATACCAGTTTAACACCGAAGTCAGTAACGAGATGAGCGACCAATTAAGATAATCATGTCTTGGAATCCTCTTTTACTATCAGGTAGACCGTTTCTATAGTCAGTCAGTTAAGTGCCATGCGCGATACACGCTTTGGGCGATCATGTCTCGAAAGAGACATGACTGACTGGGCAGAAGATTATCCCGCAGTAGGTTGCCATTGCTTTCTGCGGTAGACTGGTTGCCGACCAAGGCTATAGAACCCAATCTGTCCTGTTATTTGACTCATAGGTAAAGGGAAAAGAAATCTATTATATTATTACGTAGTAATTAGTGGGGGATCGGTTTCCTATTGTTATGAAGTAATAAGCTGATCCCCCACTTTATGACCAATATAAGCCTTAATCATTATTCCAACTATTATATTCAGTCAGTCAGTTAAGTGCCATGCGCGATACACGCTTTGGGCGATCATGTCTCGAAAGAGACATGACTAACTGGGCAGAAGATTATCCCGCAGTAGATTGCCATTGCTTTCTGCGGTAGACTGGTTGCCGACGAAGGCTATAAAACCCAATCAGTCCTGCTATTTAATCCATAACTGGAAGGAAGAGACGGATTAATACCTTTCCCAAGGATATTTGCGCGTAAGTGAATACAATGGATTCAACTGGAATTCGAACTCGGTTCCCCGATTTCTTATTCCTAGCCGATATCCACTGCGCCACAACGCACATCCGCTTCTATAGAGGTGGCTTCTATTTCCGAATTAGTAAAGCCTCGTTTCGGCTATACAAACCGTTACCTAGGTTGGGACGCAGCTTCGATTATGGTTGGTGACACAATATTTATTTCGTGGAAATTCTAATTCAAGGCCAGTTGTTATGAATATCATTGTTTAAAGAACAAAACAAACAAAAAATTACCCAGCTGAAAATGAGGTTTATAGTAATGAGAAAATAATAACAGCTAAAAAAAGTCTCTTAAAAAATTACTATTTTTTATGTTTTTGGGATGAAACTAATTATAAATTTCTCTGTATGAGAATATAAAAGAAATGTAAATAATATATGACCAGCTACTCAATCAAATAAGTATATCCATAACTTTTATAAAGATGAATAGAATATATATATAAACTTATTTATAAATGGAACTTTGTGTGTGTGTATGTATGTGGGTGTGTGTCCGTTACCTATAGACTCCGAAACGGCTGAACCGATTTTCTTGAAAATTTACTCAATTGTACTGTAAGCGTCTGCGAGTGTTCTTAGCTAGGTTTTGTGTCGAGGTACCGCCGATAAATATCGAACATTCATTTTTCTGCCAGTCAGAGGACTTATTTAGCCTTCAAAATTCAGTTTACGACGAAAAAAATTATTTGATATCGATATTTGACTTATATCCATTCACTTTTCTTTCAGTCTACGGTTTCGATTTAACTAGAAACAACTATTGCTTTTTAGTCATTCGTGCCCACGTCCAAAATGTCTGAGCTCCAGGACCATGGATTAGTTTTAAAGCTTTCATTACACCCGAGCAACGCCGGGCAGTACTGCTATGTGAATAAATATATTTTTAAGGTGTGATTTTAAGGGCCTGATTATTGTGCTAAGCATGAGACAGTTACCACCCTTGAGTTTTGACTTCAATGTTCACTCTTATATATATATATATATATATATATATATATATATATATATAGTGTATCGAGTCAGCAGATTATTTTCTAAACATACACTGTTAAATATAACAATAAATGTCTATTATATTTAATAATTGACCATTCTAAACATCGAATTTTGGCTTTAATCTCAGGTGAAAATAAAGAAAAAAATTGTCCAACATTTTTATATTTTTTTATTATGTCGGTTCTAAGCTTTGGGCTCACATAGGCCATCTTCAGAATGGTTACAGAGACGTTAACATCAAAACATCTACCATCAAAGATGATTTTACTTTCTGTTGACAAAAAACATTGCTAAGCAACGATAACAGTTACCAAAAAGATGACGCAGGTCGTAAATTTGTAATGCGGTTCTATGACGCTCAGAACAAACTTAATAAAAAATCATCTAAATGGTGGAGAATTTTTGTCTTTATTTTCATCTGAAATTAAAACCAAAATACGATGTTTAGAACGGCTCATGATTAAACATAATAGACATTCATTGTCTCTTATATTTAACAGTATATGTTTAGAAAAAATATATGCTTATATACAACACGTTAAAATTTCCCTTCTCTTATTCTATGCGCCTATGGCTTAGGGGGTAGCAACTGACACCAAATCGGTAGACTTTCGATCCCGGCTTGAAGCAAAGAGGATGTGTCTAGCCACACTGATGAGCTGTGATACAGCGAAACAGGCTTGTATGTAGATGACTAATATATATATATATGTATATATATATATATATAGTGTGGCAATAAAGTCACTATATATTTCAGTCGGTTAAGTGCCATACGTGATACACGCTTGGGGCGATCATGTCTCGAAAGAGACATAACTGAGTGGGCGGAAGATTTTCCCGTAGTAGGTTGCCATTACTTTCTACGGTAGATTGGTTTCAAACCAAGGCTATGGAACCTAATCTGTCTTGCTATTTAGCCCATAGCTGATGTAAAGAGAGGGATTAATACTTTTCCCAAGGTTAATTGCGAGTAAGTGAATGCAACGAATTTGACTGGAATTCGAACTCGGCTCTCCGTTTTCCCGATCCAAAGCACATCCACTCAACACTAGATCGCCTAAATTAATCAACGCACAAAATCATCTGTTTTGTGTTGTAGTTGTCTTTACTCTATCGAGTCTTATTTAATCGGAGTTACTCCGGATTAGTCGGAACAGCTGGAGGACGAACAGACGGAAAAATACCTTTCCCAAGGCTATTTGCTCCGTAAGTGAATGCAACTTAGACAATTCGAATTCGAACTCGGTTCTCCGATTTCTCCTTCCGACCCGATAAAAATTTCACCAAAACATAGACCCTACTCTACAGTTACTTCTAATAAAAAAAGCATGAGGAATTTTCAAATATTTTGTTTTTGTAAATAATTATATAGAATCCTTAGCTTAGCTTATGACCAACGGGCTTCTCTCTGACAAACAGTATGGGTTTCGCTTCACCAGGTCTACTGCTGATATGCTAACGACCATTACCGAGTACATATACCAGGCACTCGACAAGAATGGTGAAGCCCGAACCGTTGCCTTGGATATCTCCAAAGCATTCGACAGGGTCTGGCATGCTGGCCTCTTGTGCAAACTGCGGAGCTATGGGATAACTGGACATCTGTTTGACCTCATCCAGTCCTTCCTCTCTAACCGCACATTAAAGGTGGTATTAAATGGGCATGCCTCCCAAAACTACCAGACGAACGCGGGCGTCCCTCAAGGTTCTATCCTAGGCCCCACGCTCTTTCTGATCTACATTAATGATCTCCCCGACACCATTAGATCCCAAGTTGGCATGTATGCCGACGACACAACGATCTACTCCCGCATCGATCAGAAACCAGGTCTGGACGACAAAGTGAACCTCGCTGCCGCACTTGAAAGGGACCTCCAATCCGTAGTGACCTGGGGTAGGAAATGGTTAGTAAATTTCAATGCCTCCAAAACAAAGCTGTTATCAACTAACCACCATAGACAATCGCATCTACCTCCCATTAGCATGGGACAGGCTAGCCTCCCAGAGAGTAAAATACTACGCCTCCTTGGCCTTACACTCTCGGCGGACCTCAAATGGAATGACTATATTGAATCCATTGCCAAATCTGCTGCTATGAAAGTCGGCTCTCTGTGAGGGCCCGGAAGTTTTTCCCACCTGAAACTATTCTGCACATATACAAATCTACCATCCGCCCGTGTATTGAATATTGCTGCCATATCTGGTCGGGTGCCCCTGCTGCTCTCCTTGGGCTTCTTGACAAAATACAAAGGAGGATCTGTAACGTGGTTGATACTGACTTGGCAGACCGGCTGCAGCCGCTCTCACACCGGCGTGATGTAGCTTCCCTGTGCCTCTTCTACAAGTACTTTCATGGCTTCTGCTCCGATGAGCTTAGATCACTGGTGCCGCCTAAGCACGAATTTACACGAGATACTAGATTAGCAACTAGGTCCCACCCTTTTACAGTTAAACAAATAAGATGTAACCGTAAATTCTACTCCAACAGCTTCTTTTCTCGCGCTTCCCGCCTGTGGAACTCCCTTCCACAAGTCTGCTTTCCCGACAGTTACAATCTCCAGGTGTTTAAATGTAGGGTCAATAGACACCTCCTATCACACTAACTCCCAACTATTCTCACAACACTCTCATCTACCCAACCCTCATTCTCGGTATCCTCACCCGCCTATCACCCACCCTCTGTTATTTCCTATATTTAACCAGCCTTTCTCCACTCTACGTAGCCCCCTGCACAGTAGTGGCAGTGACATGCCTTGCTCGGGGTGAAACGCTTATAAAAAAAAAAAAAAAAAAAAATCCGCTGCTAAAAAAGTCAGTTCTCTGTGCAAGGTAAAGAAGATTTTCCCGTCTGAAACAATCCTCCACATACACAAATCTAGTATCCGCCCGTGCATTGAATATTGCTGCCATATCTGGTCTGGTGCTCCTGCTATCCACCTAGAGTCTCTTGAAAAAATCCAACGGAAAATCTGTAATGTGATCCATCCCGACTTGGCATCTGGGATACAGTCACTTTCTCACCAGCGCAACGTGGCTTCCTTGTGTCTCTATTCTACAAACACTTTCACGGCTTCTGCTCCGATGAACTTAGCTCCCTGGTTCCCCCTATATATGAATTTACTATAGCAACAAGATTAGCAACTGGGTCTCAACGTTTTACTGTGAAACCAATAAATTATGTAGAATCCATAGCTAAATCCGCTGCTAAGAGAATCGGTTCTCTGTGTCGGACCAGGAAGTTTTTCCCTTCTGAAACTATCCTGCACATATACAAATCTACCATCCGCCCGTGCATTGAATATTGCTGCCATATCTGGTCGGACGCTTCTGCTATCCACCTCGTTGTCCTCGACCCTAATCCAACGGAGAATCTGTAATGTGATTGATCCCGACTTGGCGGCTAGGATACAGTCACTTTCTCACCGACTTAGTTTCGCTTTCCTGTGTCTCTTCTACACATAATTTCACGGCTTCTGCTCCGATGAACTTAGCTCACTGGTACCCCCTAAATATGAATTTCCTCGAGCCACAAGATTAGCAACTAGGTCCCACCCTTTTACTGTGAAACCGATAAATTGTAAACGCAAATCCTACATCTTCTTTTTTCGCACTTCCCGCCTGTGGAATTTCCTTCCGCATACTTGCTTTCCCGACAGGTATAATGTCCAAGAATTTAAATGTATAGTCAATAGTCATCTTCTGTCTCACTAACTTACATCCTCTCTCTCATGATTTTTTCTCCGTCCACCCCACTCTCATCAGTATTCTCTTCTGCCTCATACTTTCTTCCTGGCACTCCGTGTAACTTGTCACTCTTTCTCATAACATTGCTAATATGTAACCCCCTGCACAACAGTGGCAGTAAAATGCCTTGCTTGGGGTCATATGATTATAAAAGAAAAAATTCTATACTATTATAACGTGGATTACATTGGGGGATCAATTCTACATTACAATCAATATATAAATTGATCCCACACTTTATGGCCCCAGTCATCTTTCTTTTACCCACTTCCTGACACCCCCTATAACCTGTCACTCTTTCTCATACCTTTCCTTCTATGTAACCCGCTGCCCAACAGTGGCATTAAAATGCTTTGCTTGGGGCCACACGATTATGAAAAAAAAACAAAAAAAACGAAAAAAACGAGATGTATCGATGATCTCAAGCAATTTATTCGAGATAGCAGGACCATTTGTGTCTTGACATCTTTCGAAGCCTTCTCTCACCTTGTAAAGAATACACTGAAGAAGGCGGCTTGGAGTTCGGAAAGTATCGATAATTAACTTAGTATTGTTTACCATAGCATTTTATTGTTATTCACCAGAATTAATCAGAACCATTTTAAGAATAAATTTCTGAATTGAACAGTCGATTAATTGCTTTGTCATTATTGTTTATGTAAGAAACCATATCGGTATTTATTGACACGCTCTATATATAAATCCTAAAGGATGAGCAAATAGGTAAATCCCAAAACCAGATCCTATTAATATTAATGAAATTAATATTAAAATTAATGAAGTTGAAGGCCTCGATGTAAATAGTATGTTCTATTTACAGAGCCAAATATTATATATATATATATATATATATATATATATATATATATATATATCGCCCCAAGCAAAGCAGTCTACTGCCACTGGTGTGCAGGAGGTTACAAAATGTGAAAGATTACAAGGCGTGTCAGAAATGGGTAAAAGGATTATGATACTGAGAGTGGAGTGGACGAAGAATGTGACATGAGAGAGAGAGAGAGAGAGAGAGAGAGAGAGAGAGAGAGAGAGAGAGAGAGGGAGGGGGATGCAAATTAGCAAAATAGGAGATGATTATTGACTTTACACTTGCACAACTGAAAATTGTCGGAGAAGCAAGTAAACGGAAGGGAATTCCACAGGCGGGAAGTGCGAGAAAAGAAGCTGCTGAAGTAGGATTTGTGCATAGTGGGATCAAGAGAGCTAAATTCATCGAAGCAGAAGCCCTGAATGTACTAGTAGAAGAGACACAAAGAAGCTACATTGCGCCGGTGAGAAAGTGACTGTATCTGAGCTGCCTGGTCGGGATCGATCACATAACAGATTCTCCGTTGGATTTTCTCAAGGACCACTAGTAAGATAGCAAGGGATATATATATATATATATATATATATATATATATATATATATATATATATATATATATATATCTTGGAGATTGTAGCAGTCAGGGAAGCAAATATACGGAAGGGAATTCAACAGGTGGCAAATGCCAGGAATGAAGCTAATAGAGTTGAAGTTGCGGTTTACAGGTAAAAGGGTGGGACCTACTTGCTAGTCTAGTAGCTCGAGTCAATTTATGTAGAGGGTCACCAGTAAGCTAATCTCGTCAGATCAGAAACCGTGAAAGTATTTGTAGAACAGACAAAGGGAAGACACATTACGTCGGTGAGAAAATGACTGCAGCTGCGCTACCAAGTCGGGACAGATCACATTGTAGATCTTTCGTTTGATTTTGTCAAAAACCCTGAGGTGAATATCAGGGACACCCGACTAGATGTGGCAGCAGTATTCAATACACGGACGGATGATAGATTTATATATGTGCAAGATGGATTCAGACGGGGAAAACTTCCTGGTTCTACACAGCAGATTTAGCTATAGATTCGATGTCATTTCACTTAAGGTCTGCTGAGAGAGTTAGGCCGAGGAGGCGCAGTGCTTTGCTTTCAGGGAGACTAGCCTTATCTATGTTAATGACGGGAAGAAGTGATTGTCTATGGTGTTTAACAGATAGCAGCTTTGTTTTGGAAGCATTAAAATTCATGAGACATTTCTTACCCCAGTAAGATTGAGAGGGTCCTTTTTAAGATCAGTAGCGATGTTCGCTTTGTCAGCCTCAGCGAATTCCTGATCGAGGCGGGAGTAAATGGTGGTGTCGTCAGCGTAGATTCCTACTTGGGATCTTATTACATCTAGGAAATCGTTGATGAAGATCAGAAAAAGCGTAGGACCTAGAATAGAGCCTTGAGAGAGATCACTTTCGTATAATATTATCGGGAATCAGGTCCGTTCAAGACTACTTTCATTACACGATTTGATGCGTGCTTATGTGTATGTGTGTCTATAACGCATTCCTTATTTCATATCCTATGGAATCATATATTAATAATTGTTTACTCTTGTCGTGGAAAACACGATGACTTTTTTGAAAATGTTTACTATTATAATTTTTTTTTTTTTGCATGTGTCCCCTTTAATATATTTTCTAATTTTCATAGTTTGCCGTTTTGACTGATATACTCGAATATTTTCTGTAGGGGCAGCTATTCCGTATTTCACCAAAATATATATTTATTTTTCCGGTTGAATAATTTACGGTTATCATAACGAATACACTGCTACCTGGTGTGTCGCATGTGTAAACTTGATGCATCCAGTCAAATCCATTGTACTCGAGGCATTATTACACTTGGTAAATTAGCAATATTTTTCATGTATTACCAGATTATGATTCGGGCACATCAACGTTGTATAATGGTTAGACAGCATGTCTCGATAGAATCTATTTTAACTGAGTAGTGAGTTCGATACTCACTGGGTATCCTATATTTTCGGCTTGTGCCACATCTAAGCGGAACTTAGTAAATCATTTTATGATTATTTTAGAATGCACTTAATCTAAGCAGACGTGTACTATAAATATAGAGTTATATCCTGGATGTTATATTTTTAAGATGCTATACAATAAATCAGAGCAGTCGTCACTAGACTGACGACTCTATGATACTCTCAGCCCTCTGCCTTCGGGTAGAGAGCACTCTCTGCTTCCGATAGTCGTGGTTCCGCCGAAGTGTAGAATCACGACTGGGAAAATAGGTATTTTTTGGCCTGGCTATATGGCCGGGAAGACCCACAATAAATAGACCTTGTGTCACATCTAGCCTTGCGGGGGAAGTGGTAAATACTTACTTTAATGCAAGTAACTTTTTTGGAAATGAAAATGGTTTCTTCATATACTTAAAAAAAAAAGTTTATGCCGAATTTAAGAGAGTCGAGTACATTAGAATTTTATTTATCAGAAATAAATACTAGAATCCCGTAAGTTCTTTCAATAGAAAAGTTATTAGGAACTGGAAGCTGTTCTGGGAAAATAAGCCGATCTGGGACTTCGGTACGCAGACAGATGATCCTATCCGTCCCGGATTATCAGTTGTAATCCTGATTGACAAAGAAAAGGCTTGTCAGTTATTGGATTTAACCATCCCAACTGAGCTTAGGGTCAGCGGAAAATGAAACGTAATGAAATGAATAAATAAAAACCAAAAAAAAAAGTTCATGAGAAACCATTCAGTAATTTAAAAAATATAGAAAGATAATTTTCGCGAAGAATATTGACTACAGGTGACGATAATAAAGTCATATCACCTCCCAAAGACAGTGATACGTATTAAAGCGAATATAAAACAAAACTTTTCAGACGGTACTGAGAACTCTAGAAGTTATGCCAGAATTTGTCATCGGAGGCCAACATTTAAACAACACAAGGTACGCAGATGATATAGTGCGGATAGCAGACACAGAAATGAAACTGCAAGACCACTTACAGAAGGTAGCTGAAGAGAGGGACAAAAAAGACTACAAATAAACTACAAAGAAAACCGATGGCATTGTCATCAGCAAAAAGGACAGCCCAAAATGCCAAATACAGGTGAGGACACTAAAATCAAGCAGGTACAAAAATTTAAATACCCGGGAATGTTCTAACAGAAGACGGAAAGTGCGACACTGGGATCCGAAGGCGAATTGGCATGGCGAAAGAAGCATTCCAGAAGTTGAGTAAAATATTAAGACAGGAAAATTTCACTAGAAACAATGAAGAGATTACTGGATTGCTATGTGATGTCGGTTCTTCAATATAGCAGTGAAGGCTGGACAATATCATCAAAGATGAAGGAAAAACTTGAAGCAACTGAAATGTGGTTCTATAGAAGGATGCTGCGGATATCATGGACCGAGCCTGTGAGTAATGACGAGGTTTTGAAAAGGATGGAAACGAAAAGGAAATTAATACTGAGCATCAGGAAGAGTCAACTAAAGTTCCTGGGACATGCATTGAGGAAGGAGGGCTTAGAGAACCTGATACTAGCAGGCCAGATAGAAGGAAAAAGAGAAACGGAAAAGCAGCGGGTAACATATTTGAAGGACCTAATCAGATGGATTAAGAAACGGGGGTTGCGTGGGGTAACAGAAGAAAGCGTGCTAACAACCACCAAGGATAGGGAGATGTGGAAAGCCATGATTGCCTATGTCCAGAAAGGACAGGGTACATAAAAGAATATATAATAGCAAGTAGGCACTCGCTTTTAAAAATATAGGAGCTACACAGTGTTTCTTGAGATTTAGGAAAAAAGAAAAAAAAGTTCATTTTGAAACACTAGTTCCCATAGGTAGTTACCTCTTGCCCCACCACTAAGAAGTCACAAGGTCAAGGTTTAATGAGCGGAGCCTGAACGCGTACGAGCGGGCAAAGTACAAAAATTGCCCAGGCCCCGCAGGTCGCGCTGGTCCCGGTGACGAGCACACTGGTTCAATGGGGTGGCGCGACCTCGGGACACTGTTCGCCGTGAAGAGACATCTCTCAATATAATTTTTTAATTGCATGCCTGTCCTCAGATAGAGATAAAACTTAGCCGCACTCTATCTTCGAGAACAGCAAAAAGCAGAAAGAAATGACAACCTACTGCAGGATAATCTTCTGCCCAGTCAGTCATGTCTCTTTAGAGACATGATCGCCCAAGCGTGTTACACGTATGGCACTTAACTGACTGACTGAATATAATAGTTGGAATAATGATTAAGGCTTATATTGGCCATAAAGTGGGGGATCAGTTTATTACTTCATAACAATAGGAAACCGATCCCCCACTAATTACTACATAATAATATAATAGATTTCTTTTCCCTTTATCTATGAGTCAAATAACAGGACAGATTGGGTTCTATAGCCTTGGTCGGCAACCAGTTTACCGCAGAAAGCAATGGCAACCTACTGCGGGATAATCTTCTGCCCAGTCAGTCATGTCTCTTTCGAGACATGATCGCCCAAGCCTGTATCACGGATGGCACTTAACTGACTGACTGAATATAATAGTTGGAATAATGATTAAGGCTTATATTGGCCATAAAGTGGGGGATCAGTTTATTACTTCATAACAATAGGAAACCGATCCCCCACTAATTACTACATAATAATATAATAGATTTCTTTTCCCTTTACCTATGAGTCAAATAACAGGACAGATTGGGTTCTATAGCCTTGGTCGGCAACCAGTTTACCGCAGAAAGCAATGGCAACCTACTGCGGGATAATCTTCTGCCCAGTCAGTCATGTCTCTTTCGAGACATGATCGCCCAAGCCTGTATCACGGATGGCACTTAACTGACTGACTGAATATAATAGTTGGAATAATGATTAAGGCTTATATCGGACATAAAGTGGGGGATCAGTTTATTACTTCATAACAATAGGAAACCGATCCCCCACTAATTACTACTTCATAAATATAATAGATTTCCTTTCCCTTTACCTATGAGTCAAATAACAGGACATATTGGGTTCTATAGCCTTGGTCGAGAACCAGTCTACTGCAGAAAGCAATGGCAACCTACTGCGGGATAATCTTCTTCCCAGTCAATAATGTCTCATTCTTGACATAATCACATAATGCGTGTATCACGTATTAACTAACTGAATTGTTTTTATAGTAGCATTTTTTAAAACAATACTTTAAGGTAAACGATAGACAAGGTCGGCAAGTTTTTGTTAATTCGCTTCGTTGATTTAATAAGGCTTTTTTTTAACAAGGAAATTTGATTATTTGATAGTTTTCCTGTAAATACAGGCAACATAACTCATGTAAATATTTACAAGTTCAGAGATTCAGAGATTAAATATTTTCCATTGTACCGTGTGGGTTGATACTCTAGATGTAAAAAAAAATTAACTGTTGGGATTTAAATAGCAGAAATAGTACAGAGATAAACAAAAGTCAGTTGTATTTTGTAATGAAAACTCATTCGGATTTTTGTTATTGCATATATTAGTATCAATAACTTTAGTTGATATACAATGGTTTTAATTACCTAGGATTTTATATTGGTTTAAGTTTTTATTATCAGGCTTTTTGATAATGTTTTCAAGGATCTTGGAGCTGTAGCTTAATTTAAGTGCATTTTTATTAAAACTCTTACGAAGCGGGTTAATTCTAGGGCAGTGATTCTTGATTAAATTGAGGAACTTCAACCCAAACTTCTGAGAAACTTTTCAATTTTCATCCCATTAACGATCTATCTCTAGCTTAATATCGACCTCTTTAGTAAAATGCTTGCACTAACCGTCATCAACGACTTAACACTATATCTATATCTAGCATCTACGCTTCGTTCATTCAGTAATGGATAAAAACATTCTAATTACTGGCTTGTGTATACATGGTCTATGACACGCTAAAAGCGATGATAGCTCAGCAGTAGAATCGCCGACTGACATTAATTCAGTCGGGTTTCAATCCTGGGTAAAAGCAATCGGATGTCTAACCGTACTGATGAGCTGTGATACAACGAAACAGATCTATCTGCGGATGATAATGTATATATATATATATATATATATATATATAAACATATATATATATATATATATATATATATATATATGTATATATAAACATATATATATATACATATATATATATATATATATATAATATATATATATATATATATATATATATATATATATATATATATATATATATTAAGGCATGTCTCATTAAATAATATAGAAAAAGTTCTTTCTATTTATTTTATGCAATTTTTTTTTTCATATTGTCCGATAAGCTTAATAGCATTATCATTAAATGAAGAAAGAAAATATCAATATTGATACATAATTTTTTTATAATCCAATCTAAGCTTTCGGCTTACATAAGCCATTTTCAAAGATGTCAAATTATATTATAATATAACCACTCGCATGCAGTAATGACAATAATGACATTCTGTTTTGCTTGACATGGAAGATTTCCAGCCAATAACAAACTCGTGCATACAAGAAGCTGTAAGCGAATGTCGCATCACAGCTCATGACGTTAAACATAATCATGCGAAAGTGAAAACAAGAAATATTAAGGTAAAGGAAGCCATTAGAATAAACTTCTGTTATTATTTATAGGCATTTAAAGATATGTGTCGAGATTTCATAGTTTATTTTGTTAGATAAGGTTTCAGATGTTTTATGTATATAACTTCGAGAATGTTTAGTTTTTGTTTACTGTTTTCATGTTTAAGTACAGTTGTGTTTTCAACTAGGGTTTTCCAGAATTGTGTATGTAGTCAGACATTTGGGTTTCGTCAAAGGTCAAAATGGTCGAAACTCTGGTACCGTAACTGGCTGATTTAAATATGACCTATAACAGGTCATAATATATATATATATATATAATCCGGCGTTGCTCGGGTGTAATGAAAGCTTTAAAACTAATCCACGGTCCTGGAGCTCAGACTATTTGGACGTTGGCACGAAAGACTAAAAGGCAATAGTTAAAGTGAAACCGTAGACTGAAAGAAAAATGAATGGATATAAGTCAAATTTTGATTTCCTGGTATCGATATCAAATAAGTTTTTTTCGTCGTAAACTGAATTTTGAAGTCTAAATAAGTTCTCTGAATAAATGGTATCATGACTGAGACTAAGAACTACAATTATACCTACTTAGAGCCAAACCCGAAGCAAAAACTAAAATAAAAGAACTGAAAAGAATACAGACATAGAGGCAGAAAAACAGACACACACACACACACAAACATCTTGCCTCATATATAGATATATATTATCGATTTCCTGCTTTATTGTAAAAACTGAAACCTTTTGAATATCGTGTCTTATGTCTTTGTCTATGAGTGTATCAAATTTGATTAAAATCGGACCATTCCTTCTATAACCCGGTTTTTTTCGATAATCGATTTTCGATATTTATCGGGGGTATCTCGACACAGAACCTAGCTAAGAACACTCGCAAACGCTTATAATACAACTGTGTACATTTTTAAGAAAATCGGTTCAGCCGTTTCGGAATCTATAGGTAACGGACACACACACACATACACACACAAAGACAAAGTTCCATTTATAAATAAGTTTATATATATATATATATATATATATATATATATATGAGCATGCGTATAAGTTGAATATCTGCATTAAAGTCGGATCGGATAACTAGTATAAGTAAATGGCAGGTAGGAAAAAGTGTCACTAATTTAACATGTTTCAATTTAATAAGCTTCTTCAGAGGATTTTTTTAAAAATTTGAATGTTTGAAAAGATTGAAACTTAAAAATTTAAAAATCATTTGTCTTGAAAAATTCTCTGAAGAAGCTTATCAAAGTAAAACAAGTTAGATTATTACAATTTTCTAACCTGATCTTTCACAACCTGACCGAACACTCTGGAAGAATGGTAAACTTTGAAAATACAGTAGCTACTCTAGCATCTACGCATCGTTCATTCATCAATGTATTAGAACACTCTCAGTTACTGGCGTATGTTTACATGCTATATCACACGCTAAAAGTCTATCTTCTTCTACCGAACACCCATCGCTCAGAAGTAGAATCGCCGACTGATGTCAGTTTGGTCGTGTTTCAATCCTGGCTAAAAAGCAATTGTATGTCTAACCGTACTGATGAGCTGTGATACAGCGAAATGGTTCCGTGTGCGGTTGATTATATATATATATGTATATGCACAGTTACCTAATGTATACAAAGTAATTCATAAAAATATATGGAAAACAAGTGGATTGTCGATGCAATGACGCCTCTGTTCTTTGGAGTTGGATGTAATTCGGTTAATATTTCAAGACCACCTCCATTGATTAGAATCAGTGGAAGATCGTTAACATCCGTTTCCAAGAACATCCGTTTTCCAAGATGGCTGAACTTTCGAAAGAAGCGAGGAAACTGTAAATTTGCTTTACTTATTCATACCTCATGATTTATTTAAGAAGACGAAATGATTTTAGGCGAGGAAGATTTATGTCAGCTGAAAAGAATAGGATTAAAACTCAACTCAACGAAAGAAAGAATGAATGAATATATGAATAATATATGAAAGAGAATGAGAAGAATGAAATTAATTAAAAAATAAAGAATTAAATATGGAAATAAATGGGGAAATAAATAAATAAATAAAACAAAATCAAAAGTTAACGAAAAATGAACAAAGAAAAAAGAAGAAAAATGCCCAAAATGATTTTCGGGAGTATAATTTATGGTTGAAAAATAAAAGAGTGAAGAAAAGGAATGGAGGCATATATATATATATAGATAGATAGATAGATAGATAGATAGATAGATAGATAATGAACAGACTGAAATAGATAGATAGATAGATAGATAGATAGATAGATAGATAGATAGATAGATAGATAGAGATAGAACTGACTGAGATAGATAGATAGATAGATAGATAGATAGATAGATAGATATGAACTGACTGAGATAGATAGATAGATAGATAGATAGATATGAACTGACTGAGTAGATAGATAGATAGATAGATAGATAGATAGATAGATATATATGAACTGACTGAGATAGATAGATAGATAGATAGATAGATAGATAGATATATATGAACTGACTGAAGATAGATGAGATAGATAGATAGATAGATAGATAGATAGATAGATAGATAGATAGATAGATAGATAGCTATGGCGATGATCAGGTATAGGGGTTCCATATGGAATTTTTTCCGACATGTTTTACAAACCGACACAACTATGTAAACATACTGATAACGATTAATATCGTCCGGTTTGAAAAGCACATATCAACATAAAACTGAAAATCACTGATAATTTAACTGGGAGAATTTCCATTGGGCTGTCGGTAAATTCATGTCGATATTTAGGGAGAAATTACATTACAAGTCAAAATTTCGCCATTAAATAACAATTCAACTAAGAATGAAAGGTTTTGTTGCACAAAATCTCTCCAATGATCTTTCAACTTAAATACTCCACCTTCCTAAAATTTCGCTGTTTTATTGGCAAACCATTCATTAAGGTGCTTTTTTATGTCAACCAAACGACTATATTCTTTACAATTGAGACTATTTAGCTGTTAACATTCTGTTATTCATATCAAACTTCTCAACAGGCTCTAAAGGAGAATCTTTAATGTGTTCGGTCCCGACCTGGCTGTTGGACTCTAGCCACTTTCTCACCAACAGGATGTGACATCCCTTTGTTTTTTCTACAAATATGTTCATGAATCCTGCTCCGACAAGCTTAGCTCATTGACGCCCCACTACAAGAACTTACTCAAGCAACCAGACAGGCAACCAGGTCGCACCTCTTTTACAGTTAAAAGCCACCACCTCTACTCCACCAGCTTCTT
Organism: Ascarosepion bandense; assembly: GCA_037127315.1. Lineage (NCBI taxonomy): Eukaryota > Metazoa > Mollusca > Cephalopoda > Sepiida > Sepiidae > Ascarosepion > Ascarosepion bandense. The sequence continues at coordinate 2,793,090 of JBBBDQ010001410.1, read as the reverse complement.
TTATCGCACTTCCCTTCCGTGGAACTTCTTTCCGTATGCTTGCTTCTCTTTCGGCTATAATCACCATGCATTTAAATGCAATATCAATTCCCATCTCTTATCAACTTGACTCTTTTTCTATCTACATCACTCTGTATATCTTTTCCTTTTTCTCTTTCCTGACGGCTACAACCTCCAAGAATTTAAGTGCAATGTCAATTCCCAACTCTTATCTACTTGACTCAAGTCTTTCTCTCTTCCTTTCTCTGGTAATGGACCGAGTGTATCTTGTTCTTTTCCTTCTCACTCTACTCTTGCAACTGTCATCACACCGGTATTCTCACCTTTCTCTTGCACTTTCTTTGACACCCACTGAAACCATTTCGTCTTTCTCTTCGCTCTTCTTCTGCTTAAACTTTTACGGAGCTTTCCCTGAGCACCAATGGCAGCACCGCCTTGCTTGGGGTGAAACGATTAAAAAAATCCGCCATAATCTCGACGTTTTTTTACTTCAAAGAGGATATGCGTTGTGGTGCAGTGGATATCGGCACGAACCGAGAATTTGGGGTGCCGAGTTCGATATTCCATTTGAATTCACTTACTCGCAACTACCATTGGGAAAGGTATTAATCCGTCTTTTTCCTCCAGTTATGGGTTAAATAATAGGATAGATTGGGTTCTATATCCTTGGCTGGCAACCAGTCTTACGCAGAAAGCAATGACAAACTACTGCAGGATAATCTTCTGCGCAGTCAGTCATGTCACTTTCGAGACATGATCGCCCAAAGCGGGTATCACGTATATAATAGTTGAAAACATGATTTAGGCTTCTGCTGGGCATAAAGTGGGGAATCAGTTTCATGTTGTTATGAAGTAATAAATTGATACCCCACTTATTACTACACAGTAATATAATACATCTCTTCCCCCTCTAGCTATGAGTCAAGTAGCAGAACGGTTTGGATTCTATAACCATGGCTGGGAACCAGTCTACCGCAGAAAGCAATATCAACCTACTGCAGGAAAATCTTCTGCTCAGTCAGTTATGTCACTTTCGAGACATGATCGCCCAAAGCGGGTATCATGAATGGCAGTTAAATGACTGACTGATTATTAATGTGAAAACTATCTTGTATATAGTTGGCCCTAGAAACAGGAGATGACATTAGGGAAGGAACAACAAGCTATTTAACACTATTCACACAAGCTACAATATTTACATTAGCATGTAGACAAATTAGTGTGTCCTTACAACGTTCTGGGGATTATTCCACACATTAGAATGTTGTCATTTTGACTTTACAGAATTTCTGTTTTTCCAACTTTTTGGAAACAATTTCTTATGTTAGCACCAACTGAATTAAACCTCGTTTCATAAATGATGAATACCTTTGACCTTCTCTCATCTATCCAAACAATGTGTTCATTTGCATGTCTGTTTCATTTGGTTCCACTTGTTGGTGATGTTTTGATGAAAGGAAAATAGCGTGAAGCTCCTTCTTTATATATACATATTATCCTACCTCTACAGCACGATTCAGAGTTTTATCAGAAGCATATTATAAACTGACTGTTTCGAGATTTTATTTTTTGGTTAATGGTGGTTAAACATGATAATGCCCAGATGTTAATGTTTAAATTTTTAATTATATAATTTGATTTAATTTAAACTAAAACTTAAACATGGAAATGGAAAGTAAAATACTGAAAGTTAAACTAATAGGTAGAATATATTAGGGTAGAGAGTATACGCTATATGCCTATGGGTAAAATCTCAAAAGTTCTACACACACACACACACACACACACACACACACACACACACACACACACACGCGCGCATATATATATATATATGTGTGTGTATATATATATATATATATATATATTGTGTATTTGGGCAACAATCTCTTTTTTATACAGGTTTCATTGAAAATGACAGACAAGGTATTATCGTTATGTTTTTTATATAATTTTTCATGTGTTCTTATATATATATTTTCTTCGGAACTTAAATAAGAATGATCCAAAGCTTTTGTACTTTCGAGCGCTTTCGGCTATACTTTTAGCCATTATCAAGAATTAAATTTTGTTTTCCATATAAATAAACATGTGGAAAATTTATGCATAGAGAGTATTTTAAGTTCGGAAAAGAAAGAAAAATTTCAGAACATCTGAAAAATTATATAGAAATTTAATGATAATACCTTTTCTGTCATTTTCAATTAAACTTATATATATCCGAGGGAATACAGAACGAAGAAGGATTTCTAAGAAATCCAAAGGATATAGTCTAGTCACAAGATAATAAAAACTTACATTCTAAATGCTAATATTAAATCTATCTAGAAATCAAAGACTCTCATTAATAAACCATTTTAACTACCCACACCACTTTCTTCAAAATTCCAACGGTCAATACACGTGACTTGTTCCCCTATCACTAACCCCCACCAACACCCAAACAAAATTGACCAAATATGAGAAAAGAAGCTTTCCATTCATATCGCCTGATGAGACATTGAATTTTCAATGTCGAAACAAATGTACCTTTGTAGTGCATATATATTAAAAGAAATGATGTACATGTTCTAAAATACAATTTATAATATATATATATATATATATATATATATATATATATATATATATATATACGGTGTAATTGAAAAGTGTCGCGATTGATGCAAATACAATGAAAACTACAACATATATGAATTCGGCATTTGATCACCTTCGAAATAGTACTCTTCTAAAGCTACATATTTTATCCAGTATGGTTTCCATTCATGGAAGCATTTCTGGAACATCCTTTGCGAGAGGTAGCGAGCCGCTGTTGTGGGATAACTTTTTAACCCGACACCAACCAAACATTCTCTATTCCTTGAAATATACATCGGTGTCTCCCAGACAGCATTCCTTAAAACATTAAATGCTAATGCTATTCGCATATTGATAACAACCTCCTTTAAATCCCTCATTATTTCTCTGCCAAATCCTCTCATCAACACAAGCTACATGAAAATCACCTAAATATAGAATTTGGGTATATTGTCCCTGGAACCACCTGATGCTTTCGAGACAGATGTATAACAAACTGGCCGGGGTCCACATTGAATAATGCTTTTATTATCTTTTTTTATATTTAAATTTTATACCTAGCAAGAAGGTAAAGTTGATAAGACATAAGTGGCTTACTGTGTCTGGGCGAATAACAAAGAAGAAATATTACTATGTAGCGACAACAATAACACATGACTTAATAAGTCCCGGGCCTGATATATACATAGCGCCACTAATAAAAACTCCATATGATTTTTATAAATGACAAATGACACGTGACAAAAGTCAATACACGTGACTTGTTCCCCTATCACTAACCCCCACCAACACCCAAACAAAATTGACCAAATATGAGAAAAGAGGCTTTCCATTCCTATACATATCGCCTGATGAGACATTAAATTTTCAATGTCGAAACAAATGTACCTTTGTAGTGCGTATATATTAAAAGAAATGATGTACATGTTCTAAAATACAATTTATAATATATATATATATATATATATATATATATATATATATATATATATATATAGTGTAATTGAAAAGTGTCGCGATTGATGCAAATACAATGAAAACTACAACATATATGAATTCGGCATTTAATCAGCTTCGAAATAGTGCCTCATTACTTCTCTACCAATTCCACTCATCAACACAATAAAAATCACCTAAATATAGAATTTGGGTATATTGTCCCTGGAACCACCTGATGCTTTCGAGACAGATGTATAACAAACTGGCCGGGGTCCACATTGAATAATGCTTTTATTATCTTTTTTTATATTTAAATTTAAAACCTAGCAAGAAGGTAAAGTTGATAAGACATAAGTGGCGAATAACAAAGAAGAAATATTACTATGTAGCGACAACAATAACACATTACTTAATAAGTCCCGGGCCTGATATATAGATAGCGCCACTAATAAAAACTCCATATGATTTTTATAAATGACAAATGACACGTGACAAAAGTTGGGCCCATTCGGATTATTAGTTTACAAATTACAGTTCTTTAAGTGAAGCGACTGTTGCAAATTCTCAAAAACAATGGAAAAATCGGAATTTTGTGTGTTAAAAATGCATTGCATTCTGATAGGAAAAGATACTGTTCAAGTAAATCAATGGCTTGATAAGTGTTATTCGGACTCAGCTCCGTTGGAATCAACAGTTATGAGGTGGTATGCTGACTTAAAACGCGGTTATAGTGGTACAAATGTGGCTGAACGCTTAGGCCACCCGAAATCGGCAGTTATTTTTAAAAAAATAGTATGAAATGTATCATTTCGTTAAAAAAAAAAGCTGGGGTGACCTAGTAATTATGGCTGGTAGTGTATATATATATATATATATATATATATGTAGCAAATCTACTGGGTGCGATGGGTAAATTGTTGCTATTTGCTTTGTAAATTTTGACAAAGTAATAGTAAGAAAAAACTATTCTATCTTCAATTAGAATTATCCACTTAAAAATAGTATGAAATGCATCATTTCTTAAAAAAAAAAAAGCTGGGGTGACCTAATAATTATGGCTGGTAGTGTACATAAAACAATTCATGTAAATAATTTTTTAAAAAGTTCATCATAATTGCTAAAATAATATCCAGAATTTTTCCGATATGCAGAAATTTTGGGCAGCTTTTATACACTTTATGCCGAGAAATGAGAACACTTGCATGAACACAAGAAAAAATAAATCAAAAGCTTATCGTTGTAAGATGTCCGTACTCTTTAAAGAAACAAGTATAAAAAGATTGCTGCCCTAATATACAATATATATATTGTCGGTTTCAATCTGTTCAGTTAAGTTAACAAACTCCTCTATATTAATCCTATATATAACACATTACTCTATATTAATCCTATATATAACACATTAGTCTCTATTAATCCTATATATAACACATTACTCAATAAGTCCCGGGCCTGATATATAGATAGCGCCACTAATAAAAACTCCATATGATTTTTATAAAGTACTAACCTTCAAATGACACGTGACAAAATTTGGGCCCAATCAGATTATCAGTTTACAAACTACAGTTAATTAAGTAAAGCTACTATTAGAAATTTTCAAAACAATGGAAAAATCTGAAATTCGTGTTGATAAAGCATTGCTTTCTGGTGGTCGATCAAAAAACAACAACGCGCCAAAGATACAGAGCGTTGATGCAATTGTTTCAACGCAACAAGAAGGAGTTTTTGCGTAAATATGTAACAATAGAGGAAACATGTAACCACCATTTCTCGCCGGAGTCAAATCGGCAGTCAGCTGAGTAGACAGCAGCAGATGAAAGCAAATTGAACGCAAATAGAGACGAAAATATCGACAGGCAACGTTTCTACAAAAAAAAACATCGAATTGTTTGAGAAAAGATGGAATCAGTGTATCACCAAAGAAGTGTTGATTCGTGTGTTGATAAAGCATTGCTTTCTGGTGGTCGATCAAAAAACAACAACGCGTCAAAGATACAGAGCGTTGATGCAATTGTTTCAACGCAACAAGAAGGAGTTTTTGCGTAAATATGTAACAATAGAGAAAACATGTAACCACCATTTCTCGTCGGAGTAAAATCGGCAGTCAGCTGAGTAGACAGCAGGGGATGAAAGCAAATTAAACGCAAATAGAGACAAAAATATCAACAGGCAACGTTTCTACAAAAAAGACATCGAATTGTTTGAGAAAAAGATGGAATCAGTGTATCACCATAGAAGTACACTATTCTTATAATCTTTTGAGAAAAGATGGAATCAGTGGATCACCATAGAAGTACACTATTCTTATAATCTTTTGAGAAAAGATGGAATCAGTGGATCACCATAGAAGTAGACTAAAAGTCTAATTTTGCCTAAAAGAGAGGTTACAAGGACGCTAACATAAAAACATTCACTATCTTGCTTTATTATTAGTTAGGTCCGAGATTTATTTAGTGATGTGTTAGAAATGTAAATGTAAGACAGAAGATAGTGATTGGTATTGTATCTACATCTTTGAAAGCATCGGCCGAGAAGAGAGTTCCACAAGCAAGTAATTCGGAAATAGGAAACTGCTTAGTATAAATTCTTACTGTTACATTTAGCCAAATAGTTCATGATATCTACATAGTTGAGTGTGTATGTGTCTGCTTACACACACACTGCTTACACACACACACACACACACACACACATATATATATATATATATATATTTATATCAAGTAAAATTTGTCAGGTCTCTTCAATAATTCAACAAAGAGAATTATATTGAAATCGAACCGTTTGTTTATTACCTTTTGTTAAAAAAAAAACAATTAATCACGCCTCAATATATCTCCAGACGAAAATACCCATTTTTAGATACTATTAAAATATATCGATCCCAACTTTCCGTAAATGTCTGACTTTGTTTTGCAGATATTAATAGCTCAAAATCCATGAAAAATGAGAAAAAGAAAAATATTTTGTAATTTAGGAGAGTCTAGCGGACTTGAATCTTATTTACTATATAGGGATGTTCAGTTACAGGTAATCAACGACCATAAACAAAAATTCTACACAAAACACATACAATCACTCCCTCTTCTCTGTCTGTTTTCTCTCTCTCTCTCTCTCTCTCTCTATATATATATATATATATATATATATATATATATATATATATATTAGTCCTCCACATAAAAGCCTGTTTCGCCGTATCACAGCTCATCAGTGTGACTAGACACATAGACTTGCTTCTGGCCGGAATCGAAACTCGACCGATTTGGTGTCAGTCGGAATCGCTACCCCGCAAACCATAAGGTAAATTTTAACGTGTTGTATATAAGCAGTGTATACACATGCCAGTCACCGAAAGAAGGCAATTCATTCCTGTTGAGTAAACTGATTTTAAAATTCTCATTTCTAGAGCAGTCAATCGTAATATGAGCATAATATATTGTCTAAGAAATATAGACAACCCTCCAATATATATACATACATTTTTTCTAAACATACTGTTAGATATAAATGACAATGAATGTCTATTATGTTTAATCATGAGCCGTTCTAAACATCATATTTTGATTTTCATTTGAGGTGAAAATAAAGACAAAAATTCTCCAACATTTGGATATTTTTTATTAAGTTGGTTCTAAACTCTCGGCTCATATGACGCATCTTCAGAGAGGTTACAAGGACGTTAACAGAAAAACATTCACTATCTTGTGTTGACATAAAACTCCGCTAAGCAACGGCAACAGTTACGAAAAATAACAAACAGAGTTAAAACACGTAAATTTGTAATGCGATTCTATGACGTCACACCACGTGAGAGCTCGAAATGATAACAGAACCATATATCTAAATGCAATGTAATGTGTTATGACCAGATTTAAACGTGATTTTATTAAGTGTGGGTTGTTTGGATTTAATGTAGATGACCTCCAATATATGAAGGTTCTTTTTACTGTGTATATGAGTGAGGATTGTTGTATTGTTGACTAAAATCTGTCTGATATTACCTACATGATTATGTTTTTCGATGAAATATTGTATAATTGTACTCTGATCAGAGAGTTGACAGGTAAGTCTACAGGAGAACGTGGTTGTGGTAGAACAAACTTAAAAAAAATTATCCAAATATTTGAGAATTTTCGTCTTTATTTACAACTGAAATTAAAGCCAAAATACGATGTTTAGAACGGCACATGATTAAACGTTATAGACATTCATTGCCTCTTATATTTAACAGTATATGTTAAGAAAATTATCTGCTGGCTCGATACAATATATATATATATATATATATATATATATATCTAAGCATGCGGTGTAGATATAGAAGAATCCAATGGAGTATCGTATAAAGTGGAAGGATAACTCTCTATAAGAGCTCTAAATATATATGTATATAAATACATATTAAGCAAATATATTTCATGGTAAATTGGAAGTATGGCCTATTTTAGACGAACCATCATCAGCTTCCGTCTTTGTTGTACAGAAGATTTTCGTGTAAACTCTTCTGTACAATAAAGACGGAAGTTGGTGATGGTTCGCCTGAAATAAGTCTACACTTCCGATTTCCCATGAAATAACGTATCTGCCTTAATTTCTTCATATATATATATATATATATATATATATATATATATATATATATATATATATATATATATATCCTGGTAAAAAGGACCCAAGGTAATACGATTTTGAGTTCCCTGGCATATACTGTTTTATAAACAGTGCTCAATGAAATAAATATTATGGGGCATAATATAATGAAATATTTAAGAATTAAAAGTACATTGCGACACGGAAATTTCTATGTTTCGAGATAGAATCTCGTCATCAGACAATGTTGGATGTTTGTAATGAAAACGATTTACATTTAAATCATTTTCACAGTCAACATCCAAGATGTACGTAAATGGTCTCAAATAGTGTGTATCAATATCATAAATAAAATGAAGACTAGAAAGAATTATTGATTTGAAAAATATTAGTAGAAACGTGTGTCAAAACATGCTGAGGTCATAATATGTTATAATTCAAACTCTGGATAAAAACAAGCGTTAATGCAGAGAATTGTTTAATTTGTTTGAATATTATTTTATTTTATTTTATTTTATTTAATCATTTCACCCCAAGCAAGGCATTACACTGCCACAATTGCGCAGGGGGTTACATAGGGGAAGGTGAAGAGAAAGAGTTTAGATATAGGACATGTCAGAAAGAGGGTGATAGACGGTTAAGGATACCGAGACTGAGGGTTGGGCAGATAGCAAGAGTGTTTGAGAGAATGGATGCGTGTCAGTGTGTTAGGAGGTGTCTGTTGACCTTACATTTAAACTTCTGGAGATTGGGAAACAGTATATTTATTTATTTAAGTTTACTGGATTAATTACTCAAGAAATCATCTTAAATAGAAGATGCACCCTCCTCACGACATTTTCTTTTGCTATGGGAGTAATAGGTTCGTATCCTGCCGGAGGGTGTATATTTAGTTTAATAATATTTAGTTCAATAAGATGTAGGGTTCATGTTGGTAAATAAGATTAAATATTCATGCCGGTAACATTATATATAAACTTATTTATAAATGGAACTTTATCTGTGTGTGTCTCTGTGTGTGTGTCCGTTACCTATAGACTCCGAAACGGCTGAACCGATTTTCTTGAAAATTTACGGTTGTCTGTGCGTGTTCTTAGCTAGGTTTTGTGTTGAGGTACCCCCGATAAATATCGAAAATTGATAATCAAAAAAATCGGGCTATAGAAGGAGTGGTCCGATTTTAATCAAATTTGATAACAAATAGACAAAAACATAAGAAACGATATTCAGAAGTTTCAAGGTTGCAGTTCTTACAATAGTGCAGAAAATCGATAAGATATATATATATATATATATATATATAAGGCAAGATGTTTGTGTGTGTGTCTGTTTATCTGCCTGTATGTCTGTATTTTTTTCAGCCATTTTATTTTAGTTTTTGCTTCGGGTTTGGCTCTAAGTATGTATAATTGTATTTCTTAGTCTCAGCCATGATACCATTTACTCAGAGGACTTATTTAGTCTTCAAAATTCAGTTTACGACGAAAAAAACTTATTTGATATCGATACCAGGAAATCAAAATTTGACTTACATTCATTCATTTTTCTTTCAGTCTGCGGTTTCGCTTTAACTGGAAACAACTATTGCTTTTTAGTCTTTCGTGCCAACGTTTAAAGAGTCTGAGCTCCAGGACCATGGATTAGTTTTAAAGCTTTCATTACAACCGAGCAACGCCGGGCTATACTGCTAGTATATATATATATATATATATATATATTTGGTGCGATTGGTAAATTATCGCAATTATTTGGTGTGATTGGTAAATTGTAGCAATTGTTTTATTATTTCTAATATTCTTTAGCTCCAGGATCATGGATTAGTTTTAAAGCTTTCATTACACCCGAGCAACGCGGGGCTATACTGCTAGTATTTTATATAAATATATTTCTTGAATCTTTCATTTTAGTTTGAATTTCACGTTAATAGATTACATTTTGCTGTATTTTATGACTAATTTGATTTGGCTGGAAGATGTTTTCGTTTTGAAAAGTTTGAAATCGCTGATTTTAGTGCCATTTAAGCCAACCGTTATCAAGATGTAATAAACTTTTTTAAAACCTTTCAAAAATAAAATATACTCTTCTGAAAATTTATTTGAAGTATATTAGGCTGAATTATTCTGATTTGAAACAAATTCAACTTAAGTTTATAATATCGGATTAATGTATTTTTTAACTTAGTTGAAACTGTTTCTTTAAGTTGTCTCTAGTTTGAATGTTTGAATGAAAAAAACGAAAAACTCCTCCATAGAGACGATTTTTGGTACTTCCGATTGATCTCTGCGTCAATTTTGTACATTAAATTTGAAGTACCAAAAACCTAAATAATTTTGTAAAGATCAAACATAAAACAATAAACCTGAACACCTAGGAATTTGGTGGAACGTGCCGTGAGACTAAAGAATGTTTCTTGTATACAATACCAGACCAGAGTGCAGCAACACTAAGGCCTATAATGAAGCAGTCGGTTCGGTCTGGTTCCACAGTAATCAGAGACGAGTGGAGGAGATCCAATCAAGTGAGGAATTTTTTTGCCCATCTGAGAGTGAATCCCTTGCTTCAAATTCTTTCCGACTGTTTTCGCTAAATGGAAACTTGTTACGTGTTGTATTTTTCCATTAAATAAAATTGGCGGGGAGATAACCCGGAAGTACCTGGTTTTTCACTCTGCTCAAACACAGGCGGGAAGTGCGAGAAAAGAAGCTGGTAGATTAGAATTTGTGTTTACATTTTATTGGTTTCCAAGTAAAAGGATGGGACCTAGTTGCTAATCTTGTGGCTCGAGTAAATTCATATATGGGGGGAATCAGAGAGCTAAGTTCATCGGAGCGGAAGCCGTAAAAGTATTTGTAGAAGAGACATAGGGAAGCCACATTGCGCCGGGGAAAAAGTGACTGTATCCTGGCTACCAGGTCGGTATCGATCACACTACAGATTCTCCGTTAGATTTTTGTCAAGAATCTCTAGGTGGATAGCAGGATCACCCGACCAGATATGGCAGCAACATTGTTTTGTTATCCCCTAACTTAATTTTGGGTACTTCTGTGCAGTTGCTACAGTATCATTTTTTTAAAATCATATCAAGGCGAGCAAGGCGGTAAGGCCACTGGTGCGCAGGGGGCTACGTAAGAGTGAAAAGACTGGAAAAGAGAAAGCCAGAAACCACATCCTAAACAGGGAACAAGGGATGAGCCTGTTCACATGTTCAATAGACGTGGGTGGAGTTTGAACCGGGCGATATTTTAGTCTATCTACATCAATTAAAAAAAAGAAAAACAGAAAAGAGTGAAAAGATTGGAAAAGAGAAAGCCGGAGACCACATCCTAAACAGAAAACAAGGGATGAGCCTCTTCACCTGTTCAATAGATGTGGGTGGAGTGTGACCCGGGAGATATTTCAGTCTATCTACACTGATTGAAAAAAAAAAGAAAAAAAAGAAAAAGGAGTGAAAAGATTGGAAAAGAGAAAGCCGGAGACCACATCATCAAAAGGGAAAAGGGATGAGACTCTTCACCTGTTCAATAGACTAGGGTGGAGTGTGAACCGGGCGATGGTTTAGTCTATCTACTCCAATTGAAGAAAAGAGTGAAAAGATTGGAAAAGAGAAAGCCGGAAACCACATCCTAAACAGGAAACAAGGGATGAGCCTCTTCACCTGTTCAATAGACTAGGGTGGAGTGTGAACCGGGCGATGGTTTCGTCTATCTACTCCAATTGAAGAAAAGAGTGAAAAGATTGGAAAAGAGAAAGCCAGAAACCACATCCTAAACAGGAAACAAGGGATGAGCCTCTTCACCTGTTCAATACTCGTGGGTGGAGTGTGAACCGGACGATAGTTTAGTCTATCTACACCAATTGAAAAAAAAGAAAAAAAGGAAAGAGTGAAAAGATTGGAAAAGAGAAAGCCGGAAACCACATCCTAAACAGGAAAAAAGGGATGAGCCTCTCCACGTGTTCAATAGATGTGGGTGGAGTGTGAACCGGGCGATGGTTTAGTCTATCTACTCCAATTGAAAATAAAGAAAAAAAGAAAAAGGATTGAAAAGATTGGAAAAGAGAAAGCTGGAAACCACATCCTAAACAGGGAACAAGGGATGAGCCTCTACACCTGTTCAATAGACGTGGGTGGAGTGTGAACCGGGCGATGGTTTAGTCTATCTACTCCAATTGAAAAAAAAAGTGAAAGATTGGAAAAGAGAAAGCCGGAAACCACATCCTAAACAGGGAACAAGCCATGAGCCTCTACACTTGTTCAATAGACGTGGTTGGAGTGTGAACCGGGCGATAGTTTAGTCTATCTACTCTAATTGAAAAAAAAAGTGATAAGATTGCAAAATAGAAAGCCGGAAACCACATCCTAAACAGGGAACAAGGGATGAGCCTCTTCACCTGTTCAATAGACGTGGGGCAGTGTGAACCGGGCGATACTTTAGTCTATCTACTCCAATTGAAGAAAAGTGTGAAAAGATATTTAATCTGTTCATCGTGTCATGAATTCAATTGTTTCTTGTCAGTCATCACTACTTTTTTTCCTTCGTGTTCCAGGTCAGAGCCTTGCGCGTAAGACTTATTATTGTCTGCCTCTGCTAAACATCTATTAATAACGCGAAAGCGACAAGAAATTGAAATGAAAAAAAAAAACGATCTTGCACAATTTGGGATGGGCGAGTGAACCTGATTTGTTCTTAATAAATAAAGGATAGTTCATGACTGGCAAGTCGAATACCAATACCAATAAATCCACACTGACACACACACACACACACACACACACACGTAGACATACAGTTACACAATACTTAACATGCAAGTATACAATAAAATCATTTCTAAAAGAAAGTAAGATTAAATATCGTTTTTAACATAGAATTCTTTTTAGGAATGGTGAGAATAAATAGATTAATAATATGACAGTCAAATATAAATCTAACAGGAATTCTATTCAGAATTAATAATGTATTATCACTAAATTCTCAAAATTATATTTTTAAGTGATATTCATATATATATATATATATATATATGAAAAGCTGGCATACAGCGAAACAGGACAGTCTGCTTATGTTACATATATATATATATATATATATATATATATATATATAGATTGTATAGACACACATACATTTATATATATATATATATATATATATAATTCAAGTAGTGGGAGGATTTGAACAATTATTAAGTAAATCATCGAACTTTATATATACATTTTATAGATACACACATATATATATATATATATATATATATATAGTCTTCCGCAGACAGATCTGTTTAGCTGTATTACAGCTCATCAGTACGGTTAGACTACGATTGCTTTTAACCCAGGATTGAAACCCTACCGAATTGGCGTCAATCGGTGATTCTACCTCTGGGCTATGGGCGTTCGGTAGAAGAAGGCAAACTTTTAGCATGTATATTGTCATTATACAGGCCCAATAGCCAGAGTGATCTAATTCATTAGTGAATGAGCGATGCGTGCATGCGAGAGTAGCTACTGTTTTTCAAAGTGTACCATTCTTCCAGAGTGCTTAATCAGGGTGTGAGAGCGTAAATATATATATATATATAATCAAGTAGTAGGAGGATTTGACCAATTATTAAGTAAATCATCCAGCTTTATATTCGACCTCAACAGAATGCAGAAAACACTTGACGGCTGTTTTGCCCTATATGCGCCACTCTTCAGAGGCTTGGGGAGGCACTATCCTATGGGCAAAGGAGCTTGGATTAGTTCCACCATAGAATTCGTGAGGGGCGGCGCAATTCATCGAGCTTAATTCGTTACCTCTTCGTCACCAGGGCCCGTGGTACACTTGGTATGACATCAGCTTAATAACAAACTGTCGTGTTTCGTATTCCTGGTAGTGGATGCTCACTGCTGAAGAGTCCCACATTTTGGACGAAACGGCCGTCCAATGCCTTTTGCATGCAGTTGAGGTCGATGATTTACTATTATATATATATATATATATATATATATATATATATATAATCATGTGCATATTTCAAACACTAACTTTAAAATATGAAACTGATAATTTCGTCACGCATGAAACTCCGAGTCGTTCCTTAAACGTAGTATAATATTTATGTATATATATATATATATATATATATATATATATATATAAATACACCTATTTTCATACATAGACCACATTTTAATAACACCTGAATAACAATGCTATGCATATGTATACATTCCTCATGTGTATTTTTAATGATTTACATATATATATATATATATATATATATATATATATAATAGTCATCCACATAAAACACTGTTTCGCTATATCACAGCTCATCAATATAGCTAGACATCCACTTTCTTCTGGACGGAATCGAAACTCGAACAATTTTGTGTCCGTCGAAGTCGCTAACCCCTAAACCATAGGTGCATGGAAACGGAGAAAGAAAATTTTAGCATGTTTTATATAAGCAATGTATATACACAGACCAGTCACCAAAAGAACTCAATTCATTGCTGAAGAGTAATGCGTAGATCGCAGAAGTGTGGACTGTTTTTCAAATTTTCCTCTGTAGAGAGTTCAATGCTAATGAGAGTGTAATATATTAGTCATCCACATATATATATTCAAGAGTATTTTCATAGTTAAAATTAAGGACGTAAATTTTTCAATGAATTTTTGTGATTATTAATTCTTTTTTGTCCTCAAAATAAAAGTACATAGCGGATATTTTTTTTAGCTTTAGTAATATTTTAAACTACTTATTTTAAAAATGGGACGTAAGTGGTGGTCTCGTGAATATCGGCCCGGAACGATAAATCGGGGAGCCGAGTCCGAATTCCAGTTGAATTCTCCGCCTTCATTTACGCGCAAATATCATTGGGAAAGGTATTTATCCGTCTCTTGCCACCAGTAATGGGTTAAATAACGGGACAGATTAGGTTCTATAACATTGGCTAGCAACTGCTCTGCTGCAGAAAGTAATGGTAACCTACTACGGGATAATCTTTTGCCTAGTCAGTCATGTCTCTTTCGAGACATGATCGCCCAAGCTTGTATCACTTATGACACTTGATTGACTGAGTGATTTTGAAAATGTGACATGTTGTAGTTTGAGAAACACGTTCAAGTTGATTTCCCATACTACCTCCGGTATTTTGGATAAACACAACCGACCATAAGTTTGGGACCATTTGGATTTATTCTCTAAAAGAAAGAAATAACAATGTTTATGTCTTAGAAGAATAAATATAGATATATTTCATTGTTGCTCATAATTGTACAATAATTAAAACCAAAATAAATTAGAGTAATTTCAAATATAAATGAAGTTAATTCATATTTTCTTTTCATCAAAGAAACCACCACGAGCCTTTATTGCTGCAGATGAAATCCTTGGCATTCTTTATAATAACTTATAAAAATAAGTTGGTGAAAGTGATTTCCAAGCATCCTGCAAGCATTTAAGCACCATTTGTTCATTTTTAGAAAGTTCATTTCGAACTGTACGATCAATTTCATCCCTTATTCTCCTTCTGTAATAGTGGTTTCTTAACTGCTACACAGCCTTTAAGTCCAGCAGAATGGAATCGTCTCTTAACAGTAGTAACATATACTGGATGTTGCCGAATAGAATTCATTTCAATTGTTAATTCCGGAGCGGTTTTTTTTCTATTCCTCTTGTAGATATGATCAAGTGCCTATCCTCTACAATAGATGTTACTCTGGGCCTACCAGATCTTTTTCTTTCAATATTTACCTCAGTTTCACGAAGTCGTTGTAGGCAATAATGCACACCATATTTGATAGACTTAATTATTTAGTGATAACACGTTCAGAATATCCTTCATTCAAAAGAATTTCAACCTGAGCTCTTTTTTCAATGCTAATTTGTTTCTTCCTTGCCATTTATACCTATTTTTTTTAATCTCAAGAGAGAGAGATGAACAATTAAAAATATGACGAAAATACTGAGACATACACTACCGACCATTAGTTAGGGACCACTTAGATTTATTCTCTAAGAGAAAGAAATAACAATGTTTATGTCTTAGAAGAATAAATATAGATATATTTCATTGTTGCTCACAATTGTACTATAATTAAGACGAAAATTAATATGAAGTAATTTCAAATTTAATTAAAGTTAATTCATATTTTCTTTTCATCAAAGAAACCACCACGAGCCTTTATTGCTGCAGATCAAATCCTTGGCATTCTTTCTAATAACATAAAAATAAGTTGGTGAAAATGATTTCCAAGCATTCCTGCAAGCATTTAAACAGCATTTGTTCATTTTTAGGAAGTTTATTTCGAACTGTACGATGAGTTTCATCCCTTATTCTCCTTCTTTAATAGTGGTTCATTAACTTCTACACTGCCTTTAAGTCCAGCAGAATGGAGTCATCTCTTAACAGTAGTAACAAATACTAGATTTCGCCGAGTAGAATTAATTTCAACTGTTAATTCCGGAACGGTTTTTTTTTCTATTCCTCTTGCTAGATGTGATCAAGTGCCTATCCTCTACAATAGATGTTAATCTGGGCCTACCAGATCTTTTTCTTTCAATATTTAACTCAGTTTCACGAAGTCGTTGAAGGCAATAATCCAAGCCATTTTTGATAGGCTTAATTTTTTTAGCGATAACACTTTCAGAATATTCTTCTTTCAAAAGAATTTCAACCTTAGCTGTTTCGCTGTTTTTCAACGTTAATCTGTTTCTTCCTTGCCATTTATACCGTAGTAATAGGGTTTACAAAAATAAATTATACCGTAATTATAATATCTGAATAAATCTTAATTTTCGGCAAAAACTTGATCACAATAAGAGGAGTCAATTAGCAAACTAAGTAAATGTTTATTTTAAAGTTGAAAAGAATACTTTTTTTTGACTTGACATCTGCATAAGAATAACAAAATATACAAACTCGGCGAATTTGATTCTGCTAAAAATTTGGGAGGTTCCAAACTTATATTGTCGGTAGTGTATGTATAGCCAGAATGGTCGTAGAAGTGGACTTTTGTTGTATGGGTCTGTGATAATTTCCTGAGAATATTCGGTTTGATAGATGTAATTAAAATGAAGATATGTTTGTGCACAAATTTACAGATAACATCGAATTTTTAAATCGACAGGGTGCTTTGCAAATAGGATTTCTATATCAAGTGACACTAAAATAGTTGGTATATGGGTAGGTATTTGAAGGCTATCACAATGCGTTCACTAAAATAAAGGTAAGGAATGTGTTGGATATTACCTATTTATTATTCATTAACATTTCGAGATCAGAATCTCATCTTCAGAATAATATGTGAGCTTGATTTTATGTCTCCTTTAAACGAATGATCCTTTTTCACTGCTACTGCTGTCGTTAATTGAAATGAGTATGTGTGTGTGTGTGTGTGTGTGTGTGTGTGTGTGTGTGTGTGTGCGTGTGTGTGTGTGTATGTGTGTGTGTGTAACTGTAAGTGTGTTGTGTAAGTTTTTATGCTTTATATAAGTGTCTGCGATAGCAGGATTTGGCCTTTTCGCATTATTGTTATAGTGATAGTGGGTGCCGTTTTACGATTTGATGATATATCTGTCTGCTTTAAATTATTTGGTTTATTTGTGTTGTTCTAAATATTTAAAGAAATTCATGAGTATATTTTTATTTTATAATCCATTCACACCAGGTAATGCAGAAAAGCCACTGGTTCGCAAAAAGTTACTATGAGAGAATAAAAATTACAGAGAATATCAAAGAAAAGATAAAGGATGGATGGGAATGAAGTAGATAAAAGATGGCAAGTGATGTTGCATTTAAACTTTTGGAGATTGTAGCTACTGGGACGTTGAAGAAAAGATAAGAGATTGATGGGAATCAAGTACATAAAAGTGGCTATTGGTGTTGCATTTAAACTTTTGGAGATTATAGCTATCAACGAAACACGCAAATAGAACTGAGTTCTACAAACAGGAAGATCGAGAAAATAAGCTCTTAGAGTAGAAGAGACGGGTGAGTCAACGAGTTCGACAGTGCGGTAGACTGGTTACCAGCCAAGGCTATAGAACCCAATCTGTCCTGTTAGTTAACCCATAGCTGTAGGAAGAAGAGGTGGATTATATTATTAAGAACTAATTAGTGGGGGATCAGTTTACTACATCATGTAAACAGAAAAACGATACTCCACTTCATGACCAGTAGAAGCTTTAATTATGCTTCCAAGTATTCAGTCAGTTAAAGTGCCATACGTGATACATGTTTGGGCGATCATGTCTCGAAAGAGACATGAATGACTTATCAGAAGATTATCGCGCAGCAGGTTACCATTACTCTTTGCGATAGACTGCTGGCCAACCAAGGCTATATAACCTAATCTGTCCTGCTATTTAACCCATAGCTGAAAGGAGAAGAGACGGGTTAATACCTTTCCCAAGAGTATTTTCGCAGAAATGAATGCAACTGAAATTCGAACTCGGCACTCCAATTTATCTTTATAATCTGATATCCACTGTACCACAATGCTCATTCGTAGAATAATATAGAAGCAATTATTCATGAGCAAATTATCGACTGTAAATAAATATATTGTAGAAATATATTATGAAGTATTTTATAATCCTTACATTGTTTAAATTGTTCGGACTGTTGTTCTCATATTTATTTTACGACGTTTAGGCCGTTGTACGCACCGACCTTCTTCAGATGCTACTAACTTTAAGCCAACACTTTATTTTGATTACTAGGATAGATAGTATTGCTTCCATTGATGATGCCATTTCAATATACTCTGTAGATATTTCTCATTTAACTCAACATTGAGTCATTTTTTCACTAATACTGTAGTCAGATAAGGATCTCATAAATCTTTGTGTCAAGACACTGGAACTAATCAACAACTTACTTGTTGTGTTCAAGGGAGATAAATACATGACATAAGAAAGTGGCATCGCAAATCGAACAAGAACGATATACCTAGTGATCGAAATAAGGGGTTCAAAATTCCTAGCATCTGAAGAAGGCCAATCGTAGAACGGCCGACACGTCGTAAAGATGAGAACAATAATCCGGACAATGTAAATAATGTATATATGAACACAAAAGAGACACCACTAATAATCATCTAACAAATACATTAGTGATTCACAGAAATAAATTCAACCGCAATTTTGATTTTAAACATGCCCCACTAATAAAAAGAGTAAACAATTTATTCAGAAAAAAATTACTCGAAAGCGCCGCCATCCAATACTACCAAAACATCAATTTACGCCCCGGATTTTTCCCACTCTCACCTTTACTTATGGAAATTATACTAAAACAGACTAACATACATAATAAAAAGTTCAAAGAAAACAGTTGAATTCCCTTCATTTTAATATCTCGTAACTTTGCACTACACAAGAAGGAATTCTAAAACAGACTAACACACTTAATAAACAGTTTCAAAGAAAACGGTTGAATTCCCTTCATTTTAACATCTCGTAACTTTGCACTACACAAGAAGGAATTCTAAAAGAGACTAACACACTTAATAAACAGTTTCAAAGAAAACGGTTGAATTCCCTTCATTTTAACATCTCGTGACTTTGCACTACACAAGAAGGAATTCTAAAACAGACTAACACACTTAATAAACAGTTTCAAAGAAAACGGTTGAATTCCCTTCATTTTAACATCTCGTGACTTTGCACTACACAAGAAGGAATTCTAAAACAGACTAACACACTTAATAAACAGTTTCAAAGAAAACGGTTGAATTCCCTTCATTTTAATATCTCGTAACTTTGCACTACACATGAAGGAATTCTAAAACAGACTAACACACTTAATAAACAGTTTCAAAGAAAACGGTTGAATTCCCTTCATTTTAATATCTCGTAACTTTGCACTACACATGAAGGAATTCTAAAACAGACTAACACACTTAATAAACAGTTTCAAAGAAAACGGTTGAATTCCCTTCATTTTAATATCTCGTAACTTTGCACTACACAAGAAGGAATTCTAAAACAGACTAACACACTTAATAAACAGTTTCAAAGAAAACGGTTGAATTCCCTTCATTTTAACATCTCGTGACTTTGCACTACACAAGAAGGAATTCTAAAACAGACTAACACACTTAATAAACAGTTTCAAAGAAAACGGTTGAATTCCCTTCATTTTAACATCTCGTGACTTTGCACTACACAAGAAGGAATTCTAAAACAGACTAACACACTTAATAAACAGTTTCAAAGAAAACGGTTGAATTCCCTTCATTTTAATATCTCGTAACTTTGCACTACACAAGAAGGAATTCTAAAAGAGACTAACACACTTAATAAACAGTTTCAAAGAAAACGGTTGAATTCCCTTCATTTTAACATCTCGTAACTTTGCACTACACAAGAAGGA
The DNA here is from genome assembly GCA_037127315.1 of Ascarosepion bandense. Classification (NCBI taxonomy): domain Eukaryota; kingdom Metazoa; phylum Mollusca; class Cephalopoda; order Sepiida; family Sepiidae; genus Ascarosepion; species Ascarosepion bandense. The sequence continues at coordinate 2,772,608 of JBBBDQ010001410.1, read as the reverse complement.
ATTCTAAAACAGACTAACACACTTAATAAACAGTTTCAAAGAAAACGGTTGAATTCCCTTCATTTTAACATCTCGTGACTTTGCACTACACAAGAAGGAATTCTAAAACAGACTAACACACTTAATAAACAGTTTCAAAGAAAACGGTTGAATTCCCTTCATCTTAACATCTCGTGACTTTGCACTACACAAGAAGGAATTCTAAAACAGACTAACACACTTAATAAACAGTTTCAAAGAAAACGGTTGAATTCCCTTCATTTTAATATCTCGTAACTTTGCACTACACAAGAAGGAATTCTAAAACAGACTAACACACTTAATAAACAGTTTCAAAGAAAACGGTTGAATTCCCTTCATTTTAACATCTCGTGACTTTGCACTACACAAGAAGGAATTCTAAAACAGACTAACACACTTAATAAACAGTTTCAAAGAAAACGGTTGAATTCCCTTCATTTTAACATCTCGTGACTTTGCACTACACAAGAAGGAATTCTAAAACAGACTAACACACTTAATAAACAGTTTCAAAGAAAACGGTTGAATTCCCTTCATTTTAATATCTCGTAACTTTGCACTACACAAGAAGGAATTCTAAAAGAGACTAACACACTTAATAAACAGTTTCAAAGAAAACGGTTGAATTCCCTTCATTTTAACATCTCGTAACTTTGCACTACACAAGAAGGAATTCTAAAACAGACTAACACACTTAATAAACAGTTTCAAAGAAAACGGTTGAATTCCCTTCATTTTAACATCTCGTGACTTTGCACTACACAAGAAGGAATTCTAAAACAGACTAACACACTTAATAAACAGTTTCAAAGAAAACGGTTGAATTCCCTTCATTTTAACATCTCGTGACTTTGCACTACACAAGAAGGAATTCTAAAACAGACTAACACACTTAATAAACAGTTTCAAAGAAAACGGTTGAATTCCCTTCATTTTAATATCTCGTAACTTTGCACTACACAAGAAGGAATTCTAAAAGAGACTAACACACTTAATAAACAGTTTCAAAGAAAACGGTTGAATTCCCTTCATTTTAACATCTCGTAACTTTGCACTACACAAGAAGGAATTCTAAAACAGACTAACACACTTAATAAACAGTTTCAAAGAAAACGGTTGAATTCCCTTCATTTTAACATCTCGTGACTTTGCACTACACAAGAAGGAATTCTAAAACAGACTAACACACTTAATAAACAGTTTCAAAGAAAACGGTTGAATTCCCTTCATTTTAACATCTCGTGACTTTGCACTACACAAGAAGGAATTCTAAAACAGACTAACACACTGAATAAACAGTTTCAAAGAAAACGGTTGAATTCCCTTCATTTTAATATCTCGTAACTTTGCACTACACATGAAGGAATTCTAAAACAGACTAACACACTTAATAAACAGTTTCAAAGAAAACGGTTGAATTCCCTTCATTTTAATATCTCGTAACTTTGCAGTACACATGAAGGAATTCTAAAACAGACTAACACACTTAATAAACAGTTTCAAAGAAAACGGTTGAATTCCCTTCATTTTAACATCTCGTAAATTTGCACTACACAAGAAGGAATTCTAAAACAGACTAACACACTTAATAAACAGTTTCAAAGAAAACGGTTGAATTCCCTTCATTTTAACATCTCGTGACTTTGCACTACACATGAAGGAATTCTAAAACAGACTAACACACTTAATAAACAGTTTCAAAGAAAACGGTTGAATTCCCTTCATTTTAACATCTCGTAACTTTGCACTACACATGAAGAAATTCTAAAACAGACTAACACACTTAATAAACATTTTCAAAGAAAACGGTTGCATTCCCTTCATTTTAACATCTCGTGACTTTGCACTACACATGAAGGAATTCTAAAACAGACTAACACACTTAATAAACAGTTTCAAAGAAAACGGTTGAATTCCCTTCATTTTAATATCTCGTAACTTTGCACTACACAAGAAGGAATTCTAAAACAGACTAACACACTTAATAAACAGTTTCAAAGAAAACGGTTGAATTCCCTTCATTTTAACATCTCGTGACGTTGCACTACACAAGAAGGAATTCTAAAACAGACTAACACACTTAATAAACAGTTTCAAAGAAAACGGTTGAATTCCCTTCATTTTAACATCTCGTGACTTTACACAACACAAGAAGGAATTCTAAAACAGACTAACACACTTAATAAACAGTTTCAAAGAAAACGGTTGAATTCCCTCCATTTTAATATCTCGTAACTTTGCACTACACAAGAAGGAATTCTAAAAGAGACTAACACACTTAATAAACAGTTTCAAAGAAAACGGTTGAATTCCCTTCATTTTAACATCTCGTAACTTTGCACTACACAAGAAGGAATTCTAAAACAGACTAACACACTTAATAAACAGTTTCAAAGAAAACGGTTGAATTCCCTTCATTTTAACATCTCGTGACTTTGCACTACACAAGAAGGAATTCTAAAACAGACTAACACACTTAATAAACAGTTTCAAAGAAAACGGTTGAATTCCCTTCAATTTAACATCTCGTGACTTTGCACTACACAAGAAGGAATTCTAAAACAGACTAACACACTTAATAAACAGTTTCAAAGAAAACGGTTGAATTCCCTTCATTTTAATATCTCGTAACTTTGCACTACACATGAAGGAATTCTAAAACAGACTAACACACTTAATAAACAGTTTCAAATAAAACGGTTGAATTCCCTTCATTTTAATATCTCGTAACTTTGCACTACACATGAAGGAATTCTAAAACAGACTAACACACTTAATAAACAGTTTCAAAGAAAACGGTTGAATTCCCTTCATTTTAACATCTCGTAAATTTGCACTACACAAGAAGGAATTCTAAAACAGACTAACACACTTAATAAACAGTTTCAAAGAAAACGGTTGAATTCCCTTCATTTTAATATTTCGTATCTTTGCACTACACAAGAAGGAATTCTAAAACAGACTAACACACTTAATAAACAGTTTCAAAGAAAACGGTTGAATTCCCTTCATTTTTATATCTCGTAACTTTGCACTACACATGAAGAAATTCTAAAACAGACTAACACACTTAATAAACAGTTTCAAAGAAAACGGTTGAATTCCCTTCATTTTAACATCTCGTGACTTTGCACTACACATGAAGGAATTCTAAAACAGACTAACACACTTAATAAACAGTTTCAAAGAAAACGGTTGAATTCCCTTCATTTTAACATCTCGTAACTTTGCACTACACAAGAAGGAATTCTAAAACAGACTAACACACTTAAACAGTTTCAAAAAAAATGGTTGAATTCCCTTCATTTTAATATCTCGTGACTTTGCACTACACATGAAGGAATTCTAAAAACTAAAATATTCTGTTAATCTTTTGAAATGATTTGTGAGCCTTTTTGTGTTTGCCAACACTGTTTGTTTATAGATACGCAATTTAGAATAAAGCTCATTTCGTCTTTTTGCCTTGATAAAGTCCATCACAGGACGAAACGCGTAGACGATTTAAAATAGTTTTCCTCTTGTCTTTATTTTATTTAACCAATGTAAATAATGTAAATACTACCTCATCTCCGAAGTATACACAAATATAAAAAAAACTATTTGTGATTTCTTTTTCGATGATGGCGCATTATAAATAATAAATAATGCTTTATAAATGATTTAAGCATAGATACTGGTATTTATGTAGACGTGAGGGTATAACGATATAAGTAATTTGTAGACCATACAAAGCTAATTGTTTTTTTGTTGTTTTTTGTCTGCAATATATTCGTCAATGTCTGCAGAGCGAAGCGGGCTTTTTGAGTCATGGCCTTTCCCTCCAAATTTGAAGATCTGGCCTTTTGCCAAGAACCGTCAATCACCATACCTATGTATATGCAATTTTCAAGCAAATCTGTTTAATAATCAGAACATTCCACTTCAGTGATCTAGGCAATAATGAAATTAAGCCTAATAAATTTCCTTCTGAAATTCAAGAATCACTGATATTAGAGTCTACTTTGATATGAACAAGGAATCACCGACGTATTTCATTCTTAACAATTCACTCCAAGGAAGGCAATAACACCACTAAGACGCAAAGAGCCCACTGAAAATGAAGAACAGGGTAAAAGATTTTATAAGCAACCAGTAACTCAATCCTAAACATGAAACATGGGATAAACCTCTACTCCTTTTCAAAAAACCAGGGATGAGTGTAAACCGGTCGATAGGGAAAGCTGTCTACTCTTATTGTTGAAAAAAAAGGAGTAAATTACATTTCAGTATTTAGGTGGAAACATTTAAAGTATAGAGTTGAAGTAGACTTTAAAAGGAACTTGTAACTCAGTTCTGAGCAATAAACAAGGGATAAACTTCTACTCCACACCAAAAGAGTATAGGGTTAAAGTAGACTTTAAAAGTGACTTGAAATTCAGTTCTGAGCAATAAGCAAGCAATAAACTTCTACGCCTCTTCAAAAGTGTATAGGATTGAAGTAGACTTTAAAAGAAACTTGAAATTCAGTCCTGAACAATAAACATGGGTTAATCTTCTAGTCCTTTTCAAAAGAGTATAGAGTAGATTATAGAAAGAGCCAGAAATCCAATCCTAAATATGAAACAAACGATAAACCGTTACTCCTCTTCAAAAGATCTGGTGGCTGATAGTGTGACCTGATCGATCTATCTAATTAATAATGGAAGATTTACCTACAACTGAAAAGGCTTAAATAATTACAATCATATTGTTTACAATATTTCTCTATACATCTGAGATGAGGTAGTACTTATATTATTTAAACTGTTTGGACTGTTGTCCTCATTTTTATTGCTATGTTAACGAGGTTTCGGCCAGTATTCGCTCCGGCCTTCTTCAGGTGCTAGGAATTTTGAAACCGAACACTTTATTTCGATCAGTGGGGTATATAATTCTCATAAAATATATATTGCCACGTCCTCAAAGTCACATGGTCTTGTGATGTCCATAAGCATTGGTTAGTTCCAACAACTTGAACTAAAGAGTTGTAAGTTCAATACTGGCTACAACAGTGGTGAACAAATACCTTAGAGTTAAAAGGAGAAAGAAACATGGCATCCATTAGTCCTTGAAAAAGATTGCGTCACTCGTGATAGTATCACATTTTTATCACGCCCAGACAGTATTGCATTTACTGTCGATTATTTGTTCCTACAGATATTCTCTTCGATGGTCGTTATTCCAAGGCAATATACGAAAGTTTTAACGTTGCACGGATACACTGGCAAGCCTTACAGAGAGATTGTGTATAATGTTGGTGCCAGCCTTTCAACTGTCAGTCGTTTCATCAAATAAATGACATCATTAAAAAGGAATGTAACTGTAGGGACAAAAACAAATGCCCACTAAACGGATTTTGTAAAACAGAAGGTGTTATTTACAAAGCAGAGAAACATGACATAGATGGAAAAAGAAAAAAGCATATTTGAGTTCTACTAAAAGCATTTTTGAAAAAAGAAGGAATAATCATAAATCTACATTTAAACTGGAAAACTTAAGAAATTGTACCAAACTGGATAGTAACGTGTGGAAATTAAAACTGAAAAAGGGAAAAGACCCTGATATAACTTGGAGTATAGTGAAAATAGCTAAAACATACAACGGTGGCAATGTATGCAGATTGACGAAACCTTAGCTCTTAGGTTGTTCTCAGAACAAAACAAATGCAGAATGAAAGATCAGAAATGATGTCCAGATGTAATCATACCTAAAATACACAATAGGATCATACAAATATGGATGAAATCGTTGTACGATCCTTGTATACCTTCTCAGTAATTTTAAAAATTACCGTTTGCTTGAAGATTTTGGTCATACGTCTGTAAAAACAAAACCTTTGTTCGTACGTTTAAAAAACGGAAAAAATCAATTATTGTAAATCATCTGATGATACCGAATGGTTAAAATCTGTGTTCCGGAAAAAACTAATTTCCAAATAAAAATATTCAAAACTTCTACAATATAAATATATTGCACACTATTCTTTATACAACTGTGTACTGGTATAATTTAATTATGACCAATCTATCTATCTATCTATCTATCTATCTATTCAAGTCATCCGCAGACAGATCTGTTTCGCTGCATCACAGCTCATCAGTACTGTTAGAGTTCGATTGCTTTTAACCCAGGATTGAAACCCGACCGAATTAGTGTCAGTCGGCGAGTCTAACTCTAAGCTATGGGCGCTCGGTAGAAGAAGGAGGACTTTTTGGCGTGTATATTATCATTATACACGCCCAATAGCTGAGAGTGTTCTAATTCATTGCGGAATGAACGACGCGTATATGATTTATAAACGATTTTAGATTATTAAAATAGGTAATCCATATTTCACGTCGTCCTGATGTTATTATCGTGTTATTATCGCGGTTCATTTATAAATTATATTACTCTGTTAAATTAAATAAATGGATCTAATACCCAGTTCTCTTGAATTCGTCTCTATCGGAATTTACCTGGATTATATACCAAGTGTACTATGTTATATCTATCTATCTATCTATCTATCTATCTATATATATATATATATATATATATATATGTACATATATATATATATATATATATATATATATATATATAGCCATCAGCAGACAGATATGTTTCGCAGCTCATCAGTACGATTAGACATTCGATTGCTTTTTACCCAGGATTGAAACCCGACCGAATTGGCGTCAGTCTGCGATTCTACCTAAGGAAGCAGACGTTTAGCGTGTAATATACATACCCCAGTAGTTATAGTAGTCTAATTCATTACTGAATGAACGATGCGTAGATGCTAGAGTAGCTACTATTTTTTCAAAGTCTACCATTCTTTCAAAATGCTCAATAAGGCTGTGCGAGCGTATATATATGTATATATATATATATATATATATATATATATATATATATATATATAAACCCAACAAACAAGATGGGTTCCCTAATCGCAAAGAACCCCCACACACACACGCAAAACTGACCAAGTAATCAACCCCCCCACACACACACCACGTTCTTTGAAATTCTAACCAAAAGATATACCCGGCCAATAAAAACGTACATTCTAACAGATAATGCCATGAATCAAGCATTTAGCATTTACACACCAAGTTCTTCAAAAGTCTAACGGTCAACACGAAAGACATATTCCCTCCATTATCAATAACCTCAACCAACCCCACAACAACAATGAACCAAATATAGGCAGCGGATGATTTCAGGTCTTGCCCATTCCTTCTGATGAGACGTTGGATGCCCAACGTCGAAGCAACCATATGATTGTAGAGGACATATATAGAAAAAATTATGTACATGTTCTAAAACATAATTTATAATATATATATATATATATCCATTCTGTCGTGCTCATGGAGAGAGAAGCAATATCGGCGCTGGGTCGGGTTTGTTCATTCACTTCCACTATAGTTATCGTAAATATTTTCAGATCATGTCCTGTAGGGCCGACCGTATAGAGAACATTACCACGTGTATGAACTTGAAAAAAATCTAACTTCTTGGTTTGCATTTAGCTTTTCTATTTATGATTAGTAAATATAGGTTTCACTTATAATATCATTTAAAAGGAAAATATTAAGTCAGAATTTTAAAAGATTAAAATATATTTATAAACTTAATACAGTATTATAATTATGATGTAGAAAAATGGAACAATATTTTGACCACAATACTATCTTTAACATAATTGATATCGTTTTCATAAAACTAATTAAATTCTTTTCTAATTGAATAATGTCTTAGTTTCATTACACATTTTGATTTTATAATTAAGTGCAAATTTTTTAGTAATAATTAATTGCTTGAATATAAAGAAACTAATGATTTACATTCTCCAAAGACTCTTGCCTTTAACTGTTTAAAATAAGAAAGGGGACAAAATTTAATTTCTGGAAATTTCATTCATTAAGTAGAGTGGTAACAGATGTAAAAAATATTTTCACCAAGTTTTTCTCAAAACTAAAATATTATAAATTAATTTCATTCATTTGTCAATCATTCCTGAAAGTTTCATTAAACTCCTACAGTTATTTGATTTTTGAAAGAATTTCCAAACGCAAAAAAATACGTTAAAAATTCCTTGACTAATCTTGAGTACCTCCACTGTTGCAAGAATTAAACAAAATTACGAACCTGCAAGAAGGGATTACAAAATTATTAAAATAATAAATAAATTTAGATTTTCCTTTTAATAATTACATAAAGGTTTTGACGATAAATTTTTGTTTTGTATTTAATCCGAACTATCAGTATAGCCCGGCGTTGCTCGGGTGTAATGAAAGCTTTAGATCTAATCCATGGTCCTAAAGCTCAGACTCTTTGGACGTTGTCACGAAAGACTAAAAAGCAATATTTGTTTCCAGTTAAAGCGAAACCGTAGACTGAAAGAAAAATAAATGGATGTAAGTCAAATTTTGATTTCCTGGTATCGATATCAAATAAGTGTTTTTCGTCGTAAACTGAATTTTGAAGGCTAAATAAGTCCTCTGACTAAATGGTATCATGACTGAGACTAAGAAATAAAATTATAACTAGTTAGAGCCAAACCCGAAGCAAAAACTAAAATAAAAAGGCTGAAAAATATACAGACATACAGCTAGATAAACAGACACACATACAAACATCTTGCCTTTTATATATATATATATATTATTGATTTTCTGGACTATTGTAAGAACTGCAACCTTGAAACCTCTGAATATCGTTTCTTATATCTTTGTCTATGAGTGTATAAAATTTTATTAAAATCGGACCATTTCTTCTATAATCCGATTTTTTCGATTATCGATATTTATCGGGTGTACCTCGACACAAAACCTAGCTAAGAACACTCGCAGACGCTTATAGTACAACTGTGTAAATTTTTAAGAAAATCGGTTCAGCCGTTTCGGAGACTATAGTTGACGGACACACACACACAGACAAAGTTCCATTTATAAATAAGTTTAGATTTAGTTTGTTTACTTCATGCTATTTTTTTTCAGCGAATTATTTAAGGCACCTCTCTTTTAATTTTGTTTAGAGATTTCCTAACAAAAGGAATCGATTTAGAATGAATCCAATCAATAATCTTTTTCTGGAAAGAACACTCTTGTATATCTATATAACATACTACCATATAACAGAGTACTTTGCACCAGAGGATCTGGTCATTAATGATTAAACCGCTTCTCCTACCATTTTTTTCTGTTGGGAAGGGAGATTAGACACCCGAAAAAATTATCAAAGAATAGATGACCTTTCTGTTAATATCAGTGCCACTCTCGCAGAATGGGTTAGACTGGACTCTAGCTATGTATTGAGTCATTGTGATGATTATACAAAATTGTTGTGCGGAGGGCTTCCCAGACGACCGTCACGGCGGATGTCTTCCTCCACAACAAAATGTCGTTAGACCTAACGTGCTTTAGACTGATTCGGCCACGGGGAGCGTCGCCGATCAAGTAAATTTGCATATTGCTTTATAGACGAAAATCTGTGACAAACTCTCGAAACATTCATGTCTGCACAGTTTCGTATGCTAACGTAAGCAAAGCAATTTATAAAGAAGAAATGGGTGGATCGCATTCTATTAAAAAAAATCTTTTCTAATAATCAGGCAGATAAACGAAAATATATAAATATACTTTTTGATAAATAAACCTAGTGTCTACTCAAACATAAATATGCATTAATAGAGCTTAGAAGGAGCATGAAAGGAACCACTAAAAAGCGATAAACTTCTACTCCTCTTCAAAAGAGTATAGGGTTAAAATTAATTTTAAAAGGAATTTGAAACTCAGTCCTGAGCCATAAACAAGCGATAAACTTCTACTTATCTTCAAAAGAGTATAGGGTTAAAATTAAGTTTAAAAGGAATTTGAAACTCAGTCCTGAGCCATAAACAAGCGATAAACTTCTACTCCTCTTCAAAAGAGTCTAGGGTTAAAATTAATTTTAAAAGAAATTTGAAACTCAGTCCTGAGCCATAAACAAGCGATAAACTTCTACTTATCTTCAAAAGAGTATAGGGTTAAAATTGAGTTTAAAAGGAATTTGAAACTCAGTCCTGAGCCATAAAAAAGCGATAAACTTCTACTTATCTTCAAAAAAGTATAGGGTTAAAATTAATTTTAAAAGGAATTTGAAACTCAGTCATGAGCCATAAACAAGCGATAAACTTCTACTCCTCTTCAAAAGCGTATAGGTTTAAAATTAATTTTAAAAGGAATTTGAAACTCAGTCATGAGCCATAAACAAGCGATAAACTTCTACTCCTCTTCAAAAGAGTATAGTGATAAAGTAGACTTTAAAAGGATCATGAAATTCAGTTCTGAGCAATCTTCTTCTTCTTCTTCTTCTTCTTCTTCTTCTTCTTCTTCTATGTACCCTGTCCCTTCAGGACGTAGGAGATTTTCACGTTTCCCTATCCCTGGTGGCTCTTAGCACGCCTTTTCCTGTTACACTATGCAAATCTCGTTCTATCAACTGACTTGATCCTTCAAATATGTTATCTGTTGCTTTTCCCCGTTTCTTTTTCCCTCTATCTGGCCTGTTAGTATCAGGTTCTCCAAGCCCTTCTTCCTCATTGCATGTCCCAGGAACTTTAGCTCAGTATTATAAGCAAGCAATAAACTTCTAATCATCTTCAAAAGAGTATAGGGTTAACGTTGACTTTAAAAGGAACTTGAAATTCAGTCCTGAACAGTAAACATGCGATAATCTTCCACTCCTCTTCAAAATTCGAATAATCAGGCCGGTAGACGAAAATGTATAAATATACTTTTTGATAAATAAACCTAATGTCTACTCAAACATAGATATGCATTAATATGAAAAATATAGAATTGGATAAAAATAGAAATTTGCAGAATGTTTAGAAGGAATCTTTGTGGATATGACATATGGTACGGTTCCTGTTTTTTATTTTTATTTTTAGTGTTTTGAACATGTGCGAATCTGGCTGACGCTTGCCACTGGGTCTCACTGAAACGCCGATTCACGTAAGACCACCAAAGTTAAGCAAAGTCGAACCTACTCAGTAACTAGGTGGTTGATCTCTAAGGAAACTTAGATTCTGTAAGCTTTGTTAATCTGGTGGTGTAATGGCTAATGACCCGGTATTTTTAATTGGATAGCCTAGTTTTAATTCCATTTGTGTTTGTTATATTCCCTTAAACTCAAATGGCATTGGTAATGATATGAATCTATCTCTCACCCACAGCTATAGAGTAATCAGTAAGTTGTGTATCACTAAAACAATTATTAGATCGAAAAAATAAAATTGCGTACAAAATTTTTGAGGTTGGAACGCTACTAAACAAAAACAAGTTAACAACTAACCAATAAATGTTTCAGATAAGGCTTCTGCAACAGGGAGTGGATATACTACCTAGTACAGAGTTAATCAGTCAGTTAAGTGCCATACGTGATACACGCTTTGGGCGATCATCTCTCGAAAGAGACATAACTGACTGGGCAGAAGGTTATCCCGCAGTAGGTTGCCATTGCTTTCTGCGGAAGACTGGTTGCCGACCAAGGCTATAGAACCCAATCTGTCCTATTATTTGACTCATAGCTAGATGCGGAAGATATGGATTATATTATTAAGTAGTAAATATGGGGGATCAGTTTATTACTTCATGACAATAGAAAACTGGTCACCCACTTTATGACCAGAAAATGCCTTAATCATGTTTTCAGTTATTATATTCAGTTAGTCAGTTAAGTGCCATACGTGATACACGGTTGGGCGATCATGTCTCGAAAGAGACAGGACTGACTGGGCAGAAGGTTATCCCTCAGTAGGTTGCAATTACAGAAACCATTCTGTCCTGTTATTTGACTCATAACTAGAGGAGGAAGAGATGTATTATATTATTAAGTAGTAATTAGTGGGGGATCAGTTTATTACTTCATAACAATGTAAAACTGATCCCTTACTTTATGCCCAAGGCTAAAGAACCAATTCTGTCCTGTTATTTTGATATATCTAGAGGGGGAAGAGATGTATTATATTATTAAGTAGTAATTAGTGGGGGATCAGTTTATTACTTCATAACAATATAAAACTGATCCCTTACTTTATGCCCAAGGCTAAAGAACCCATTCTTTCCTGTTATTTTGATATATCTAGAGCGGGAAGAGATTTATTATATTATTAAGTAGTAATTAGTGGGGGATCAGTTTATTACTTCATAATAATATGAAACTGATTTCCACTTTATGCCCAGTAGAAGCCTTAATCATGTTTTCAACTTTTACATTCAGTCAGTCAGTTAAGTGGCATACGTAATACACGCTTTGGACGATCATGTCTCGAAAGAGACAGGACTAACTTGGCAGAAGGTTATCCCTCAGTAGGTTGCAATTACAGAAAACAATCTGTCCTGTTATTTGACTCATAACTAGAGGAGGAAGTGATGCATTATATTATTAAGTAGTAATTAGAGGGGGATCAGTTTATTACTTTATAACAAGAGAAAAATGATCCCCTACTTTATGCCTAACAGAATATTTAATTATGTTTCCAACTGTTATATTCAGTCAGTTAAGTGCCATACGAGAAACACGCTTGGGCGATCATGTCTCGAAAGAGAAATGACTAACTGGGCAGAAGATTATTCCGAAGTAGGTTGCCATTGCTTTCCGCGGAAGACTAGTTGCCAGCCAAGGCCTAATCTGTCCTATTATTTAACCCATAACTAGCGGGAAGAGACGGATTAATACCTTTCCCAAGGGTATTTGGGCGTAGTGAGTGTAGTGTTGTGCGTTGTGCTGCATTGGATATCGGCTCGGAACGAGAAATCGGGCAGCCGAGTTCGAATTCCAGCCAAATTCATTGGAGTGACTTACGCGCAAATACCCTTGGGAAAGGTATTAATCCGTCTATTCCTTCCAGTTATGGGTTAAATAACAGGACAGATTGGGTTCTATAACCTTGGTCGGCAACCAGTCTACCGCAAAAAGCAATGGCAACCTACTGCGGGATAATCTTCTGCCCAGTCAGTCATGTCTCTAAAGAGACATGATCGCCCAAGCGTGTATCACGTATGGCACTTAACTGACTGACTGAATATAATAGTTGGAATAATGATTAAGGCTTATATTGGTCATAAAGTGGGGGATCAGTTTATTAATTCATAACAATAGGAAACCGATCCCCCACTAATTACTACATAATAATATAAAAGATTTCTTTTCCCTTTACCTATGAGTCAAATAACAGGACAGATTGTGTTCTATAGCCTTGGTTGGCAACCAGTCTACCGCAGAAAGCAATGGCAACCTACTGCGGGATAATCTTCTTCCCAGTCAGTCATGTCTCTTTCGAGACATGATCGCCCAAGCGTGTATCGCGCATGGCACTTAACTGACCGACTGAGTGTAAGTAATTCAACTGGATTTGAATTTGTCGTTCCGAGTCGATATCCACTGCACATACTCAGAAAGGAGCGGTAGCCAATATGAGGACATATTTGTCTGTGGGCTGACGTCAGATGAGTTAGTGTGAACACCATCTCCGATGATCAGGGCAAGGCAATCGTAAATTATTGATCAAAGCACGAGAATGGATGCCAGAAATATGGTAATTAACTTTGTGAAACGGTGGAAAGATTTGACATCCTTCGATCTCAGGTATAATGAAGATAAGGAATTTCTTCTCTAGCCAACCACGCGTTCTTAATGCTTGTGACGGAAAGTGACTGCTTGGATTTGTCTGCCATGACAGACAAGTGACACTCGCTTAAATTTATCCAAATTCAACGCATGAGAAACCGGACGTTTATCCAGCAAGTCTGGTCAGTGTTTTAGCTTTCATGGCCTCCAGAAATACTAGACATCCAATTCTATTCTTAATTATAGGACTACACACTATAATTGTCTTCCCGAGAATCCTCTTGTATCAGTGAAAACAAAAAAGTCCACACTTGTACGAAATACAACATTCTTTGAAACGTAGGAAATGCAAAATTTTTTGGTGCGTTTAAGTGGTCTTCGAGACTAGCAATCCTGAAGAACCGAAAAGTTAAAGATCCGTAAGTGAAAATGCTGGCCTTTAAATAATGCATGCAATATTCGTATTCATTTTCAAAAATCAGTTCACAAATCGACATCTGCGCTGAGGTCATCACCATTTATCCCGTCTCCATAAGAAATCTGCCAAAGCTGACAATGTAAACTTTGCCACTTCTCTTGTAAAAGACATTTAATCTGTGGTGGGCTATGGTAAGAAATGACCTGTAAATTTTAATTCTTCCAAAACGAAGCTCCTTTTCTTTAACCGCTATAAACAAAATCTCCTACCTTCCATCAGAATGCTAGTCTCCCTGAAATTAATACACGGCGACAACTCGGCCTCACACTCTCAGTCGACCTCAAGTGCAACGACTAGATATTTAATCTGTGGTGGGCTATGGTAGGAAATGGTCCGTAAATTTTAATTCTTCCAAAACGAAGCTCCTTTTCTTTAACCGCTATAAACAAAATCTCCTACCTTCCATCAGAATGCTAGTCTCCCTGAAATTAATACACGGCGACAACTCGGCCTCACACTCTCAGTCGTCCTCAAGTGCAACAACTACATCGAATCAATTGCTAAATCTACTGCTGGGAAGGTTGGCTCACTGTGTCGGGTAGGAAAAATCCATCGTAACATATGCAAATCTACCATCCGGCAGTGCATTGAATATTGTTGTGATATCTGGTCGACCGCCCCTGCAAATCATCTCGGAGTTCACGACAAAATTCAAAGGACGACCTGCAGTGTAATCGATTTCGATTTGGTTGCTCGATTTTAGTCACTTTCTCACCGATCGGATGTGGCTTTCTACAAATATTTTCACGACTTCTTTTCCGACAAACTTATTTACCTGGTGTCCCCTCTACATGAATTTACTCGAGCTACTAGACTGGTTACTTGGTCCCACCCTTTTGAAGTCGAAACTATCAAATATAGCCGCTATTTCTACTCCAATAAGTTTCTTTTCTCGCACTTACCGCCTGTGACACTCCCTTCAGTATACTTCCTTCCCTGATAGCTACAACCTCCAGGTGTTGAAGTGCAATAGCAATTGCTATCTTTTATCTCCTTTTTGATCCTTTCTTCGAAATCCCCTGTATCTCGTTCTTAATTTCACTCGACTCTTACTTAACCCCCTGAATGCTCTTCTCTTATCCATTCTCAGACACACACTGTATCCTGTTCCTGTTTCTTTATGGTCTCTACTCCAGGTGCCCCTCTGTGCACCATTGGCTCTCCTGCCTTATTTGGAGAGCAATGATTTTTTTGCTTTTTCTCCGTACGATATTTGCTCTGATAATATTTTTCTGTTTCGTAAATACTTTATTTTTGTAATTTAAATTTTTTTGTGTGTGTTTCTTTTTCTGTAGTTTTTTTTTTTTTTGTCATTTATCATTTTTTTCTTACTATTTTTATATATTTTTGTTTCAGTTATTTCATGGATTTTTTATTTTATTCTTTTATTGTTCATTTTTCCGTTCCTTCTTCTTTCCTCCATTTCTTCCAATCTTTCTCATTTCATATTTTTCTTATGATTCATTTATTTTTTATTTCTTTCGTTTCTGGTTTCTATATTTCGTAAATTTTGTTTATTTTGAATATATTTTTTCTGTTTATTTCTTTTTTGTTATTTATCTTAAATTGGGATGTGCGTTGTGGTACAGTGGATATCGGCTCGGAACGAGAAACCGGGAAGCCGAGTTCGATATTCCTAGTTGAATCCATTGCATTCACTTACGCACAAATACCCTTGGGAAAGGTATTAATCCGTCTCTTCCTTCCAGTTATGGGTTAAATAGCAGGACAGATTGGGTTCTATAGCCTTGGTCGGCAACCAGTCTACCGCTGAATGCAATGGCAACCTACTGAGGGATAATCTTCTGCCTAGTCAGTCATGTCTCGAAAAAGACATGATCGTCCAAGCGTGTATCACGTATGGCACTTAACTGACTGACTGAATATAATAGTTGGAATAATGATTAAGGCTTATATTGGTCATAAATGGGGGATCAGTTTATTACTTCGTAACAATAGGAAACCGATCCCCCACTAATTACTACATAATAATATAATAGATTTCTTTTCCCTTTACCTATGAGTCAAATAACAGGACAGATTGGGTTCTATAGCCTTGGTCGGCAACCAGTCTACCGCTGAATGCAATGGCAACCTACTGCGGGATAATCTTCTGCCCAGTCAATCATGTCTCGAAAAAGACATGATCGCCCAAGCGTGTATCACGTATGGTACTTAACTGACTGACTGATCTTTAATTGTTTTTTCTTTGCTTTTTTTTTCTATCTGCCGATAATCCCTTTGTTTTTTTTTCTTTCTTTCTTGTTTTCATTCTTTCTTTCGGTTTATATTTTGTCTGTCTCTTTTCTTTCTTTCTGTAGTTCTGTATTTCGCTGTTTCTTTCTTTTCTTCTTTGATTCTTTCTTTGTTTCTTTGTTGTTGTATTTTTTCTTATATTTGTCTGTCTCTCATTGTTTTTTTTAATTGTTTTCTTTCCTTTCATAATTTTAATATTTTACTATCATATTGAAAGTAAAGAATTCTTATGTTGATCGTTTGGATTTTCAGAAATACTAATTGCGTTAATAAAAAAAACTGGTTTTATGGACATATACCAAATATTTTATTTAAAAAAATGAACTGAATCTTAAACACGAAATCGTATTTTTTTTGTTGTTAAGAACTGGTAGCACGCAGAGGAAGATGGCGTTTTATGCCCTTCTGTGTGTTGCGAGAATATGAAAAAGTACTGAATATCTCCGCTTGGATCCTTAGTTGAAAAGAAGATTCTACTTATCCTGCATTAATGGGTTTTACACAAATTTGGGAGCCGTTTGACGTCTCTCGGCTTCAACTCGTACAGCAACCAATGTCCTTGCTTTTGAATCATTCCTAATGCATTCAAACTTTTCCAAACTGTTGTGTGAGCAGCTCTTAATGATTCTGAAAATTCAACTTGCGTCTGTCATGGGTTTCCATGGAGCAATGTCTCCAATTCTTTTGGGAGCCGTTTGACGTCTCTCGGCTTCAACTCGTACAGCAACCAATGTCCTTGCTTTTGAATCATTCCTAATGCATTCAAACTTTTCCAAACTATTGTGTGAGCAGCTCTTAATGATTCTGAAAATTCAACTTGCGTCTGTCATGGGTTTTCATGGAGCAATGTCTCCAATTCTTTTTGAGAGCTGTTTGACGTCTCTCGGCTTCAACTCGTACAGCAACCAATGTCCTTGCTTTTGAATCATTCCTAATGCATTCAAACTTTTCCAAACTGTTGTGTGAGCAGCTCTTAATGATTCTGAATCTTCACCTTACGCTGACATAAGTCTTCATGAAGTATTGTCTCCAATTCTTCGTCTTCATACTTTTGCAATGGGCAAGGGAGTTCTTTATCTTCAACATCAAAACCATTATTTTAGAAGCGTCTAAACCAATCCCAGCATTTTGGTTTTGACGGAACATAGTTGCAAGAATTATGTGTGCTTCATCTTCAAATTTCTTTTGAATAACGTAGGGCAGTAAAATTTCCCGAATTTCACGTTTTTGACACGAAATACGCTATGAAAACCAAAGTAGTTTACACTTCGGCGAAATGACATACAGTGAATTTCAAGTTTACTTATTGTTGTTCCTTATAGATGCGTTACATTCTGAAACTACACCCACGCAGTTTTGGGAATGCCATCTGTCGAAAAGCAGTGAAAACGTATTCAAAGGCCTAATAATAACGGTGTATAATGATTTTATGCGGGTATTCCATGGGACATGAAAACTATTTATCGGGTTCAGCATGCGTAAAATGGGTTGAGAAATTTTGGTTTCAAGAAATAAATTCTAAATATTAGAATCTTTTATAAAAATGGCTCGGCTATATAAGAAAATCCTTTCACTTTATTATAAATTATATATATATATATATATGTGTGTGTGTGTGTGTGTGTGTGTGTGTGTGTGTATGTGTGTGTGTGTGCAGTTTTAATTAGAAATTACAGACAAGTTATTGTGGTTAACTTTTTATGTAATTTTTCATGTGATCTTATGATTTTTTACTATTGAGGACATACATTATAAAAAAAATCATTGTTCAAATGTTTTGTTTATCCGAACACTTTCGGATATACTTTTTGCCATTCTCAAGGATGTGTTTGATTTTTTGTCGTGTTAGGTGTTTTTGTAGAGTAGTATGAATGATTTACGTACCGAAACCAGTAAGCAGGTTATTACCATTTTTGGGGTTGATATTATTGAATGTGAGTTTTTTTTTGGGGTTTTTTTTTATTAATAATGTCTTCATTTTTTAACCTTTTTTGTTTTTAGCATGTGTATGACGTTGTGATATTTGTGTTGTTAACAAGCATATTACGGACAGGATTTCCTAGGTCTCAATATGTGTTTCAATCAGATAAAATCGACCTCTGTTATGAGAGATCCAGCGTCGGATTCGAGTCAGATTCCTATTTACAAATTAGGTTGATCAATAACACAGTTCTTCAAAGGACATATAAATTCGAAAATAATATTGGTTCGCTGCAGCCAGGAATTTATGAAGTTCTTCGAAAAAAAGCGAGCGAGATGATGAATTCTCCTATGCTCTCGTGAAGAAAATTTTAGTAACACCAATTTTATATCGAAAACGACATTGACTAGTAAAATTAAGGTGTGTTTGAGTTTTGTTTAACGGCATATCAACCTCTGTGGGTCAATTAATGCCAGAAAGATAGAATATTTTAGATATTTTTATTTAATGTTCAGTTATAGTGAGAAGGTTGATTTAGTCAGATATTTATGTCTTCTAGTTTTGTATTCAAAAGTGTAATATGGCAATACTTTTTTTTCTTCAAAAATATGTTATGATAATAATTTTTTTTTCTTCAAAAATGTATTGTTAGTAATATTTTTCATAAAAAGTGTATGTTTTTCTATAAAAGATTATTTTTATGCTTTCATAGTGTTTTGACTCAAGTTAGGGGATAAACTATTTGCCCATAGTTGGGACCCTAACAGGTCCTACCACCCCGGGTCAGAGTGAACCTGGGAACAACAGCAATTAAGAGGTGGTTCCATGTGTCTCACTATCTTCCAATGAGAGGCCTTACTGCCGGATGCAGTTTGTCATACCCAGGACCTAAAATAAGGGTGGTAAACTTTTTTTTACTGGTGATTTATATTTCTATAGTAATGAAAGTTATATTTGGAGACTCCACGAGAACGTCTAAGAACGGAATTTTTTTTTTACTAAGCTTATATGTGAAGCTAAGGACATAAATTTTTTTCAAATGTAGGTTTAAGATTATCAATTTCGTTTTTATTCTCAATAAAAACAAAAAAAATCGTCAAGAACAACCCAAAATGTCAAGTACAGGGAAGGGATACTATAATCAATCAAGTACAAAAATTTAAATACCTAGGAAGTGTTATAACAGGAGATGGAGAGTGCGACAAGGAGATCCGAAGGCAAATTGGCATGGCGAAGGACGCGTTCCAGATGCTGAGTAGAGTACTGAGACACAGGAAAATTTTCTTAGAAACAAAGAATAGAGTGCTAGATTGCTATGTGATGTCAATTCTTCAATACGGCAGTGAATGCTGGACAATATCATCGAAGATGAGGAAAAAACTTGAAGCAGCGTAAATGTGGTTTTACAGAAGGATGCTGCGGATAACATGGCCCGAACATGTGACCAATGATGAGGTTTTGGAAAGAATGGCATTGAAAAGAAAACTAAAACATCTTATTTATTGAATGACCCTCGTAGAAGTCCTTATACCGACAAATACATCTTATTTATTGAATGACCCTCGTAGAAGTCCTTATACCGACAAATTCATCTTATTTATTGAATAATCCTCGTAGAAGTCCTTATGCCGACAAATTCACCTTATTTATTGAATGACCCTCGTAGAAGTCCTTAAACCGACAAATTAAACTTATATATTGAATGACCCTCGTAGATGTCCTAATACTGAAAAATTCAACTTATTTATTGAATGGCCATCGTAGAAGTCCTTATACCGAAAAATTCATCTTATTTATTGAATGACCCTCGTAGAAGTCCTTATAATGAAAAAATTCACCTTATTTATTGAATGGCGCTCGTAGAAGTCCTTATACCGAAAAATTCACCTTATTTATTGAATGACCCTCGTAGAAGTCCTTATAGCGAAAAATTCACCTTATTTATTGAATGACCCTCGTAGAAGTCCTTATAGCGAAAAATTCACCTTATTTATTGAATGACCCTCGTAGAAGTCCTTATAGCGAAAAATTCACCTTATTTATTGAATGACCCTTGTATTTTTTATGAATATTTTTCCATGATGATTGAGATATAGCAGAGTGGCTAACCCTAACCCTAACCCTAACCCTAACCCGTAGAATAGGTTTGAGTTCAGCATAAATTTGAAGGAGTTATAATCAGGCGTTTCATAAACTGGGGTGTATTATTGATTCAGTGGGCACCAGTCTTTTGCACCTGCTCTTACATGTACAGACATGTGTATTATATAAACAATCTTAGCGTCATTTCCATGAATAATCTTAAACATTACCCTAAAAAATCAGAAGGTATGTATATCTGGTGTATTTCCTTCAGTCATTTAGAAAAATGACATACATGATTCCCGCTTGCGTGAACATGTCTCGAAATGAGCATGAAAGATTGGGCAGAAAAAATTTTCTTGCAGTAGGTTGTTATAAATTTCTGCGGTAGACTTGCCAACCAAAACTCTAGAACCCAATCTGTCTTGCAATTTAACCCATAGCTGGAGAGAAAAGAGATGGATTAATAGCTTTTCCAATGGTAATTGCGTGTAAGTGAATGCAACAAATTTAACTCGAATTCGAACTCGGCTCTCCGTTTTCTCGCTACAGGCCGATATCCATCGCACATCCCTTATCGATATATGTTTTTTTACCACAGCATATCATGGCTCTTTAGCCTTCTGATGCGAGAAAAAAATTAAATATTTCAAAGTGAATCATTGATTTTCATCTTTGCCTTTAGAAGTGTCAAAGTTTTTTTACTGTCGTCTCGAAACGGAAAGAGATGTCGAAAATGGAAAATTTGTGAGCTTATCTTCGAGACAAGACGTCTTCTTCGGTGATTAGCGCAATGAAAAATATTGCCAATCTCATTATCCTCATTTAGATATAATGGACAAATTTGAATAAATACCCGATAGTAGGAAATAGACAAAATTTTAAAAAGTGGTGTCAAATCAATCTCTCAGTCGTCTAAAGAACTGTGAAAAGATCACAATCCCTATTTCAGTATCAAGTCACCTGGAGGTCAACTCTGCGTCTCCTTGGACTTACCTTTTGAGCCGACCTGAAGTAGAAAGAATAGATCAAATATACAGTAGCATCTGTTGATAGGAAGTGCGTGTCGCTGTTTCCGGCCAGAAAAACTTATCTCGCCAGATTCCGTTTTGCATATTTATAAATCTATCATTCGTTCATGAATTGAATACACTTGCTATGTTTGATCTAAGCATATACTATTCATCCGAAGTTCTCGAAAAAATCCAAAGAAGGATCTGAAATGTCATCGACCTTGACTTGGCTTCACTCACTTTCTCACCGACGAGATGTGGCTTCCCTCTGTCTTTTCTACAAATATTTCCATAGCAACTACTCTGACGAGCTTTATTACCTGGTGTCCCGACCAAATGAATTTAAGTGCGCTACTAGATTGGCATATAGGTCCCACTTTTTTACTGTTGAAATAGTTAAATATAATCCTCACTTCTACACGAACAGTTTCTTTTCTCGCAATTCCAGCCTGTGGAACTCACTTCCGTTTACTTCTTTCTTTGATAGCTGCGATTGCCAACCATATAAATGCAACGTCAATTGGCATTTTCTGTCTTCTTAAATCCCAGTCATCTTTTACCCTTTCCTCAATACCCCTTGTACCCAGATTTCTCTCTCACTGTAACCCACTGCGCTTTAATGGCGGTCATGCCTTACATGGGGTGAAATGCTAACAAAAAGTAGTAAATCAAGAATGAAAGAAAATTCAAGATAATCTTTTTTTATATGACTTGTTATTTCAGGACATAGGCAATGATGACTCTTCACATTCAGTAAGTCAGTTAACTGCCATACGTGAAACACGCTTGGGCGATCATGTCTCTTTCGAGACATGACTGACTGAGCAGAAGACTATCCGGCAGGAGGTTGCCATCGCTTTCTGCGGTAGACTGGTTGCCAGCCAAGGCTATAGAACCCGATCTGTCCTGTTATTTGACTCATAACAAGAAAAGGAAGAGATGCATTATATGAAGTAGTAATTAGTGGGGGATCAGTTTATTATTTGTAACAATAGAAAAATGATCCCCTACTTTATGCCCAGTAAAACTTTTAATTATGTTTACAACTATTATATTCAGTTAGTCAGTTAAGTGCCATACCTGAAACACGCTTGCGCGATCATGTCTTGAAAGAGACATGACTGACTGGGCAGAAGATTATCCCACAGTAGGTTGCCATTGCTTTCTGTGGTAGACTGGTTGCCAGCCAAGACTATAGAACCCAATCTGTCCTGTTATTTAACCCATAACTGGAAGGAAGAGACGAAGTCATACCTTTCCCAAGGGTATTTGCGCGTAATTGAATGCAATGAATTCAACAGGAATTCGAACACGGCTCCCCGCTTTCTCGTTCAGAGCCGATATCTACTGCACCACAACGCACATCCTCATGACTCTCCACAACTTACTGTTATTTTTATTTCTATAAGTAATCTCTCATCCTTTACCACCAATGTTTGTTTATGTTCTGTTGCCCATTTGCACTAACTTAAGCTACACCCAGACTGGCCAGTTGGTAGATGGGTAACCATTTAAGAATCCCAATTAAGCTTTGATGTAAAAATGGTGTAATGGAGCCAAGTTGTAATTCCAGTAGGGTTTGTTATAGATAGACAGACAGACAGACAGATAGATAGATAGATAGATAGATAGATAGATAGATAGATAGATAGATAAGAATAGACTGAAAAGATAGATAGATAGATAGATAGATAGATAGATAGATAGATAGATAGATAGATAGACTGAAAAGCTAGATAGATAGATAGATAGATAGATAGATAGATAGATAGATAGACTGAAAAGCTAGATAGATAGATAGATAGATAGATAGATAGATAGATAAGAATAGACTGAAAAGCTAGATAGATAGATAGATAGATAGATAGATAGATAGATAGATAGATAGACTGAAAAGATAGATAGATAGATAGATAGATAGATAGATAGATAGATAGATAGATAGATAAGAATAGACTGAAAAGCTAGATAGATAGATAGATAGATAGATAGATAGATAGATAGATAGATAGATATGATATGAACAGGATAAGATAGATAGATAGATAGATAGATAGATAGATAGATAGATAGATATGATCAGACTGAAAAGATAGATAGATAGATCGATAAGAATAGACTGAAAAGATAGATAGATAGATAGATAGATAGATAGATAGATAGATAGATAGATAGATAGATAGACTGACTGACTTCTGATGAAAATTTTAAGACCACTTAAAAATCTTTAAAAAGATATATATTTTTTTATGGATAGATTTTAAACTCCTCCCACTTAAGGTTACCAATACTACAATCTAACTAAGCCTCTAATTCGGTTTTTTTAATTTCCGTTGTTCCCAGGTTCAACCTGACACGGGGTATTAGGGTCCCAGTCATGAGCAAATAGTTAACCCCAAAACTGAGTTCAAAACTCTATAAAAGTATAAAAAATGTTTATATTAAAAATCCCAGCAATATATTTTGAAAAAAAAAATTAAATTCCCAAAAATAAATTTTTGAAATATATAAAAAAAAAACTAGCAAGTAATACATTTAAAAATATATTACACGCAATACATTTGACTCTCGATAAAAACCCTCGTTACAAAAATACTATAATGAAACCTGATCTAAAAACTGATTTCTTACAAAGAATACCTATTCTAATCATACGAACCAATCTTAAAATCCTTGTCAGTATTAAATAAAACATTGACGCTAATATGTCGTAAAAAGGAATAAGCTAAACCAAATTTTCCGTTCTGTACCTTTAAAAGAAATCGATCAGAATGGAAATTGCTGATATTTTTGGAATGAAGTGCCTAAGTATCATTTTCCAGCCTCGAGACAATTCAAACACTTTTAGGCAGCTTTGTAAACAAATAATTTTTATCTCAGCTGTAACACATTTCCCAAATAAAGAAATGTTGCTGTTTTCATAGCAATAGCCTAGTCAGGGTACATTCCTGTTGTGGACTCTTGTTTAGAAACCACACAAAATAATAATAACAAAAACGGATATGGAGAGATAAAATGTAAGTATATTGAACAAAATATATACAACCTAGAACACGGGTTAGTAGATTCAGGAATACTAGGAATACTGTTAGTAGGAATCAATATATACAATCTTGTAGATAAGAAGTAAATCCGGGTAATGAGTCTATATTCTTAAGCGGCGGTAAAACTGATCAACTAAACTCCCGCTCTCTGTATAGGCAGGATTATTTGTACACCTTAGACGAGTCCATTTATTGTGCAATAAAGGGGTGATCCCCAACAATTCCAAAAGTCTATGACCCAACATGCAACATGCACAGATTCGACTCATTCTCATTCTCTTCATATTCTACTAGCAAAAAAGAAATTTACGTAAAGCATTATTCTCACCGGCAGCTCCAAATGTAACTTCAACTTCAGTATTTTTGCCATGACAACGTAGAGGAAGAAACTATATTAGTTGTATTATTAATTGTTGCAGATCAAACGTAAGAAATTGTTTTGGTTTGTATTATTAATTTTTATAATTCGAAAAGAACCAATTGGAAAAGTTTGTCTTGTTCTAATATGAACAGAGGAAATAAATTCATTCTGTCCCAATATGAGCTGAGAAAAAACAGGGAAATTTCAACCACAAAGCTGAAATAGGAACTAATTCATATTTCATTGCAGTAATGAGTGTTACCAGACAGTCAGGTTAGACGAGTTCAGCAGAAGCAACATGGCTGACGAAGGGTTCAAAACTGATACAGAGAATTTTATTGACCCAGACGTGGTTTTGGGTTGTCGGAAATGATTGTCACAAAATGAAGGGGATGTTTGACAAATGCCAAGGTTAGATTGCTTGCTATGAGAAATGGTTAAATTAAAATTTCCTCGAGAAAGTAGTTGTAAGCAAAAAGGATAGATTTGTTGATGTCAAGGGAAAAAATGTCATAGAAATAGCGCTGTTTCATTGGTTAAAGCAAGAGAAAGGAGTAACTCCTCCCCAGAAGTGGGGGCGAGAGTGATTTCATTAGCCACAAGGGCAAGAGACTATATTTGCATGAACAACCCAATGTTCGTCATTCCCTACAACAGTAAAATAGGGGCAAGTAAAAACCAGAGCCCTGGGAAGCCTGAGATCAGTTGTTGCGCTGAGCTAAGACAGAAAAGACGACTTACCGCCACTGCCAGCTTTATCCACCACACACAAAGACCATCATTCGGCAGTTTCCGTAAAGCTTCGGTGTGAAGCGAACAAAGACATTTTGAATTGCCACAAACTTGAAACTCCGATTGGATTGAAGTGATATTGCCAACCAGAGACGCGAATTAATGATAAGAAGAAAAACTCTACGCGCATAATTACCTAAAGAAATTGGTTGAAACTTCCTTTCGGTTGTCGGATTGCTAAGAACAGGGTTTGGGAAGAATCGATTGGCAATTGTTTTTATTCTATTTTCACTTTGTATATAAAATCTTTTTCCGCAACATATTCGGGCGTTATTCAATTTACTTTTGGTGCAGTTTTCATTTACCCAATTGTGTGCTCGCATCTAGTCTGGTTTGACTTGGCGGAGAGGCATCTAGCTAGAATTAAACATGACTCCCTTAAGATTGAATTTCACAACGTGGGCGGTAAAGAACATCACTGTAAAAGTCAACTCGAAGACAAGCTACGAAATCGAAGCCATCAAAGTCCAGCGGCCTGGCGGGAGTCACTGTTATATATCCTTCACGTGGTTATAATATTCCCTTCTTATTCCTTCTTGGTGCGTCTTTGCAACAACCCATTCATCAACACAGTATTTTGAATGTCTCTTGTATTGACTGAACAAATGTATTTTTATATAACCCGATAGGTAAATATTTGCTTTAATTTGCTCTCCCCACTGCTTAGATCTACCCTTAGTTGCTCTAATTTGCTGAATACAGTGAAAATTATTTGCTTAGAGTTATTCGTCTTTTTTCATGTTTGATATAAACCCATTTTAACCCAGTGTCCTCATTTGAGGACAGCATAAAAACTGTAAAAAATAATAGGTATAAATCATTAAATAAAACCGTTATTATGTACAGGTAATGAGGACATATTGATTAATCAATAAAATTACCTTCCAAATTTTGCCCGGTTGGAAAAAAAAATTCTTGTGATTTGTAATTGAATTTAATGTTTTAAAACCTGAGGACACTGGGTTAAAATGGGTTAAAATTTTAGAGATTCAAAACAATCACTGATACCAGGGAGTAGACGATGGCTAACCAGTTAAGGGTGCAGTCGGAATAAATAGCGACAGAAAGAAATTCAAAAGAATACTGTCTCTAATTTCAAACGACAGTGGATAATATTTACTTAAAGCTGGATTTTTTCTTTCAAAAGCGAGGCATTAGGATGCTGGTGGATCTGAAAATAATACTTAATTGGAAGTTTTTTTACTGTCTTGTTAATCGTTGACTTTATGAATATTAACTAATAGAGAATCCGAAGAAGCAAATTATTTTGTACCAAAAGATTAACCTGGTTATCAAATAAGCTATCATTCCATTTACAACTGTTTTTTTAAGAGCTATGAACATTGATCTACTGAGTTCTTCCAGGATTTCACCGATGTTGCATCGAAAATTTAGGTAAACTCATCTATATTTAAAGCTTCTAAATCCGTATATTTCTTCTTCTTCTTCTTTGAGCCCTGTCCTTTCAGGACGTAGGCGATCATGGCTTTCCATGTCTCCCTATCCCAGGTGGCTCTTAACACGATTTCTCTTGTTACACGACCCAAACCCTGTTCTGTCATCCACTAGCCTAAGCCCATAAATCTAGAATATAAATGTATAGAAACAAGAATGGCCATAAAATGAGGGATCAGTTTATATATTGATTATAATATAGAATTAATCCCCCATTTCATTCCTCCATTAAAATATCTTATAAACAGTTGGCATATGTATTCTTCTTTTATCTGGTCTGTACATTTAGGACGTAGGCGATCATGGCTTTCCACGTCTCCCTATCCCTGGTGGCTCTTAGCACGCTTTCTCCTGTTACACGACCCAAAACCTATTCTGTCATCCACTAGCCTAAGCCCATAAATCTAGAATATAAATGTATAGAAACTAGCATGGCCACAAAATGAGGGATCAATTTATATGTTGATTATAATATAGAATTAATCCCCCATTTCATACTCCCATTAAAATATCTTATAAACAGTTGGCATATATATTCTTATTTTATGTGGTCTGTACATTTAGGACGTAGGCGATCATGGCTTTCCACGTCTCCCTATCCCTGGTGGCTCTTAGCACGCTTTCTCCTGTTACACCATGCAACCCTCGTTCCGACATCCACCTGTTCAGGTCCTTCAAATATGTTATGCGCTGTTTTCCCCTGTCTCTTTTTCCCTCTATCTGGCCTGTATCAGGTTGCCCACTGCCGCCTCCCTCATTGCATGTCCCAAAGAACTTCAGTTGTTTCTTCCTGATGCTCAATATTAATTTCCTTTTCGTTTCCACCATATCCAAGACTACGTCATTGCTCACATGATCGATCCATAATATTCGCAGCATCCTTCCGTAGAACCACATTTCAGCTGCTTCAAGTGTTTTCTTCATCTTCGAAGATATTGTCCAACATTCACTGCCATATTGAAGAACTTATAGGATCTCGTTGATTTGTTTCTCTTAAGCTTTGACAATGTTGATTGAACATCAGCTATTTATAACCACAAGTATTTCTAATTGAAAAAAAAATTAGGTTTCTCTCAATTTCATTAGATAGTTCTCCGATCTATGCATGTCATTATTTAGTTTTCTTTTTCCATAATCGTTCTTTGCGTACCTTGTCGAAAAGTATGTTTTCCATATTGTTCGGCAGTTTGTCTTTCTCTGTATTTCTTTTGAAGTCATTCATTTTTTTTTCTCTACCTGCATTTCCGGTGCTTCTTTGCTTGTTTGTTGGTTGATTTGGTTAATACAGTAGGTTAATTTTCATTACTTGTTGTTATCATTAAATCTAGAATCTCAGATGTCTTTCGTCTTTTTTACTTATCTCGGGTGTAATGAAAGCTTTGAAACTAATCCATGGTCCTGGAGCTCAGACTCTTTAGACGTTGGCATGAATGACTAAAAAACAATAGTTGTTTCCAGTTAAAGCGAAACTGTAGACTGAAAGAAAAATGAATGGATGTAAGTCAAATTTTGATTTCCTGCTTTCGATATCAAATAAGTTTTTTTCGTCGTAAACTTAATTTTGAAGGCTGAATAAGTCCTCTGAGTAAATGATATCATGGCTGAGACTAAGAACTACAATTATACCTACTTAGAGCCAAACCCGAAGCAAAAACTAAAATAAAAGGGCTGAAAAAATACAGACATCCAGGCAGATAAACAGACACACACACAAACACCTCATCCCAGAAATATAGACAAATAGAATGATCTATTATTAAATCGATATCAAATAAGTTTTTTTCGTCGTAGACTTAATTTTGAAGGCTGAATAAGTCCTCTGAGTAAATGGTATTATGGCTGAGACTAAGAACTACAATTATACCTACTTAGAGCCAAACCCGAAGCAAAACTAAAATAAAAGGGCTGAAAAAAAAACACAGACATACAGGTAGATAGACAGACACACACACAAACATCTTGCCTTTTATATTAAAATCGGACCACTTCTTCTATAACCCGATTTTTTCGAACACTCGCAGACGTCTAGAGTGCAACTGTGTAAATTTTCAAGAAAATCGGTTCAGCCGTTTCTGAGTCTATAGGTAACGGACATACGCACACACAGACACACACACACGCACACACACAGACAAAGTTCCATTTATAAATAAGCTTATATATATATATATATATATTTATATAAATATATATATTTATATAAATATAAATAAGCTTATATATATATATATATATATATATATATATATATATATATATATATTTAATCATATCAACCCAAGCAAAGGCGAAAACGCCATTGATGCGCAGGGGGTTACGTAAGAGTGAAAAGATTGGAAAAGAGAAAACCGGAAACCACATCCTAAACAGGAAACAAGGGATGAGCTTCTTCACCTGTTCAATAGACGTGGGTGGAGTGTGAACCGGGCGATAGCTTAGTGTATCTACTCCAATTGAAAAAAATAAAATTAAAAAAAAAGAGTGAAAAGATTGGAAAAGAGAAAAGAGAAAAACCGGAAACCACATCCTAAACAGGAAACAAAGAATGAACCTCTTCACCTGTTCAATAGACGTGGGTGGATATATATATATATGACTGTGCTAAAGTATTAGGACAAGAACTGTTTAATCTTTTATGAGGCATCACAATAATGTTAAATCACCCCTGTCCTAACACTTTTGCACACTACCAGTAGTATTAGAACAGGGGTGATTTTCTTAAAAACAGTCACTGAAATTCAAATACAGGGTGAAAAGCTAAGTAAATTGCTAATAAATATTGATTAATTAAAACTAGGTGTAAAAGAAATGGATTAAAAAGTTATATTTAATTTTTCCTATTTTTTATGATACAAGTTATTTTGAAACTACTCTATTGAACATTTATGGTATATTTTGGTTAAAAAAACTTGATAAATCTAATGTTACTTTGCAAGACACACTTCGGAAACAAATACAAGCTGCTTGGCAGGAGATACCATTAGATACATTGAAGAAGCTTGTGATGTCAGTGCCTGACAAAATGAAGGCTACGATAAATCAAAAGGGTATTATACTAAATATTAAATTAATTTGTAACAAGTATTTTTGCTTGTTGAAACAATTGTGTAAATCAATTAAAATTACTTTAATTAAATTGTTTATTTTCTGGCAATATTCCTCATAAAAGATAATATAGTTCTTCTCCTAATACTTTTGCACAGTACTATATATGTATATATATATATATATGTATATATATATATATATATATATATATATATACATGGGAAAATTTTTAGGCAAGTACGTTATTTCATGGTAAATCGGAATTATAGGCCTATTTCAAGTGAGTCATCATCAGCTTCCGTATTTATTGTACAGAAAATTTTACACGAAAATCTTCTGTACAATAAAGACAGACGCTGATGATGGTTCGCCTTAAATAGGCCTACACATCCGATTTACCATGAAATAAAGTGCCTGCCTAATTTTTTTCTCATATTTGCTCTCTATGTATTTATATACATATATATTTATAGCTCTCTTAGAGAGTTATCCTACCAATGTATGTACAGGATACTCCTTTGGATTGTTCTATATCTACACTGCATGCATATATATATATATATATATATATATATATATATATATATATATATATAATTATTATGGCATTTGTCATCATAATTCGATTTCTGCTATAGTCGCACTACAAAACAAGTCTGCGGGAAAAACTAAGGCAGGTCGTGGCGTGTTGTTATGGCTCCATTTCATGTTTTTTCTATCTTTCCCATCATCCCTAGCATTTCATAGACAAAATTCTCCTTAGTGTGTGGGCTGTACTTAATAAGACAATTTTTTGTATATCTCTTAAGCTGGGGTTTCCAGGGATTCTTTCAATGTGTTGTTTTGTTCCATTTTTTATCATTCCAACTGCACCTACTATCACTGGCACAACTCTTCTTTTCAATTTCCATATTTTTTCTATTTCAATTTCCAGGTCTTTATATTTTGACAGTTTTTCAAATTCCTTGGTTGCTATGTTACAATCCGCTGGACAAGCCATATCAATTAATAGACAAATTTTTATTATTATTATTATAATTATTATTATTATTATTATTATTATTATTATTATTATTAACACAATATTCTTATTAATATTGTAAAATTCTGAAACGAATTGGCAATATTGTTTGAAATATGCAGTCGCAAGTTCTTAAGGAAAGTTATTGGCTTTTATGGTTTCTCCCCTCGAATCAGATTTCACTTTTGAAAGTGGGGGAACATCAAGATTTTAAAAACGCTTAGATGGGGGCGTGGCCAAAAAAGGGGTGGTAACCACAGTTCTTTGGTATTGTACAAGTTTTATCTTACAAGAAAAAAATAAAATTAGATTTTGATCGGCAGACGCACCGTGGTAAGAAATAAAATTTAGGATAAAAGATTTAGGCATAAATAAATTTGATTGTTAGATATAAAAAGAATATTCCGAAAAATGTGTAATTTCTCACCTTTAGTGTAATTTCATGACTTTCCTAAATCTGAGTACAAATGATACATTTTAAAAACTATAGTCTAAGTCTAAGAAACGGAATAAACTGATCGATTTTTTTCCTAAAGAATTTCATGCCCAACAAACAAAGGATGTTCTTGCTAAAAACAACGCAACCTTTTCTTTTGTTAAACTTGGATTCTGTTGGTTTTTTTATGAAAAAAAAGATTTAAATCTTAAAGCAATTTCAGCATAGGTGTTAAAATAATGGAGTCATTCTGTCAGATGTTAATCCTATATTTGTAATATCGATTTTCGTTGCCAGCCTAAAAATAACAAAACAGAAAGAGTAACAGACGTTGACATACACTACCCGATTTAAGACTTAAACCAACGACTTTGCCGCGGATAGATAAATTGGGTTCCATAGCCTTGGTCGGCAACCAGTCTACCGCAGCAAGCAATGACAACCTACTGCGGGATAATCTTTTGCCCAGTCAGTCATGTCTCTTTCCAGACATGATCTCCCAAGTGCCATACGTGATACATCACGTATGGCACTTAACTGACTGACTGAATATAATAGTTGGAATAATGATTAAGGCTTATATTGGTCATAAAGTGGGGGATCAGTTTGTTACTTCATAACAGTAGGAAACCGATCCCCCACTATTTTCTACATAATAATATAATAGATTTCTTTTCTCTTTACCTATGAGTCAAATAACAGGACAGATTGGGTTCTATAGCCTTGGTCGGCAACCAGTCTACCGAAGAATGCAATGGCAAGCTACTGCGGGATAATCTTCTGCCCAGCCAGTCATGTCTCTTTCAAGACATGATCGACCAAAGCGTGTATCACGTACGGCACTTAACTGAGTGACTCATTCCCTTTCTTTTCTTATCTAAGAAGATGATAATAAAATATTAAAATACAGTCTAAAAAAGTATCTTAAATAATAGTATTAAAAATAATAATAAATCAGTCAGTTAAGTATCATACGTGATACACGCTTGGGCGATCATGTCTTGAAAGAGACATGACTGACTGTGCAGAAGATTATCCCGCAGTAGGTTGCCATTGCTTTCTGCGGTAGACTGGTTGCCGACCAAGGCTATAGGACCCAATCTGTCCTGTTATTTGACTCATAGGTAAAGGAAAAGAAATCTATTATATTATTATGTAGTAATTAGTGGGGGATCGGTTTCCTATTGTTATGAAGTAATAAACTGATCCCCCACTTTATGACCAATATAAGCCTTAATCATTATTCCAACTATTATATTCAGTCAGTCAGTTAAGTGCCATACGTGATGCACGCTTGGGCGATCATGTCTCGAAAGAGACATGACTGACTGAGCAGAAGATTATCCCGCAGTCGGTTTCCATTGCTTTCTGCGGTAGACTGGTTGCCGACCAAGGCTATAGAACCCAGTCTGTCCTGTTATTTAACCCATAACTGGAAGGAAGAGACGGATTAATACCTTTCCCAAGGGTATTTGCGCGTAAGTGAATACAATGGATTCAACATGAATTCGAACTCGGCTCCCCGGTTTCTCGTTCCGAGCCGATATCCACTGTACCACAACGCGCATCCTTAATAATAAATACATATATAAAAAAATTTAACACTAAAAATAATAATAATAATAATAATAATATTTTAAAAAAGAAAAAGGATCTTAAATAGTATTAATAACAATAATAATAGTAAATTTATATATAAAAACATTATAACACTCATAACAAAATAATAATTATAATATTAGTATTAGAAAAAAGAAAAATTCCTAAATAATAGTTATAAAATAAATTTATAAAAATAGTAATGATAAAACTAATAAATCAATATATATATAAAAATATTAACACTAATAATAATAATAATAATAATAATAATAATAATAATAAAAAGGAAACAGATCTTCAATAATAGCAAAAAAATTGTCATCTTAAACGTAATAATAACAATAAAAATTTTAAAAAAACTAAAATATCTAAAGAAATTTAAAACTAATAATAATATTATTATTAAAATAACATACATACATACACATATATATCCACAAATATATATATATATATATACATGCACACATGGCCGTATCTGACTACCGGGCACACCGGGCACGGGACCGGGCCGATCCGTGCTATTATAGTGAAAATCCGGGCAAGGAAAAATGTCTTCGTCAGAAATCAAACTGAACACTTCACAAAGAAAGAAAGAAAGAAAGAAAGAAAGAAAGAAAGAAAGAAAGAAAAACGAATAAAACATCCGAATGAACGCAGTAAAAATCTGTTTATTTATTAACTTTGGGAGAAAAGACTGGTTATACTCAGAAAGTCCCAACCCGATTTCCTGCTTTCGTTCACGTTCTGTGCCTAATTTCCTTTGGAACAGCCGAAAATATCCGCAAAAATCATAGTTTCTGGAAACGGATGACACTGATGAAGTCATCGCATTGTCAACTAATAATTAAATATGTGAGAGCGTTTTCAATTATTCTACTCATCATTATCATCAGTTCCATGAGCAGATGTGTTTTCAGGGTCAATACGCTGAGGAAACCTTAACAAATTCTTCTCGGCTAGTCTCGTTACGTCTTATTTCATAACTACGGTTTCATTAGCAGTGTAAACCAGGTGGAAAGGTTTCACTACCCCTCATCAGAATACAGGGATATTCATCTACTTGAAGGCTCGCCATGGTTAGGGATTCATGGTTATAGATAAATAAATGAATTTACTCGAGCCGCAAGATTAGCAGCTAGGTCCCATCCTTTTACTGTGAAACCAATAAAATGTAAACGCAAATTCTACTCCATCAGCTTCTTTTCCCACACTTCCCGCCTGTGGAATTCCCTTCCATTTGCTTGCTTTCCCGACAGCTACAATGTTCAAGAATTCAAATGTAAATCATTAGTCATCTCCTATCTCATAAATTTCTCGTAACTTTCCTCCTATGTAACCCCCTGCTCAACAGTGGCAGTAAAATGCCTTGCTTGGGGCGACCCGATTACAACTATATATATATATATATATATATATATATATATATATATATATATATATATATATTAGAGAAAAACCTCGTCTTTCTCTTGTCTCTATACACCCTGTAAACTCCGCCCCTCCCAGCCCTGTTCTGTTTGTTTAACCTAATCCCTAACTTCCCTGACCTTAAGGGAACACTCAATTCTTGACCGTTGTTAAATTTGACCCTCCCCTTTACCCCAGGGCCGTCTCAAATTCAGAACAGAACAATGTCGCTAAGGTGACGTGGAATCTCTGTTAGAGATCTTATGTCGAAATGTGCATCCGACACCTTTGAATTTTGATGAACTTAGTTCACTGGTGACCTCTATATATGAATTTACTCTAGCCGCAAGATTAGCAACTAGGTCCCACCCTTTTACTGTGAAACCAATAAAATGTAAACCCAAATTCTACACTAACAGCTTCTTTTCTCTTACATCCCGTCTGTGGAATTCCCTTCCATTTAATTGCCTTCCCGACAGCTACAATCTTAAAGAATTCAAATGTAAAGTCAATAGTCATCTCCTATCACACTAACCTGCATCCCCCTCTCATGCTCCCTTCTCAGTCCACTCCACTCTCATCTGGAATTCGAACTCGGTTGCCCGAGTTGTCGTTCTGAGTCGATATCCACTTCATCACAACACACATCCCCAGAAAATATTATTTGAGTTAAAATCAATTAAGATAGTGTTGTGGGACGTTACCCACTTTACTATGGACTCTTCCTACCAGTAATCATTTCGTGGTCCCATTACCAGTCTACATCATATATAAGTTCAGCTTATAATTGCTGGAGGCTATGTCTATAATCGAATCTTTCTACTACTCTATCAGCTTCTTTTCTTGCATTTTCAGCCTTGGGAATTCCCTTCCATTTAATTGCTTTCCCGATAGCTACAATTTCCAAGATTTTAAATGTAAAGTCAATCGTCATCTCCTATCTCACTAAACAGCATCCTCTCTCATACACTCTTCTCCGTCCACTCCAGTCTCATGAATATTCTCATCTTTTTCTTACCTACTTTCTGACACCCCCTATAACCTGTCACTCTTTCTCATAACTTTTCTCCTATGTAATCCCCTGCACAACAGTGCCAGTATACTGCCTTGCTTGGTGCGATATGATCATATATATATATTGTCATCCGCAGACAGATCTGTTTCGCTGTATCACAGCTCATCAGTACGTTTAGACTCCGATTGCTACACAACACAGACTCGAAACCCGACCGATGTGGCGTCAGTCGGCGACTCTACCCCTGGACAACGGGGCGTTCGATGGAAGAAGGTAGACTTTTTTAACGCATATCATATTACGCGCCCAATAGCTAGAGTGCTCAAATTCATTTTTACTGAATGAGAGTTTCCGAAAAGAACTACAGATGATGGAATCAACAACCTTTGATATATATATATATATATATATATATATATAAAGTTGTTGATTCCATCATCTGTAGTTCTTTTCGGAAACTCTTTGTAATGATGTTTCGCAGTTCAACACCTCACTGGTAAAAAGCATTGCATGTAGAGATGCCAACACAGTTCGGTGCTAGAATCAATAAACTATGGATGACAAAAATGATTGATATATATATATATATATATATATATATATATATATATATATCGTCCATAATTAAAATGATGCATTTCAAACTATTTTTACTATTTATTGCCAAGAGGTGTCTAATTTTTGTGCTCTGTTTTTCATGCTAGTCTCTTCTTCATATTGACTGGCCAAAAAAAAAAAAAAAAAAAATTGTTTCCTAGCTGCCTTGTAAAGTAATAATAACGAAATAAACATTCTATTTTCATTTAGAATTATTGACTTGGCAGTAAGTACTGAAAATAGTATGAAATACATCATTTTATTTTAAAAACTGGGTGGGCCTAATGATTATGGCGGGTAGTGTATATTGACAGTTTATTTAAAAGAAGTAAATATTTGTAGATTGTAAGAAGTTATTTTGAGGTGATAATGATTTAGTTATACAAATGTTGATAATAACTCGTAGTTGAGAGAAAATCAAAATAAGAGTTTACCAACAGTATTTATGTTAATTACACTCGCGTTGTGGTACAGTGGATATCGGCTCGGAACGAGAAACCGAGGAGCCGAGTTCGAATTCCAGTTGAATCCATTTTATTCACTTACGCGCAAATACCCTTGGGAAAGGTATTAATCCGTCTATTCCTTCCGTTTATGGGTTAAATAGCAGGACAGATTTGTTATGAGAAAGAGTGACAGGTTATAGGACCTTGGGCGGCAACCAGTCTACCGCAGAAAGCAATGGCAACCTACTGCCTGATAATGTTCTGCCCAGTCAGTCATGTCTGTTTCGAGACATGATCGCCCAAGCGTGTATCACGTATGGCACTTAACTAACTGACACTCGCAATACGTAGTTTATAGTGAACTTGTTTATGTTTTTCGGAGAAAAAATTGTCTTATTGAAGCTTTGATATTCTCCAATTGAATAGACGTTAAGTATTCAGCAAGCGGTGAGTCAATTTGTTTCTCGTTTCTGTCGACAAGGCCGCGTGTGATTCATTTAAGCCAAAAACTTAGAGTTTGTCATTCAGTGATAATGACAACAGTAATAATAGCCTTTTCCCTATGGAGAAATATTCGGGATTTATTGACATAGTATCTAATGTTACTGTCGCTTGAGATTTATAAAATCTTTCTCCTAGAAAAATTGTTTAGGAAAATAGCTTTTCTCAAGTTCAGTAACTGTTACTTCTCAATCCTGTACTGATGGAGATTTTCTTTGAAGGAGTGCAGGGTGTTCATATCTTGATTATATCATTATTTTATTGTCGAGTTACATGTGATATCTATTTTAGTTGTTGCTACTGTTGAAAGTAGCCAATATATGTGGCTTTTGCAATTTGGTACAGTTCCTTGTGATCCTGTAGCGCCAATTTATAAGGTTCGAAGAAGTGTACACGTAACCAAAACCCAGCATTTTAAATCGATCAAAACCGCGTTTAACTATCAATATTAGAGCTGACAGTTTAAATATTTCTGCAATAATGAATGAAATTTATATGAGTGTCAATGTTATTTTCTAGACTAATATTCGTTAAATATTAGTATACTGATATATATATATATATATATATATATATATATATATATATATATATATATATTTCAAAATAATATCTAAATTACGCAGAACCAATATCATTTCCAGATTTACGTATCATTTAAAGAACTGTATTCCTGATCAATCCGATTTCACGAATAATTATGCTGGACACACTACAACATGTTTTACACGAAGAATCACATTACAGCTCTATGAAATTAGCTCATTTAGGTCTCATTTAAATACACAATGTCCTGATCGTGTTTGAAAATAAAACATTCCTATAACTCTAAACACATTAATAAAACATTCTTTATATTCAGTTAAAAATTATATAAATTCAGATTTTGATAATCACTAAAGATTATGGACGAAAGCGCTTAGATAAATAAAACATTCAGACATTTATGATATTACCAGCAGTATAGCCCGGCGTTGCTCGGGTGTAATGAAAGCTTTAAAACTAATCCATGGTCCTGGAGCTCAGACACAGCCTAAAGTATATTTGAAATAATAAAATAATTGCGACAATTTACCAATAACATATATATATATATATATATATATATATATATATATATATATATATATATATTACCAGTATAGTCCGGCGTTGCTCGGGTGTAATAAAAGCTTTAAAACTAATCCATGGTACTGGAGCTCAGACTCAGCCTAAAGAATATTTGTGTGAAGTTTGGTGAGAATCGGATAAAAATTGTGAATTTGTATAAAGGACATACAGACAGATAAACAGACACACACGCACACACACACACAAACATCTTGTCTTATATATATATATATATATATATATATATATATGTGTGTGAAAAGTGTATGTATATAATTATAAATATCAATATATATATATAAATATGCAATTTGTTATATATATTATATTGTTTACATATATATATATATATATATATATATATATATATATATACTAGAAGTATAGCCCGGCGTTGCTCGGGTGTAATGAAAGCTTTAAAACTAATCAATGGTTCTGTAGCTCAGACTCTTCGGAGGTTAGCACGAAAGACTAAAAAGCAACAGTTCTTTCCAGTTAAAGGAAAAACGTAGACTGAAAGAAAAATGAATTGATGTAAGTCACATTTTGAAGTGAGAATCGGATAAAAATTGTGGGTTTGTATAAAGGACACACAGACAGATAAACACACACACAAACATCTTGCTTTATATATATATATATATATATATATATATATATATATTATCGATTTTCTGCACTATTGTAAAAAGTGCAACCTTGACATTTCTGAATATCGTTTCTCATGTCTTTCTCTATGTGTGTATCAAATTTGATTAAAATCGGACCACTCCTTCTATAACCCGATTTTTTCGATAATCGATTTTCGATATTTATCGGGGGTACGTCAACACAAAACCTAACTAAGAACACTTGCAGACGCTTATAGTACAACTGTGTAAATTTTCAAGAAAATCGGTTCAGCCGTTTCGGAGTATATAGGTAACGGACACACACACACACGCGCACGCACACAAACACACACACACATACACACAAACACAAAGTTCCATTTATTATATAAGTTTAGATTTATCTGCTGGAGAAAATGAAGAATTATATCATAACATGAAAAATTATATAGAAATGTAAACCACAGTACCTTGTCTGTCATTTTAACGCATCTAGCAAAAGTGACTGTGGCCACGTACACAATATATATATATATATATATATATATATATATATATATATATATATATACTGTTAAATATAAGAGACAATGAATGTCTATTATGTTTAATCATGAGCCGTTCTAAACATCGTATTTTGGCTTTAATTCCAGTTGAAAATAAAGACAAAAATTCTCCAACATTTGGATACTTTTTTATTAAGTTAGTTCTAAGCTTTCGGCTCACATGAGCCATCCTCAGAGAGGTTATAAGGACGTTAACACAAAAACATCCACCATCAGCGAGGATTTTATCTTCTGTTGACATAAAACTTACCAAAAATAGCAAATGCAGTTCGTAAATTTATAATGCTGTTCGATGACGTCACACTGTGTGAGAGCTCGAAATGGTAACAGAATCATATATTCAAATGCAATGTAATGTATTATATATGAAAATTATCAAAGTCTAGATCATTTTATACAGATGCGTGTGTCACCCCAAGGTGCCATCCGTGGTTCTATTTCGTTTTAGATTTTCATTAATGGCTTCCTCGATGGCATCCGCTCTGAACTTGGTATCCAAGCTGATGACACAACCATTTAATTCTGACAGATCAATTTAATAATGTCAAAATGACAGCCGATATTCAAAGCCAAGTCTGTCTGTTATAAACTAGAGCAAAAGAAGGGTTGTTAATTTTAAAACTTCCAAAACTAAGCTTCTCTGCCTTAATCCTCTGACAGACCCGTCACTGCCTCCTGTCAGCCATGCAAATCTCTAGGAAAGTGACTCATTGCGCCTTTTCGGGCTTACATTTTCACCTTATATGAAGTGGAAAAGACTATATTGAATCTGATTTTATGTTAGCCCCTAAGAATTTTAGTTAACTGTATTGCACTGCAATATTTTTTTACATAAGAAGGTTGACTCTCTGCGTAGGGCCAGGAAGTTTTCCTCGTCTGAAACCATCCTGCACATATATAAATCTACCATCCGCCCGTGCATTGAATACTGCTACTATATCTATTCTGCTACCCTGCTATCCACCTAGGGGTCCTTGACAAAATCCACCGGAGAATCTATAATATGATCGATCCCGACCTGGCAGCCAAAATGCAGTCACTTTCTCACCGGCGCAATGTGGCTTCTCTGTCTCTCTTCTTCAAGTACTTTCACGGCTTTCGGTGCGATAAACTTAGCTCTCTGGTTCTCCCTATGCAAGAATTTGCTCGAGCCACAAGATTAGCAACTGGATCCCAAACTTTTACTGTGAAACCAATAAAATTTAAACATAAATTTTACTCCATCCGTATCGTTTCTCGCACTTCCCGCCTGTGAAATTCCTTTTCTTTTACTTGCTTCCCTGACAGCTACAATCTCCAGGAGTTTAAGTGCAAATTCAATAATCCTCTCCTATATTCTTAACTTGCATACTTTCTCTCATGCTCCTTTCTCCCTCCACTCTATTCTCAGTATCTTAACCCTTCTTGACAACCCCTTGTAATATGTCACTCTTTCTCATAACTTTCCTCGATATATATATATATATATATATATATATATATATATATATATATATAAATTTATAAACAATATAAAAAACGAAATAGAACCACGGATGGCATCTGGGGGTTACACACGCATCTGTATAAAATGATCTAGCCTTTGATAATTTTCATTTCAGGACTAGATAGGAATGATTGGATCCTTTCAAAATACCTTTCCTCGATATGATTATATATATAGAAAATTTCTATGCTATTATACTAAAGTGGGGGTCAATTCTACATCACAATCAATATATAAATTGATCCCCCACTTTATGTCCACATTCATCTTTCTCTTACCCACTTCCTGACACCCCCTATATAACCTGTCAATCTTTCTCATAACTTTCCTCCTATGTAACCCACCGCGCAATAGTGGCAGTAAAATGCTTTGTTTAAGTCGATATGATTATATATACCAAAAAATTTCTATACTATTATAATGTAGTTATAAAGTGGTGGATCAATTCTACATTACAATCAATATATAAACTGGTTCCGCACTTTATGGTCACAGTTATCTTTCTCTTACCCACTTCCTGACACCCCCTATATAACCTGTCACTCTTTCTCATACCTTTCGTCCTATGTAATCCACTGCAAAACAGTGGCTGGAAAATGCCTTGCTTAGGCCGATATGATTATAAAAAAAATTCTATACCAGTCGGAAGCAGCAACCAGGAAACTGCCAACCCGGTACCCTCAGAATGAAGAGACATTGCCACCATACTCACCAACTGCAAAAAGCTTCCAGCTGAACCGACATAAAGACCGAAAAAGAGAGAGATCAACCGGGAACCCCTTCCTAAGCAAGAAACAAGGCGATAACCTCTACTCCTGTCCAAAAGAAGGAGGTGGAATGTGAGACCGGGCGATAGAAGGTACTATCTACTCCAATTAAAAAAAAAAGAAAAAAAAAAGAATAAATTTGTGCCTGAAGTTAACTAAGTTTTAACTTAGTATAAGTCAAACCTAAATTTGATAATTAAAAACAATTTACACAAACATAGTCGCAGTGCATTACAAGAGCGACAAGTAGAGAACTTAGGTTAGTAACAAAACAGGTTGTCACTCTGTCTCATAACTTTCCTCCTATGTAATCCCTGCGCACCAGTGGCAGTAGACTGCCTTACTTGGGCCAATATGATTATAAAAAAATATCTATGTATTACCATCCGTCCATTCTTAGAATATTGACGAAGAAAAATAGCGAAATCTGGAAATCGTTTTTTCCACAAAGAACAGGACTGCACAATTAAGGAGTCAGTCAGTTAAAGTGCCATACATGATACACGCTTGGGCGATCATGTCTCGAAAGAGACACGACTGACTGGGCAGAAGGTTATCCCGCAGTAGGTTGCCATTGCTTTCTGTGGTAGACTGGTGGCCAGCCAAGAATATAGAACCCAATCTGTCCTGTTATTTAACCCATAACTGGAAGGAAAAGACGGAGTAATACCTTTCCCAAGGGTATTTGCGCGTAAATGTGCGTTGTGGTACAGTGGATATCGGCTCGGAACGAGAAATCGGAGAGCCGAGTTCGAATTCCAGTTGAATCATTGTATTCACAATTAAGGAGAGAGGAACATAAAAGAATGAGAATTATCAAAACAGATGATACCGACTGACATTGCCTTTGGTTATTTGGTGATGACAGTAGGCTTGAAAGCTAAATACCAGAAGACAATTTCAGTCAAGTGTTAGACAAGACACTTTTAGCATCTACCTCACGGTTACATTTGTCCATTTCTTGTTTAACTCAGAATTATTATTCTAGATAGGCAGCCACGCAGTCCTCACTCTCATCGCCCGGTTCACACTCTACCCACGTCTATTGAACAGGTGAAGAGGCGCATCCCTTGTTTCCTGTTTAGGATGCGGTTTCCGGTTTTCTCTTTTCCAATCTTTTCACTCTTGTATTTTCTTTATTTTTTTTCAATTGGAGTTGATAGACTAAACTATCGCCCGGTTCACACTTTACCCACGTCTATTGAACAGGTGAAGAGGCTCATCCCTTGTTTCCTGCTTAGGATGCGGTTTCCGGTTTTCTCTTTTCCGATCTTTTTTCTCTTACGTAGCCCCCTGCGCATCA
This sequence comes from Ascarosepion bandense, assembly GCA_037127315.1. Taxonomy (NCBI): domain Eukaryota; kingdom Metazoa; phylum Mollusca; class Cephalopoda; order Sepiida; family Sepiidae; genus Ascarosepion; species Ascarosepion bandense. The sequence continues at coordinate 2,729,646 of JBBBDQ010001410.1, read as the reverse complement.
GTGGCGTTATCGCCTTGCTTGGGGTGATATGATTAAAAAAAACTCCTGTTATTTAACCTTCTAGCTGGAGAGTTTGAATTTCGACAGGGCCATTTCTTCTCACCCATCTGCCCATATATTTGTGTTTGGCGATTTTAACGCCCACCACACCAAGTGGCTTGAAAACTCTGCCACCGACCTTGCTGGGATCCGCACCATGCACTTTTCAATAGCCCAAGCTCTAACGCAAGTGGTGGACTTCCCCACGCGTTTCTCTAAAAACCCTAACGGAAGGGACTCTTTACTCGACCTTTGTTTTACCTCCATCCCAGACTCCTGCACTACCAGGCAACTCTGCCCCCTCGGAAACTCTGACCACGCCGTAGTCTCCGTAAACATATCAATCCGCACTAACTCTACCCAAGAAAACCAGATCAGCAGAATATCATACTGCTACCAAAGAGCCGACTGGAACCCGTTCAGGGACTTCCTCTGCGACGTCCTCTGGAACAACGTCTTTGATCTTCATGTCGAAGACTGTGCCTCCGAAGTCTCCTCTTGGGTTAAGGCTGGCATCGATGCTTTTATCCCTGCCAGAAAATTCCTACTAAAACCAAATTCGTCCCCCTGGTTCTCACCCGCTTGCTCGGCCGCTATTGCCCACCGGAACCATTTCTTCCGGCTCTATCGAAGCTGCTCATCGAACCAAAACAGGCGCCTTTTCACCTCAGCACGGAACAAGTGCAAAAAAGTACTGAACGAAGCCAAGAGGGCGTTTGCTACCAGAATTAGGCAACGCATAGCATCCTCTAAGTTTGGCTCCAAAGATTACTTGCGTCTCTGCAAAAGCGTGCTCAGCAGGAACAATACTTCAATACCCCCAATAATCAATGAATTTGAAGTTCTCACCTCCCCAGCCAACAAGGCTGAATGCTTTGCCCGTAGATTCTCAACCAATTCGACACTGGACTCGTTAGGAATACCTACACCAGACTTCCCACCCAGAACTAAGGCTCAACTAAATAACGTCCACATTACACCCTCGCTGGTCGCCAAGATAATTGCGCAACTTGACCCACACAAAGCGTGCGGCGGTGACGGAATCCCAGTCATAGTACTGAAGAAATGTGCCCCAGAACTCTCCTCTGTCCTCTCTAAACTCTATAATCTCTGCCTATATGCTTCCTGCTTTCCTGCCTGTTGGAAGTCCTCCTGCGTAGTACCTATATTTAAGAATTCTGGCGAACAATCAGACCCCGCCAATTACCGTCCTGTTAGTCTCCTTCCAATCTTTGGCAAAGTTTTCGAAGCCATTATCAACGGCGAGGTGACTCAGCATCTTATGGCCAACGGGCTTCTCTCTGACAAACAGTATGGGTTTCGCTTCACCAGGTCTACTGCTGATATGCTAACGACCATTACCGAGTACATATACCAGGCACTTGACAAGAATGGTGAAGCCCGATCCGTTGCCTTGGATATCTCCAAAGCATTCGACAGGGTCTGGCATGCTGGCCTCTTGTACAAACTGCGGAGCTATGAACATCTGTTTGACCTCATCCAGTCTTTCCTCTCTAACCGCACATTGAAGGTGGTATTAAATGGGCATGCCTCCCAAAACTACTAGACGAACGCGGGCGTCCCTCAAGGTTCTATCCTAGGTCCCACGCTCTTTCTGATCTACATTAATGATCTCCCCGACACCATTAGATCCCAAGTTGGCATGTACGCCGACGACACAACAATCTACTCCCGCATCGATCAGAAACCAGGTGTGGACGACAAAGTGAACCTCGCTGCCATACTTGAAAAGGACCTCCAATCCGTAGTGACCTGGGGTAGGAAATGGTTGGTAAATTTCAATGCCTCTAAAACAAAGCTGTTATCAACTAATCACCATAGACAATCGCATCTACCTCCCATTAGCATGGGACAGGCTAGCCTCCCAGAGAGTAAAATACTACGCCTCCTTGGCCTTACACTTTCGGCGGACCTCAATATGACTATATTGAATCCATTGCCAAATCTGCTGCTATGAAAGTGGGCTCCCTGTGTAGGGCCCGGAAATTTTTCCCACCTGAATCTATTCTGCACATATACAAATCTACCATCCGCCCGTGTATTGAATATTGTTGCCATATCTGGTCGGGTGCCCCTGCTGCTCTCTTTGGGCTTCTTGACAAAATACAAAGGAGGATCTGTAACGTGGTTGATACTGACTTGGCAGACCGGCTGCAGCCGCTCTCACACCGGCGTGATGTGGCTTCCCTGTGCCTCTTCTACAAGTACTTTCATGGCTTCTGCTCCGATGAGCTTAGATCACTGGTGCCGCCCAAGCACGAATTTACACGAGATACTAGATTAGCAACTAGGTCCCACCCTTTTACTGTTAAACAAATAAGATGTAACCGTAAATTCTACTCCAACAGCTTCTTTTTTCGCGCTTCCCGCCTGTGGAACTCCCTTCCACAAGGCTGCTTTCCCGATAGTTACAATCTCCAGGTGTTTAAATGTAGGGTCAATAGACACCTCCTATCACACTAACTCCCAACTATTCTCACAACACGCTCATCTACCCAACCCTCATTCTCGGTATCCTTACCCGCCTATCACCCACCCTCTGTCATTTCCTATATTTAATCAGCCTTTCTCCACTCTACGTAGCCCCCTGCACAGTAGTGGCAGTGACATGCCTTGCTCGGGGTGAAACGCTTATAATATATATATATATATATATATATATATATATATATATATATATTTGTTTGAGCATGATTTCTAATTGATATTATAGATGTTCCATGTGTGTAATCTCATTGACTAAAAATCCGTTTATCTTGAGTGTAGAAAACTCAGAGTTAATCGTTTGATGATGAAACCTTACCAGCTTGGTTATGAAGGCATTGAATGTTAGAAACCAGTTCGTCGCCATTTTGTATGAGCTAGATCAGATTTTAGATAAGCTTCCAGACTTCCAGACGAAAAAAATAGAACACAGAAATCAGAAAAAGTATCAAAATAGCGAAATAAGTATTCTGGAAATCGTTTTTCCCACAAAGAACAGGACTGCACAATTAAGGAGAGAGGAACATAGAAGAATGAGAATTAACAAGACAGATGATATCGACTGACATTGCCTTTGGTTGTTTGGTGATGAAACTAGGCTTGAAAGCCAAATGCTAGAAGATAATTTCAGTCAAGTGTTAGACAAGACACTTTTAGCATCTACCTCACGGTTACATTTGTCCATTTCTTGTTTAACTCAGAATTATTATTCTAGATAGGCAGCCACGCAGTCCTCACTCTCATCGCCCGGTTCACACTCCACCCACATCTATTGAACAGGTGAAGAGGCTCATCCCTTGTTTCCTGTTTAGGATGCGGTTTCCGGTTTTCTCTTTTCCAATCTTTTCACTCTTGTCTTTTCTTTATTTTTTTTCAATTGGAGTAGATAGACTAACCTATCGCCCGGTTCACACTTTACCCACGTCTATTGAACAGGTGAAGAGGCTCATCCCTTGTTTCCTCCTTAGGATGCAGTTTCCGGTTTTCTCTTTTCCGATCTTTTTACTCTTACGTAGCCCCCTGCGCATCAGTGGCGTTATCGCCTTGCTTGGGGTGATATGATTAAAAAAAAACTCCTGTTATTTAACCTTCTAGCTGGAGAGTTTGAATTTTGCTTAGTGGCATATCAATCTCTGTGGGTTATTTAATGTCAATCAGGTAGCGTTTTAAGGTATTTTTTAATGTTCGGTTATCGTGAGAAGGTTGAGTTAGTCACATTTTGATGAATATATATATATATATATATATGTTTGTTTGAGCATGATTTCTAATTGATATTATAGATTTTCTGTGTGTTTATTCTCATTGACTAAAAACAGTTTGTCATGAGTGTAGAAAACTCAGGGTTAAGTGTGTTATGATGAAACCTCACCAGTTTTGTTTAAAAAGGCATTGGTTGTTACAAACCAGTTTATCACTCTTTTGTATGAGCTAGATCAGATTTTAGATCAGCTTCCAGACTTCCAGACGAATGAATATCGAAAATAGAAATCAGAAAAAGCTTAAAAATAGCAAAATAAGTATTCTGGATATCATTTTTTCCATAAAGAACAGGACTACACTATTAAAAAGAGAGGAAAATAAAAGAATGAGAATTATCAAGACAGATGATAACGATTGAAATTGCCTTTGGATATTTGGTGATGAAACTAGGCTTGAAAGCCAAATGCCACAAGACAATTACAGTCAAGTGTTAGACAAGACACTTTTAGCATCTACCTCACGGTTACATTTGTCCATTTCTTGTTTAACTCAGAATTATTCTTGTAGCTAATCAGTACGTTTAGACATCCGATTGCTTATAGCCAGGATTGAAACCTTACGGAATTGACAGCTGTTGGCTATTTTAATTCTAAGCAATGGGGACCCAGCAGATTTTAGAGTGTTATATGCACAATGTAAAAACACGCCAGAAACTAAGAGTATTCAAAATCATTATTGAATGAATATATATATATATTGAATGAATATATATATATATATATATTATTTGTTTGAGCATAATTTTTCATTGATACTATAGATGTTTCATATCTGTATTCTCATTGACTAAAAAACCGTTTATCTTGAGCGTAGAAAACTTAGGGTTAACTGTGTAATGATGACACCTTACCAGCTTGTTTATGGATGCTTTAAATGTTACAAAGCAGTTCATCAGCATTCTGTATGAGATAGATCAGAGTTTAGATCAGCTATCTGACTCAGAAGAGCACCAGTGGCAAGTGATTGCCTAACTTCGGTCGATATGATTATAAAAATATATCTATGTCTACCATCCGTCCATTCTTAGAAGATTGCTGCCACAAATCGGGTTGTTCTCTTGATATTTATGCTGCACTTCTTGATAAAATCAACAAAAGAATCAGCAATATTAAACTGACATCTCTGCTACAGTCAGTTTCTTACCTACTGAGGTTTATTCACTGTGTCTTTTCTAAATATATTTTCATAGTAATTGTTCAGTTGACATCTTCGCTATGGTAGATAGACTTTCTTTCTTTATTGAAGCGCAGTACTCGACACGTTGGATGTGCGTTGCAGTGCAGTGGATATCGTCTCAACGAAAAATCAAGTTTAATTCCTTGCATTCACTTATGCACAAATACCCTTGGGAAAGATATTAATCCGTCTCTTCCCATTATTTATGGGTTAAATAATAGAATAGATTTGGTTCTATAGCCTATCGAAGAAAGCAATGGCAACCTACAGCAGGATAATCTTCTGCACAGTCAGTCATGTCTCTTTCGAGACATGATCGCCCAAAGCGTGTACCACGTATGGCACTTAACTGACAAAATAGTTGGAAGCATAATTAAAGTTTATACTTGTTATAAAGTAGGAGATCGGTTTTCTATTGTCATGAAGTAGTATACTGATCCCCCACTAATTTTTTTTAATCGTATCACCACGAGCAAGTAACGCCACTGATATGCAGTGGGCTACATAAGAATAAAAACAATTAGATAGGTGCAGAGTAAAGAGAAAGACGAACCAGTTAAGGATGGGAATACGGGTATGATGACATTTGCAATGGTGGAGAGAAAGGAAAGGATAAACAGGGTGGTGAAGAAAGAACTAGAGTCAAGTAGTTAAGAGATGAGTATTGACATTGCATTTAAATTCCTGGAGGTTGTAACCGCCAGGAAAGCAAGAATATGGAAGCGAGTTCCACAGGCTGAAGTGCGAGAAAAGAAGCTGCAGAAGTAAAATTGTCGTTTGCATTTGGTTGATTTAACTATGAATGGGTGAGAGCCAGTTGCCAGTCTGGTTGCACGAGTAAACAGGGGCACCAGTGATTTAAGTTCGTTAGAGCAGAAGCAATGAAAGTATTTATAGAACAGACAGAGGGAAGCCACATCCCGTCGCTGGGGAAGTGGCTGAAGTCGAGCCGTCAAGTCGGTACCTATCACGTTACTGATTCTCCTTTGAAGCCTGTCAACAACTCTGAGATGAACAGCGGGTGCGCCTGACTATATATGACAGCAGTTCTCCATGCACGGACGGATGGTTGATTTGTATATATGCAGGATGGATTCAGGCGGAAAAAGATCCTGGCCCGTCACAGTGACCCAACCTTCCTAGCAGTGGATTTAGCTACTAGTACATCATAAAATAATCCAACTCTTCTTCCTACAGCTATGGGTTTGAATAGCAGGACAGATTGGGTTATATAGCCTTGGCTGGCAACCAGTCTACCGCAGAAAGTAATGACAACCTAGTGCGGGATAATCTTCTACATAGTCAGTCATGTCTCTTTCGAGACATGAGCGCCCAAAAGCGTGTATCACGTATGGCATTTAACTGACTGGATAGTTGGATGCATAATTAAAGATTGTACTGGTCATAAAGTGGGGGATCGATTTTCTATTAGCATGAAGTATTAAAGTGGTCCCCGATTAAATAGAACTTAATATAATCCACTTCTTCCTACAGCTATGGATTGAATAGCAGGACAGATTGGGTTCTGTAGCGTTGGTTGGCAACCAGTCTACCAGAGAAAGCAATGGCATCCTAATGCGGGATAATCTTTTACCGAGTCAGTCATGTCTCGAAAAAGACATGATCACCGAAAGCGTGTATCACGTATGGCATTTAATTGATTGACTAGACTGGCGACGAAATGTCCCAAATTTACCGTTAAGTCGGCTTTGTATAGTTTTCTCCGACGTAAACTGAATTTTGAAAGCTAATTAAGTCCTCTGAGTAAATGGTATCATGGCTGAGACTAAGAACTACAATTGTACCTACTTAGAGCCAAACCCGAAGTAAAAACTAAAATAAAAGGGCTGAAAAAAATACATACAGGCAGATAAATCGACACACACGCACAAACATTTTACCTTATATATATATATATTATCGATTTTTACACTATTGTAAGAACTGCAACCTTGAAACTTCTGACTATCGTTTCTTATGTCTTTGTCTATGAGTGTATCAAATTTGATTAAAATTGGACCACTCCTTCTATAACCCGATTTTTTCGATTATCAATTTTCGATATTTATCGGTGGCATTTCGACACAAAACCTAGCGAAGAACACTCGCAGACGCTTATAGTACAACTGAGTAAATTTTCAAGAAAATCGGTTCATCCGTTTCGGTGTCTATAGGTAACGGACACACACACATAGACAGACATACACACACACACATACGCACACAGAGGCAAATTTCTATTTATAAATAAGTTTATATATTCTTTAAACTGTCGCTTTCTTCTGTAGAAACGGTTTACTTTGCAAGGAATCTTGCAGTTTCAATGAAAACTGAGAGAATGAACCTGCAAATGAAAAAAACACGAGAAACTTAAATATGAATAAATGCCAAATGGGTGAGCCATCTTTTAAGATATATATGAAAAAAATTGTTGTGTTTTTGTCGATAAGCTAAGTTTAGCGTCGGTATTTGTGTAAAGGGGATGGAGAGACCGTGACGGAATGGAAAGTCTATAAGAGAGAGTTTTACCAGACATATTTTATGGCATTCTAAGAGTTGGCAAATGTCAATTGGGAACAGACTCTGCAATTCTAATTTTCGAAGAGAAATATTTGGAGATGTAGTTTATATAGGAAAAAGAGGCTGAGACGGAGTTAAATAAAAAATTTGAGAAAAACAGAACGAATCTTTTTTTAAAAGAATTCAACAGACAAACACGGACTGAAACGAAATGAGATAAATAAAATGATGACAAAGAAAGAGAGTAAAAAATTAGCGACTGAGAGAGAGAGAAAGAGAGACAGAGACAGACAGACAGACATTAAGAAAGATGTAAAGAGAAAGAATAAGAGAAAAAAAGGAGGGCCTCAAACCGAAAGAAAGTGAAAGAATAACCACGGCAAAAATATATGTATGTTAGGTCTCGATTTGTCAGTGTCTAGGAATCGCCCACACCGTTTTATTAATAGTTACAACGGGAATGTTTGGAGGTGGGTATGGCTCAAAAGCCAAAGAAAAGAGGTTGACAGTGAGATTCATAACATTATAACGCCCATCCAATATACGGTGGCTGACAACATACTCATTCGCTAAAGATTCACTTAGTAAATATTAGCAAACTATGTGCGTTGTGGTGCAGTGGATATCCACTCGAAACGAGATCGGGGAGCCGAGTTCGAATTCCAGTTGAATTCCTTGTACTCACTTACGCACAAATACTCTTAGGAAAGGTATTGATATGTTACTTCCCTCCAGTTATGTGTTAAATAATAGGAAAGACTGGGTTCTATAGCCTTGGCTGCCTACTAGTCTACCGCAGAAAGTAATGGCAATCTACTGCGGGATAAATTTCTCCCTAGTCAATCATGTCTCATTCGAGACATGATCGCCCAAAATCACGTATGGCACTTAACAGACTGAGGTAGAGAGAGTTTATGATAGTCCTCAATTGACAGCCTGGGTTGTTCTTCATGTGCCGTATCATCTCAGGACGTAGGCGATCATGGCCCTACCCAATTTCCTGTTTTTGTATTTTTTCTCCCAAACTTTATTTCGCCGTCCTTTTAGTCAAGCTCACTATGTAAGTTATGCATTGTTTTCCTGTTTCTCTTGCCCTCCATCAGTCCAGTAAATATCATATTTTCAAACACCTCTTTCCTAATTATGTCCTAGAATTTTAACTGTCCCTTGTTCATTTTAAGTATCAGTTTCCTTGTTATAGTATTTACATTATTCGGACTATTGTCCTCATCTTTGATTCCATTTGTACGACGTTTAGGCCATTGTAAGCCCCGGCCTTCTTCAGGTGCTAAGACTTTCTAACCGAACGCTTTATTACAATAATTGGGGTATATGAACTCCAATCCTTGCCTAAAGCCGCGATTGGTCGTCATGAGTTATCTCCCTCGAACCCTTCAAGTTACCGGGTGCGTAAAAAGTCGGAGCGTACAACAGATAAAACGTCATACAAATGGCAACGAAGATGAGGACAATAGTCGGAATAATATAAGTAGTGTAAATACAACCTCATCTCAGAAATATAGACAAATAAAATTATTTATTATTAAACGTTGTACAAATGGCAAGAAAGACGAGAACAAAAGTCCGAATAATGTAAATAGTATCAACACTACCTCCTCTCAGAAATACAAACAAATAGAATGATCTATTATTAAACGTCCCACAAATGGCAACAAAAATGAGGTCAATATTCCGAATAATGTAAATAGGGCAAATACTACCTCATATCAGAAATATCGACAAATAGAATGATCTATTATCAAAGGTTTTACAAATGGCAACAAAAATGAGGTCAAGAGTCCGAATAATATAAATAGGGCAAATACTACCTCATATCAGAAATATAGACAAATAGAATGATCTATTATTAAAGGTTGTACAAATGGCAACAAAAATGAGGTCAATAGTCCGAATAATGTAAATAGGGCAAATACTACCTCATATCAGAAATATAGACAAATAGAATGATCTATTATTAAACGTCTCACAAATGGCAACAAAAATGAGGTCAATATTCCGAATAATGTAAATAGGGCAAATACTACCTCATATCAGAAATATCGACAAATAGAATGATCTATTATCAAAGGTTTTACAAATGGCAACAAAAATGAGGTCAATAGTCCGAATAATATAAATAGGGCAAATACTACCTCATATCAGAAATATAGACAAATAGAATGATCTATTATTAAAGGTTGTACAAATGGCAACAAAAATGAGGTCAATAGTCCGAATAATGTAAATACCCTAAATACTACCTCATCTCAGAAATATAGACAAATAGAATGAGCTATTATTAAACGTCGTACAAATGCCAAGAAAGATGAGGACAATAGTCCGAATAATGTAAATGGTGTAAATACTGCCTCATCTTAGAAATATAGAGAAATCCTAAGTTTAATTTTTGTTTTCAATTTCTTTAATACCTCGTTGTTGCTGAGAATTTCCGTTCATGATATCCTCAGAAATCTTTGTACAATCGAATTTCCCTAACTTTTAGTTTCTTCATTTTTGAAGATATTGTTTAGCATTCAATGCTATAAAGGAAGAAAAATATCTCATAAGGGTTCAGTATTTTTTTTTTTGTTTCTAACAATTTTTTTCTTTTTTCTTAGTTCCCTGCTTAGCTTTCGTAAAGCATATTTGTCTATCCTAACGCGTCTTCGGGTATCAATATAGTACATTTTGTCCTCCTTTAAAGTATTTCGCATACACTACTGTGCAAAAGTATCAGGACAAGAACTAGTTTATCTTTTATGAGGTATCAAAATAAAGTTTAAAATCACCCCTGACACTTTTGGAAACTTCCGGTAGTTTGCAAAAGTATGAGGACAGGGCGATTTTCCTAAAAACCTCACTAAAATTTAAATACAGGGTGAAAAGCCAAGTAAATTGCTAATAAATATTGAGTATTTAAAACTAGGTGTAAAAGAAATCTATTTAAAAAAAGAAGTTATATTAAATTTTTCCTACTTTGTATTAAACAAGTTATTTTGAAACTAAACATTATTCTATTATCCTTGGATATGACTGCCTTTTTTCTTATTCTCCTCTCTCGAATTGAGCTGTAAGTAGTGTCAACATAGTTTAAATGTAACTTTTTAAACTTTATTTTGATTATACTTAGCTGTCTGACCTCGAGTAGTTCAAGCAAGTGCACTATCTTTTTGAATTTGGAAAAATAATTTATTGTTTCAGTAGCCCACATTGCCAAAGGTAGCAGGGCTAACAATTGCACAAAAGAGCAGAATAGAAGCTTTAAGAGACGTTGGGTGGACGAGTAGAAGGATTGTAGTTGACTTCAAATATAAAATAGTTCTTTTCTTAATAGTTTTGCACACTACTGTAATTTCAATGTGGCGACATTATTCAAATATACCCATATCCTTAGTCTTGACACAAATATAATAGTGCATATTATCAAGAAATTAATTTTTTAACATTTTATTGATTTGGAATATTAACAGATAACATCTTTAATATGATGTCCATCATTAGTAATGTTAAAGTTTATGCGTTTTGTAAGATTCACGGTAATTTGATGCAGTAACTGTACGTTACCGTCAATTTCAGCAGAATCACACTCTATATGTTCGATGAAGTGTTTTGCATCATGGATCTTCATTGATTACACCTTCTCTTTAGCATACACTAGAAAAAAGGAGTCATTAGTTTTCCTCTTTTAACAAAACCATGTTTCATCTATGGAAGTAAATGGAATTATAGTTAATTTGATTCCTTACCTGTGCATTGAATAATAGGGGCCAGAGTGTTTGTTTTATCACGACTTTGTTTTGTTTTCCTTTCTTTTTTCTTTCCAAAATGAGACATTTGAGAGAGAAACAGAAAAGTAAGAGAGAGAGAGAGAAAAAAATGATAGAGAAAGAGAAAAAGTATGAGAGAGAGAAAAATGAGAGAGAAAGAGAAAAAAATAAGAGCGAAACAGAGAGAAATGATAGAGAAAGAGAAAAAGTAAGAGAGAGAGAGAGAGAGAAATGAGAGAAAAACAGAAAAGTAAGAGAGAGAGAAACGATAGAGAAAGAGAAAAAATAAGAGAGAGAGAAATGATAGAGAAACAGAAAAGTAAGTGAGAGAGAAAGAAATGATAGCGAAAGAGAAAAAGAGAGAGAGAAAAATGAGAGAGTAAGAGAAAAAGTAAAAGAGAGAGAGAAATGATAGAGAAAGAGAAAAAGTAAGAGAGAGAGAGCGAGAAATGAGAGAAAAACAGAAAAGTAAGAGAGAGAGAAATGATAGCGAAAGAGAAAGAGGGAGAGAGAAAAATGAGAGAGAAAGAGAAAATTTAAGAGAGAGAGAAATGATAGAGAAAGAGAAAAAGTCAGAGAGAGAGAGAAATGAGAGAGAAACAGAAAAGTAAGAGAGAGAGAGAGAGAAATGATAGAGAAAGTGAAAAAGTAAGAGAGAGAGACAAAAATGAGAGAGAAAGAGAAAAAATAAGACAGAAAGAGAGAGAAATGATACAGAAAGAGAAAAAGTAAGAGAGAGAGATAGAGAAATGAGAGAGAAACAGAAAAGTAAGAGAGAGAGAAATGATAGAGAAATAGAAAATGTAAGAGAGAAAGAGAGAGAGAGAGAAATGATAGAGAAATAGAAAAAGTAAGAGAGAAAGAGAGAGAGAGAAATGATAGAGAAAGACAAAAATTATTATTGCTGTGGAGTAGTTTTCGCACGGAAGGTTATAATCGTGTTATGTCGGTTGCTAATCAACTTAATGCACCCAAAATATTAGGAACTTGGTAATCTTCCAATGACAGTTGACTCCTTAGTATCCGGCTAACTGCCGACATATATCAAATGCCTAGAACTCCAATAGAAATGTAAGAACTCCTATGAACTTCCCAAGAACTCCTAAGAACTTCTCAAGAACTTCTTGTTAACTCTTATTAATATAGGGATGAGAGTCCATTATCTGAGGAATAGGTATGTTTCCCCATAACAATTATACAGAGTGCCCCGTAAAATGTACTCACTTTTTCACTTCTGATACATATTTAAATTGTTTTTTTTTTTCATATCATGTATTTAATTTTATTTGATATTTAATTTAAACTGTTAATCTTTTTATGTCAACAATTATTAAATTTTCTTAATTTTAAACGTTAATATTACAGGTCAATAAACACTTATATTTATTGTCATTTAGAGAGTGAGTACTTTTTGGAAAATACCTGTACATCGATTAACGATTGTATCGTCAGTTTTTATTCTAATTTTTTTATTTCCTTACACTTAGGAAAAGAAAATCATATAATAATTCTGCTTGTTCCTTCCTTAGTTAGTTACTTAGTTCCTCCGTCCGTTACGCCACTGAAGAAAGATAACACACTTACTCTCTACACGAGCTTTTCCTTCCCCTCTATCTTTTTATAATCTACAAACGCTACTCTCCTCAGCCTTCCCCTCACCTTTGCCAAACAGAATCATATAATAATTCTGCTTGTTCCTTCCTTAGTTACTTAATTACTTATTCCCTCCGTTCGTTATGCCACTGAAGAAAGATAACAAACTTACTCTCTACACGAGCTTTTCCTTCCCTCTATCTTTTTGTAAACACTGCTCTCCTCAGCCTTTCTCTCACCTTTTCCAAATCGAAGGGTAGTAAAGAAAGAGAGAGAGAAAGTAAGAGGAGAGAGCCTATAGCATTACCGTCGCAGTAGCAGCTTAATCTGTTAGTTGTAGCATTAATTGTGTGTGTATATGTGTGTGTACTGTACAATATAGTAAAAATAGGTAGTTTTTTTTGTCGTATCCCATGACCTAATAACGAAATTTCTGGTCTCTACACCCTTGGCCATTCGTCAGTTGGTCGTTTCTGTTTAAAATGGACAAAGGAGCCATAATATTTTAGTTAGAAAAAAAACATTTTCTCTTTCAAAATCTCTCAAAATATAGCGTACAGTATTTTGGTTATGGGCTGTGCATACGCTGCTTATAATATAAGTAACTTCTATGAACATTAATTTTGTAGATATTTTAATAAAATTATGTTCTCTGTTATCGTTATTTTATAATCCAATACCTTTATGCTTGAAGACGTTACTATCATTTGTAGCATGACAAAGTAAAATTTTTTTCTAGGAAATCATTATTATCCTTCCGTGAAAATTCCACGGGTTTCGCTAGTAATCATGTCTTCATATATATAAAAAAAATAAACATTTTCGTCTTCCATTAGCACGGGTCGTGTTAAGGTCCAGGTTAGTATCTCATTATACCTAGTTGGTATCAAATTTTCAATTAATATGAAGTTAGCTATTTTATTAAATCAATATATAGAATCCATAGCTAAATCCTCTGGTAAGAAGGTCGGGTCATTGTGCAGGGCCAGGAAGTTTTTCCCGTCCGAAACAATCCTGCACATATACAAATTTACCATCCACCCGTGTATTGAATACTGCTGCCATATCTGGTCGGGTACTCCTGCTATCCACCTAGGTGTCCTTGACAAAATCCAACGGAGAATCTGCAATGTGATCGATTCCGACTTGGAAGCTTGTATACAGTCTTTCTTACCGACGCAGTGTGGCTTCCCCGTGTCTCTTCTACAAATACTTTCACAGCTTCTGCTCCGATGAACTTAGCTCACTGGTGCCCCCTATATATGAATTTACTCGAATAACAAGATGAGCAGCTAGGTCCCACCCTTTCACTGTGAAACTGATAAATTGTAAACACAAAATCTACTGCTCAGCTTCTTTTTCAGCATTCCCGCCTGTGGAATACCCTTCCATTTACTTGCTTCCCCGACAGCTACAATCTCCAAGAATTTAAATGTAAAGCCAACCGTCATCTCTTATCTCACTAACTTATATCCTCTCTCTCATGCTCTTCTCTCCGTCCACCCTACTCTCATCAGAATTCTCATCCTTCTCTTACACACATCCTGACACCCCCTCTAACCGGTCATTATTTCTCATAACATTCCTCCTACGTAACCCACTGCACAACAGTGGCAGTAAAATGCCTTGTTTGAGGCGATCTAATTATAAAAAAATTATGGGTATAAAGTGGGGGGCAATTCTACATTACACTCAATATATAAATTGATCCCACATTTCATAGCCAGATTAATCTTTCTCTTACCCACTTACTGACACCCCCTATAAACTCTTTATCATAACATTCCTCCTATGTAACCCCCTGCACAACAGTGGCAGTAAAATGCCTTGCTTAATGCGACACGATTATAAAAAAAAATATCGAGGTGTGATGCTCAGGATCTTAGTCCATTGTGTCGTACCAGACACTACTTCTTGACAAAATCCATCTTACATTTTATAGATCTCTAACATAACTTTAGGCTAGCCGGAAGGAAAATAAATTATATTAGTTTGTATCATTAATTATTACAAATCAACCGGAAAAAAAGATGTTAGTTCGTATTATTAATTTTTATCGAAAAAAACCAATTGGAAAAAATTGTTCTGTTTTAATATGAACAGATGAAATACATTTATTCTATTCCGATATAAACAGAGGAAAAAATGAAACAAACAAAAAATGGAAAATTGCAAACGAGCCGGAAATAAATATGAATTAAAATACTACCGCCGTCGCCAGATTTAACTACCACGCTCAAAGACTCCTTCGGAAATTACCGTAAAGCATTGGCGTGAAAAGAAACAAAAACATTTTGAATCGCCACAAACGTAAAACTCTCAGTGGAGTGAAGTAATATCGCCAAACAGAGACTTGAATTAATGAAAAGAAGAAAAACGTTTCGCAAATTACTACTGAGAGGTAGATTTGGTCGTTCCATTCCGTTCTGTTGACGCCTCGCGTTTCGGCGTCACATCTGGTTTTCGTATAATTACTACTTAGAAAAATTGGTCGAAACTTCCGTTCTGTTGCCAGCTTGATAGGAATAGGGTTTGGGAAGAAGAAGATTGGTGATTCTTTTTCTCTATTTTTGTTTTTGTATATAAAGACTTTTCTACAACTTATTCAGCGGTCATCCTATTTATTTTTGGTGCCATTTAGTTGACTCAATTGTGTGCGCGCATCCAGCTTATTTTGACTTGGCGGAGAGATATCTAGCGAGAGTTACACGTGGCTTGCGATCAAATTTCACAACGTGGGCAAGGGAGATCACCGTTGGAAGAGTCAAATTTAAGACAAGCTACTGAATCGACGCCATCGACGACCAGCCTCGGGAGGCGTCACTGATCTACTAGATATAGGTACATTCTATTTTCCTGCCATTTGGCCTGATGTTCTTGCTATATATGTCGATATTCTCGATAAAATCCTAAAAAGAGGTCTGACCTGACATATCCACATTGGTCATTTTTTCCATCGCCATCACATAGCTTTCCTCTGTCTTTTCTGTAAATATTTTTGTAATAATTTTTCTAATGTGCTCTCCTCTTTGTAACGCCATTGCCATCAAACTATCTGATGTAACGAATATGTAATGAATATGCATACACCTTGGTTCCCCCTGACAATAATGTGATTGGCTGGTGTCAGCCATAAATATAGACGAAGGCGAGAACGCATAGAGGTCTACAGGTCTTTGACTACAGATCTACCGCCAGAGGTCTACAATCTTTGACTAGAGGTTTACGTCTTCTGAATACGCCAACGTCTCAACATACGACTACGACGAGTACCGTTCAGTAAGTCTGTGTGCTAGATTGTTCTACCTGGTTATATTTGCTTAAACCGCTTAGCTACCTTGAATCAGATATATATATATATATATACCTTTCCTTGATATATCACTATCTAAGCGTTTAACTGTATTGGCAACTTCATTTCATCGTTTTAATTGCGGATTAGATAGATGTAACCGTAAGTTCTATAATAATTGTATGATTATTCGTACTTCTCACGTCTGGAATTCTCTTTCAATTTCTAGCTTCAACTTTAACCAAACGTCAATTACCATATTTTGTTTTCGTGAATTATGTACTTTTATTGTCACTTCTACTCACTAAAAACTTTTAATTCACATGTGCGTTGTAGTACAGTGGATATCGGCTCGGAACGAGAAACCGGGCAGCCGAGTTTGAATTCCAGTTGAATCCATTGTATTCACTTACGCGCAAATACCCTTGGGAAAGGTATTAATCCGTCTCACCCTTCCAGTTATGGGCTAAATAACAGGATAGATTGGGTTCTATAGCCTTGGTTAACAACCAGTCTACCGCAGAAAGCAATGGCAACCTACTGCGGGATAATATTCTGCCCAGTCAGTCATGTCTCTTCGAGACATGATCGCCCAAGCGTGTATCACGTATGGCACTTAACTGACTGACTACTTCCAGTAAACGATTGCGTCTTAGTAGTATTATCCCCTTTATTTGTGTTAAATGTTAAAAATGACGTTGCAGGCACAAATGTTGAAGAAATTTAGCTAAAAGTATATTCAAATGTGTGTTGTGGTGCAGTGGATATCGGCTCGTAAAAAAAAAAAAAAATTGGAGAAGAGAGTTTGTTAGGGCGCCGCTCCTATTTGACTACAAATGGACTGTTCCCATTGCTATATATAGCAATGGTGGATTCTCTACGAGAGAGTCGCTTGAGAGTCACTAGACTGACGACTCTACGACACTGTCAGCTCTCTGCCTTCGCGTAGAGGGCGCTCTCTGCTTCCGCCGAAGGGTAGAACCACGACTGGGGAAAAATAGACAGATATTTTTGGCCCGGCTATATGGCCGGGAATACCCACAATAAAATGACCATGTGTCACATCCAGCCTACGTGGGAAGGCTAGTAAATACAGTCGCACAGAGTCACTAGACTGACGACTCTACGACACTGTCAGCTCTCTGCCTTCGCGTAGAGGGCGCTCTCTGCTTCCGAGCAGAGAGCAATAACCCAGTCGTGGTTCCGCCGAAGGGTAGAACCACGACTGGGCAAAAATAGACAGATATTTTTTGGCCCGGCTATATGGCCGGGAATACCCACTATAAAATGACCATGTGTCACATCCAGCCTACGTGGGAAGGCTAGTAAATACAGTCGCACAGAGTCACTAGACTGACGACTCTCGGGTAGAGGGCGCTCTCTGCTTCCGAGCAGAGAGCAATAACCCAGTCGTGGTTCCGCCGAAGGGTAGAACCACGACTGGGCAAAAATAGACAGACATTTTTTGACCCGGCTATATGGCCGGGAATACCCACAATAAAATGACCATGTGTCACATCCAGCCTTGCGTGGGAAGGCTAGTAAATACAGTCGCACAGAGTCACTAGACTGACGACTCTACGACACTGTCAGCTCTCTGCCTTCGCGTAGAGGGCGCTCTCTACTTCCGAGCAGAGAGCAATAACCCAGTCGTGGTTCCGCCGAAGGGTAGAACCACGACTGGGCAAAAATAGACAGACATTTTTTGGCCCGGCTATATGGCCGGGAATACCCACTATAAAATGACCATGTCTCACATCCAGCCTACGTGCGAAGGCTAGTAAATACAGTCGCTTGAGAGTCACTTGAGAGTCTCTAATGAGTTACTGAAGAGTCAGTGCGAGTCAGTGAAGAGTTAGTCACACTTCCGGTGGCGTACCGGAAGTAATCACGTATACACACGTCTTACGACGGATTGGACTATTGTATCTTTTCTATTGTAAATATTACTAATCACTTCTGTACCTACTAACCGTCTTTCCGCGGAATACAACTTATATTCTGATTCTGTTGTTGAGTTATTCATTTATACTTGGCGACATAACAGACTTGGAGTTCCAGTTGAATTTTTGCATTCACTTACGCGCAAATACATTTAATAAAGGTATTAATCACTTTCTTCCCTCCAGCTTTGAGTTAAATAACAGGACAGATTGAGTTCCTTAGTTGGCAATCAGTCTACCGCAGAAAGTAATGGCGATCTACTGCGGGAAAATTTTCTGCCCAGCCAGTCATGTGTCGAAAGAGACATAATCGTCCAAGCACTTATTTTTTTACAAGTATGATCACTCTGTACAAGGCCTAATAACTACTTAAGATACACAGTTATAGAGTAACAGGTGCGCTTTTCTCTGTAACTAATATACAGTACTGTGCAAAAGTATTAGGACAAGAACTATTTTATGTTTTATGAGGAATATTGACAGAAAATAAACAATTTAATTAAAGTAATTTTATTTGATTTACTCAACAAATGCTTCAACATGAAAAAAATAGTTCTTACCAAATAAATTTAATATTTAGTATTATAGCCTTTGAAATAATAAAATAATTGCGGCAATTTACCAATCGCACCTATATAACTGTGCAAAAGTATTAGGTCAAGAACTATTTTATCTTTTATGAGGCATATTGACAAAAAATAAACAATTTAATTAAAGTAATTTTATTTGATTTACTCAACAAATGCTGTAACAAGAAAAATACTTGTTAAAATTAGTATTTAGTATAATAGCCTTTTGCTTCAATCACAGACTTCATTCTGTCAGGCACTGACATCACGTTTCTTTAATATATATAATGGTATCTCCTGCCAAGCAGCTTGTATTTTTTCCCAAAGTGTGTCTTGCAAAGTAACATTAGATTTATCAATTTCTTGTCCAAAATATTCCATAGATGTTCAATAGGATTGAGATCAGGGCTTTGTGAGGGCCTATTCAAATTGCGAAGCTTTCCATTCTCTTTTTTTAGTTAAATAATTCTTACAAATGTTTGGTTTCTCAACCTGTATTTAATTTCAGTGAGGTTTTTAAGAAAATCACCCCTGTCCTAATACTTTTGCACACTACCGGTAGTGTGTAAAAGTGTTACGACAAGGGTGATTTGAAACTTTATTCTGATGCCTCATAAAAGAATATTTCTTTTCGTAATACTTTTGCACAGTACTGTATGTTGGAGATAATGGTTTGTAGGGATTGAATAGAAATACGAAATAAAATAAAAAACACTAAATAAAATAAAAATACAAAATAAAATAAAAACTACGAAATAAAATAAAACTACAAACTAAAATAAAAGTACAAAATAAAATAAACATAAAAATCTCCCAGGAGTCCTCTGACAGGAAAGACAATTCACGCATGTGCAAAAAGAGAGGCTTCCTGTCGCCAAGAATAAAATTTATCACTTTCTCTGTTGGACGTTGGATGGTAAAGACGTGCCAAACTTTCGGGAAGGAATTTCTCCAACAAAAGGTCGTTGAAATCAAAAAATAAAATCAGTTTCCATACTGTCCGTCTAGTGTCTCTGTATCTTTTTTTTTCTCTTTGCCTTTTATTTTAGCGGCGAAAGCCATTCAACAAGTTTTGGGTGTTTAGGCGAAAGAACCAATCTAGCAGTAATAGCCATAACATTCCATAGGTTAACACTAGATTAAACAAGCTGAACAAGATTGTAGGGATCGATTCCACAAAATAACATTTCGTGAGAAGAAGATATTCAATGGAACTTACATTTCAATAAAAGAATATGAAGAGAATAAGGGTGATTTCTACAATATCTGTGGCATGGCGAGTTTTAACCGTGATGGGTACAGCTATTTGAAACATTGAGTGTAGTTCATATGAATACTTTTCTTGGAAAAAGCAATAGAACAGCTCAGAAATTGCGAGGTCTTGTTTGTGAGAAAGGTGTTGCAAAGTATTCTATTCGACTCCCCGTAAACCATTGCCTCTTGATGGTAGTACAAAGCGGTTGTACTGGTAATCAACCTGACAAAACAACTGCAGCATGAACCGAATGCAACTTAACCATAAATATCATGACTGGGTAGCTCTCGTTTTAAGTGCCGAATAGTCAGTAGATCGTATATTAAAGGCATTAAGATAATTACAGATACGACTTACTACTTTTGGAATGAACGCAATGAGAGGAATATTCCATAAATGTTAAACCTACTTGCTTGATTAATTCCCCTTACTAATTCACCACACCTCCTAACCCCCATCAGCATGGGTCACGCTAGTCTTCCTGAAAACAATGCACTGCGCCGACTCGACCTCACCCTCTCAGCCAGCTTCAAATGAAACGACTACTTTAAATCTGCTGCTATGAAAGTCGGCTCTCTGTGCAGGACCCGGAAGTTTTTCCCACCTGAATCTATTCTGCACATATACAAATCTACCATCCAGCCATGTATTGAATATTGCTGCCATATCTGGTCGGGTGCCCCTGCTGCTCTCCTTGGGCTTCTTGACAAAATACAAAGGAGGATCTGTAACGTGGTTGATACTGACTTGGCAGACCAGCTGCAACCACTCTCTCACCGGCGTGATGTGGCTTCCCTGTGCCTCTTCTACAAGTACTTTCATGGCTTCTGCTCCGATGAGCTTAGATCACTGGTGCCGCCTAAGCACGAATTTACACGAGATACTAGATTAGCAACTAGGTCCCACCCTTTTACAATTAAACAAATAAGATGTAACCGTAAATTCTACTCCAACAGCTTCTTTTCTCGTGCTTCCCGCCTGTGGACCTCCCTTCCACAACTCTGCTTTCCCGACAGTTACAATCTCCAAGTGTTTAAATGTAGGGTCAATAGACATCTCCTATCACAGTAACTCCCAATTATTCTCAGAACACTCTCATCTACCCAACCCTCATTATCGGTATCCTTACCCGCCTATCACCCACCCTCTGACATTTCCTATATTTAACCATTCTCGGCATCCCTACCCGCCTATCACCCACC
Source organism: Ascarosepion bandense (assembly GCA_037127315.1). Lineage (NCBI taxonomy): Eukaryota > Metazoa > Mollusca > Cephalopoda > Sepiida > Sepiidae > Ascarosepion > Ascarosepion bandense. Next base: position 2,708,522 of record JBBBDQ010001410.1, on the reverse strand, counting down.
CTCTGACATTTCCTATATTTAATCATCCTTTCTCCACTCTATGTAGCCCCCTGCGCAGTAGTGACAGTGACATGCCTTGCTCGGGGTGAAACGCTTATAAAAAAAAAAAAATCAATAGCCACATTTACTGCTAAGAAGGCCGGTTCACTGTATCCGGCCAGACATTTTTCTCGTCTGAATCCATCTACCATCCGCCCGTACTTTGAATGTTATTTTGGACGGACGCCCCCGCTATTCATCACGGGGTTCTCGACAAAATCTGAAAGGGGATCTGCATTGTAATAACTCTCTACCTGACAGCTTGACTCCAGTCACTTGCACACCATCAGGATGTGGATTTTTTTCCTTCTCTTCAATAAATATTTTCACATTTTCTGCTCCGAGTGGCTTAGCACCCTGATTCCCAATCTACATGGGTTTACTCGAGCTACTATACTGGCAACAAGGTTACAGTGAAAACAATCAAATGTAGTCGCCACTTCTAACACCACAGCTTCTTTTCTCTCACTTATCTCCTGTGGAACTCCCTCCCGTATACTTGCTTCCATGAAAGCTACAACCTCCAGGAATTTAAATGCAATGTCAATTCCCATCTTTTAACTCCTTGACACTCATTGTTTTTCCGGATCGCCCAATTTTGTTCTTCTTCCTTTTCGCTCTATTCTCACGTAACTCTCTTCCCACCAGTATTCCATCCTTCTCTTAACAATTGTGTAACACCCCCTGTAACATGTCCCTCTTTCTCTTCGCTCTCATCACAAGCGGCAGTTATTCCTTGCTTGAGTTGAAAGCATTATAAAAGTAACAAATTTAAAGCCCAGTCAGATCATATTTACTCATTTTTAAGTTGCATTAAATTCACACTGGCTACCCTTGATTCGCTCTGACCCGTTAATTCTTTTCTAATCGTTTCACCCCATGCAAGGCGGTAAAGCCACTGATGCGCAGGGGGCTACATAAGAGTAAAAGATTAGATAGAAGGAGAGTAAAGAGAAAGACGAACCAGTTACAGGGGGTGTCATAGAACGGAGAAAGATAAGGATGAGAATACAGGTGTGATGACAGTTGCAAAGGTAGAGAGAAAGCAAAAGATATACAGTTTAATCTAGAAAGAACTGGAATCAAGTGTTTAAGAGATGGGTATTGACATTGCATTTAACTTCCAGTAGGTTGTAGCCGTCAGGAAAGAGAGAGAGGAAAAGATATACAGGGTGATGTAGAAAGACCTGGAGTCAAGTGTTTAAGAGATGGGTATTGACATTGCATTTAACTTCCAGTAGGTTGTAGCCGTCAGGAAAGAGAGAAAGGAAAAGATATACAGGATGATGTAGAAAGAAATGGAATCAAGTGGTTAAGAGATGGGTATTGACATTGCATTTAACTTCCAGTAGGTTGTAGCCGTCAGGAAAGAGAGAAAGGAAAAGATATACAGGGTGATGTAGAAAGACCTGGAGTCAAGTGGTTAAGAGATGGGTATTGACATTGCATTTAACTTCCAGTAGGTTGTAGCCGTCAGGAAAGAGAGAAAGGAAAAGATATACAGGGTGATGTAGAAAGACCTGGAGTCAAGTGGTTAAGAGATGGGTATTGACATTGCATTTAACTTCCAGTAGGTTGTAGCCGTCAGGAAAGAGAGAAAGGAAAAGATATACAGGGTGATGTAGAAAGACCTGGAGTCAAGTGGTTAAGAGATGGGTATTGACATTGAATTTAACTTCCAGTAGGTTGCAGTCGTCAGGAAAGAGAGAAAGGAAAAGATATACAGGGTGATGTAGAAAGACCTGGAGTCAAGTGGTTAAGAGATGGGTATTGACATTGAATTTAACTTCCAGTAGGTTGCAGTCGTCAGGAAAGAGAGAAAGGAAAAGATATACAGGGTGATGTAGAAAGACCTGGAGTCAAGTGTTTAAGAGATGGATTTTGACATCGCATTTAAATTCCTGGAGGCAGTAGCCGTCAGGAAAGCAAGAATATTGAAGAGAGTTCCACAGGCGGGAAGCGCGAGAAAAGAAACTGATGGAGTAAAATTGTCGGCTGCATTTGGTTAACCTAACTGTGAATGGATGGGACCTAGTTGCTAGTCTGGTTGCACGAATAAACTCATGTGGTTGGGGCACCAGTGACTTAAATTCTTCGGAGCAGAAGCCATGAGAATATCTATAGAACAGACAGAGGGAAGCCACATCCCGTCGATGAGAAAGCGGCGCAGTCGAGCCGCCAAGTCGTTAACATTACTGATTTTCCTTTGGAGCCTGTCAAAAACACTGAGATGAACAGCGGGGGCGCCTGACCATATATGATAGCAGTACTTCATGCACGGACGAATGGTTGTTTTTTAATATTATTATTATTATTATTATTAACGAAATGATTGTCGTAAATCTTCCAAGATTTTTCACTTACTTTATATGTCGTCATTTCTGGACGCAGTCGAACATCCTTCTCTTGGTCCTTTCTCTGATACCCACTGTAACTGGTTCGTCTTTCTCTTTACTGTCCTCCTACCTAATCTTTAACTCTTATGTAGTCCACTGCGCATCAGTGGCTTTACTGCCTTGCATGGGGTGAAACGATTAAAACATGTTATAAGAGTTGTGCTGATTTCCTGAGTGTCATTTTTCTCTGTGTGCAGTTTTCCATGGCTGTATATAATACATGTATTTACGTGTTGTGTGTCCGTGATTTAATCTTTTTGTGTCATTGACTAATATGCAGACGCACACACGCATTCATAAACAGTTTGACTGAGTTTTAAATAAGAGAATGAAATAATTTATTCTCCGTCACAAAGTGTGGAAAAAAACCTTGGAATTGGAATTTAAAAAAACAGCTTTGCCCATTTCGGTTTTACCCAGTGTTCATATGCCGGCCTAAGAGGGGAAATTAATTATCAGGACACAAATGTAAATTCTAATTCCATTTAAACAACAAGTTTGTCTTTGAGTGTATACTCGAATTCAATGACTGGGATGAAATATTTCTACAAGATAGAAACTAAAAATAAACTTTTAAAAGCAAATTTATTCATTAACGAATAATTTTTGAAAAGTTTAATAAAATCATTGACATGTAACTGTTTTTCGCCGAGAAATTAATAGTGAAATATCTTTCCTTGCAAGATTGAAACAGATATTCGACAAAGTTCTTCTGTATGTTCTCTGTTCTGGATTAAGCCCATTAAATCACTCCACCGGCGGTCGTATGCTAGGGAAAATTTACTCGCTTCGGAATCATTTTACTCGACCGACTCCATTTTTTTAATAGTCGTTTTACGTAAACGTAGCGTGAATCGCTGACGGAAAATAAAAAATGAAATTTTGATTAAAAATTTTAAACATATTTTAACAGTTTTTTTAAAAATAATAATAACAAAATTCGATTTTTCCTCTTAATAATAACATAAACATTTTGATGATGAAACTTTGTTTTTATTAAGTTTGAGCCCTTTTAACATCATGCTATGCTGTTCTTTTTTGCTTTTTTTTTTTTTTGGCAATTGAGTGAGGTACCTAAATTCGTAGTTTCTTTATTGTGTTTGACTACAACCTCCATCTCATAGATGATAAAAAATAACAAAACTGATTCTCTTAACGATTTTCTATAAAGAATTACTCACTTGTATAATTTGTTTTTTCGGTTGGTAGTTGAAAGAAGTCTGAATATTTTTTCTTTCTTTCAAATGTTTGTTTTTACTTTTCGTAAGCGGGGAGAAAATATAGGATAATATTTCTTGAAATGAGTCTCAAAATTCTATGAGCGTCTTTAATCTGGGTAACAGAAACATTTTGGCTCCACTCTGGAAGCGTTAATTAAGCGAATGTTTACACAGACCGGGACGATAAAAGCCAAGACTTCAATAATGTCATTGTAGGTCATTCTACGCAACTTATTTTTTTTTTTAATCACATCACCCCAAGCAAAGCGAAAACGCCACTGATGCGCAGGGGGCTACGTAAGAGTGAAAAGATTGGAAAAGAGAAAAACCGGAAACCACATCCTAAACAGGAAACAAGGGATGAGCCTCTTCACCTGTTCAATAGACGTGGGTGGGAGGAGTGTGAACCGGGCGATAGTTTAGTCTATCTACTCCAATTGAAACAAAGAAAAGAAAAGAGTGAAAAGATTGGAAAAGAGAAAAACCAGAAACTACATCCTAAACAGGAAACAAGGGATGAGTCTCTTCACCTGTTCAATAGACGTGGGTGGAGTGTGAACCAGGCGATAGTTTAGTCTATCTACTCCAATTGAAAAAAACAAAATAAAATAAAAGAGTTGAAAGATTGGAAAAGAGAAATACCGGAAACCACATCCTAAACAGGAAATAAGGGATGAGCCTCTTCACCTGTTCAATAGATGTGGGTGGAGTGTGAACCGGGCGATAGTTTAGTATATCTACTCTAATAAATAATCTACTTATGGCCTAGGTTTGTGTTTTAAAAGGTATCAGATTTCTTTTTTCTATATTTGAAGAGACACGTTTCATTGTGAGATTTTTCATCGACCTCAGGCGAGTAAAGCAATAAGCTTTAATCTCCCAATTAAATTTTTAATTGACTGGGTCGATCGGGCGAGGGAAATCTAAAAGGATGCTTGAAGCGTGTGTGCAAGTGGATAGAGGGCCGGGGATTGTGAGAAACGCCAAGAGGATATTATTAAGGGCGACAAATGACAGGGTTAAGTAGAGGTTCAAATATCGCCTATGTCCTGAAGGGACACAACACATAAAAAACTGAAGTACAATGTTAACTGGAAGAATAACTACCAGGATGTAAAACATCTTGGCAACTTCAATCTGGCGGTTGGTGTAATCTGTATATTTTTTTAGATATCTAATTACTATTTCATTTTGGTATTTATTACTATTTTCTTTCATTTTTAGTAAAATCGGATCTTATCGTTGTAAGGTTCTGCACGGGATACTAATATCTCTGGTCGTACACTAATACTTATGGGAGAAAGTTTGTTTTGAAAAGACTTTTTTGAAATTTTCTTTTATTGACCGATCGCCTGTCAAATGTAAATCTATCTAAACTTATTTATAAATTGAACTGTGTGTGTGGGGGGGGGGGGGTGTCTGTGTCTGTGTGTGTTACCTATAGACTTCGAAACGGCTGAACCGATTTTCTTGAAAATTTACACAGTTGTCCTATAAGCGTCTGCGAGTGCTCTTAGCTAAGTTTTCTGTCGAAGTACTCCCGATAAATATCGAAAATCGATAATCGAAAAAATGGGGTTATAGAAGGAGTGGTCCAATTTTAATCAAATTTGATACACTCATAGACAAAGACATAAGAAACGATATTCAGAAGTTTCAAAGCTGTAGTTCTTACAATAGTGCAGAAAATCGATAATATATATATATATATATATATATATATATATAAAAGGCAAGATGTTTGTGTGTGTGTCTGTTTATCTGCCTGTATGTCTGTATTTTTTCAGCTCTTTTATTATAGTTTTTGCTTCAGGTTTGACTCTAAATAGGTATAATTGTAGTTAGATACCAGGAAATCAAAATTTGGCTTAGAAAACGTTCATTTTCTTTCAGTTTACGGTTTCGCTTTAACTGGAAACAACATTTGCTGTTGAGTCGTTCGTGCCAATGTCCAAAGAGTCAGGACGATGGATTAGTTTTAAAGATTTCATTACACCCGAGCAACGCCGGGCTATACTGCTAGTATATATATATATATATATATATATATATATATATATATATATATATATGTGTGTATGTGTGTGTGTGTGTGTGTGTGTATACTAGGTGCGATTGGTAAATTGTCGCAATTATATCATTATTTCAAAGCAAAACGCTATTATACTAAATATTAAATTAATTTTTAACAAGTATTTTTTCATTTGTTGAGTAAATCCAATAAAATTACTTAAATTAAATTGTTTATTTTCTGTCAAGATGCCTCATAAAAGATAAAATAATTCTTGTCCTAATACTTTTGCACAGTACTGTATATAATTCTATGAACAATGCCAACTAAATGAGTGCGGAAAACGAGAGATAGACAGCGGTTATCGCATTTGGTTGGTCGTTTTAGTTTTATGGCATATCAACCTCGACGGGTCTTTCATTGCCAACTAAACTTTATTTATTTATTGCTGGTAATACCTTTTCTTTCAACAATTTATTGTTGTTTTTAGTTGAGTTTTGTGTCGAGTAATACTTTTCTCTTTTCGAGTATCAAGATTTATTGGTATTAGTTTTTAAATGCAGGGTCCCCACGACCTACCCTGTTATTTAATCCATAACTGGTGGGAAGGGAGGATTAATACCTTTCTCAAGGGTACCAGTGCTTATGTGAATGCAGGGTATTCAACTGGAATTCGAACTCGGCTCACCGATTTCTCTTTCCGAGCCGATATCCACTCCACCACAACGCATATCCATCACTAAACGATTACAGCACCTGGTTTTCCCGAGCGTTCACCCATCTAATTACTGACCAGGCTCAACGTTGCTTAATTTCGATGATCGCGCTAGACCCGTTGTATTCAACGTGATATGGCCGTAAGCCAATAAACGCTTACATCACCTGATATTCCTAAGCGGTCACCCATCTAAGTACTGACCAGGCTGAAGGTTGCTTAACTTCGGTGATCGAGGGAGAACCGGTGTATTCAACGTGATAGGCCGTAAGCCAATAAACGCTTACATACCTGGTATTCCCAAAGCGGTCACCCATCTATGTACTGACAGGCTCAACTTCGGTGATCGAACGAAACCCGGTGTATTCAACGTGATATGGCCGTAAGCCGGTTCAGTCAGTTAAGTGCCATAAGTGATACACGCTTGAGCGATCATGTCCCGAAAGAGACAAGACTGACTGGGCAGAAGATTATCCCGCAGTTGGTAGCCATTGATTTCTGCGGTAGACTGGTTGCCGACCAAGGCTATAGAACCAAATCTGTCCTGTTATTTGACTCATAGGTAAAGGGAAAAGAAATCTATTATATTATTATGTAGTAATTAGTGGGGGATCGGTTTCTTATTGCTATGAAGTAATAATCTGCCCCCCCATATCATGACCAATGTAAGCCTTAATCATTATTCCAACTATTATATTCAGTCAGTCAGTTAAGTGCCATACGTGATACACGCTAGGGCGATCATGTCTCGAAAGAGACATGACTGACTGGGCAGAAGATTATCCCGCAGTAGGTTGCCATTGCTTTCTGCTGTGAGCCGGTTACCGTATGTAAATGCTGACAAGATCGAAAAGAAAACTGGTCTCTGTTCTCTCGTACGTTCTACGTGCCTTATTCTTCCTGTCATCTCTTAGTTGAGGGTAAGCGGTTGTTTAAAGCATCAGCAGAATAAGACCCAATAAACCCAGAAAGAGAATATAAAATGAGGGAAATTGATCAGCGCATAAAATGATCGGCCTGCAAATAGAAGAACGGATCAGAATAAAGATGAAAAAAGAAACCTGATGCTTATATTCTCAACTGCCGTTTTTATCTAGAAGCATTTCGACCTGACAGGCTACAACAAGGTTTGACAACATTTTGGAGATTGAGGGCCAAAAAGCTATGTAGAATCATGGAGGAGGGCCAAGCAGTTTTGATTCCAGTGTCATGGAGAAGAACCATGTTCTTAAATATTTGAGTAAATTTTCTGTGTTTGAAGAAAGCAAGGATTCAATATAATTTAATATCTGACGGGAAATTTGTTAAAAAATATTACATTTTAAAAATAAATGTTTCATAAATCAGTATTGAGAAAACATTTGATTAAAATCGGTTGAAAACACTATTTTATATTCAATTAAAAGTGCCCGCTCACAAAAGCTATTTCACAGAAAAAGTCAAAGTGAGGCCATTCGCTCATTCTGGTGATCTCTACAAATAAAATATAGAAATAAAAGACATTCGCCAGGTAAAAAGAAATATTTTTTTAAAGTTTCGTCGCAATATATTCAGATTATCAACTGTCACTTTTGTTTACCTATATTTACATGGTGTCCTGAGTAAGGTAACGGGCCTGATAAGGTTCACTCGAGGCCCAGATGCGGCCTGGGGGCCGGGGTTTGACGACCGCTAGGCTGCAACAATCATTACATCTTCTGGGGTAGATTCTTGAGTCATAAATGATCACCAGATTTTTCAGTCATTTCATTGTACGAAACACTTGTACCAGTTTCAAGCCACTGATGTTTGCTTTCATGATATACTTGCTATGTTAGTGAAACATCTTGATATTTTGATGTCAGCTTTGAGAACTTTTGCTTTTTTCGAAGTGATAGATGACGACTTAACGATTAAGCTTGTTTCTTTTTCAATCGTTCGTCTTATTCTCACATTATTTACAATATACTACCATTGCGCATAAACTGATTGAATAAGATCGTAGTCGAATGTTAGATTCTCGTGTCCAGTTAAAATATGTTGCGTTCTCTTTCAAAATCTTTTTGCACAAATATCCTAGGGAAGACGTGGATACAGCAATTCACACACACAACTCGACTGTTAAAACTAAAAAAACTAATTAAACAGTGTTTATTTATAAAGTTACTCTAAAACAATTCTAATTAATAAATTGTCAGAAGATAAAAATTCATAGTATTTACATTAATCGGACTATTGTCCTCATCTTTTTTGACATTTGTACAACGTTTCGGCCGTTCAAAAATCAGGCGTGGCTGACCACGAATGGAGAAAGAAAGGGGATCACGCCCCCTATGAGATGAAGTTGAAATAATAGATGGAGAATACCACTGAAAATCACGTAAACTTAAGGAATTAGCACTTATGCTAGGCTTCAAAAATCTCCTAAGCCGACCAAGGATAGAGATGCAGACAATAGGGGATTCAGTAATACGGAGTGCCAGAGAAAAAAAAAAAAATAGGGGAAAAACTTGCAATATGAGCTCTAGTAAAAAATACTAGAGAAAACCATTAACATCGGAAATACTAGAGAAAACCATTAACATCAAAAATTGCAATATGAAGTCTGGTAAAAAAAGGGTTACTGGACATTAGGTTTTTAAGTCCCAAAAATTCAGTTGTTTTTAAGGACACATGGCCCAGTGGATATTAATGTTGGTTAGTTCCTGACTTGACTCTTAGAGTTGTGAATTCAATACCAGTCTACAGCAGTGGTGAACAACTAACGTGCAGGGTTAGCGGGAGATAACTCATGACTTCTAATAGAATCTTTATGCAAGGAATGGAGTTCATATACCCCAGTGATTGTAATAAAGGGTTCGGTTCAAAATTGCTATCACCTGAAGAAAACCGGATTGTACAACGGCCGAAACGTCGTACAAATGGCAACAAAGAAGAGAAAAATACTACCTCATCTCAGAAATATAGACAAATAATAAAAATTCATGTTTGATTTTCCGTGCTTTTTGAAATGCCATGTCCTTTCAGGAATTAGTCGATCATGAATTCTTCTCACTTGTCCCCATCTCTTAACCCTCTTAATATTTTATCTCTTGTTATGTCTCCGACACACTGCTCTGCTATCCATCTGCTAAAGTCCATCTTTTTCCTTCTATCTGTCTTGTGAGTATTAAGTTCCCCAAGCACTACTTCCTCGCTACGTATTACATAAACTTCAGCTGTCTCTTCCTGATGCCGTCGTTGCTCATATGTTCGGTTCATGGTATCCTCAACATCCTTCTGTAGAGCTACCAGGTTGAGAGGTATTTCTTCCTCATATAAATGCATATAAATTTCAGAGATGTTTTAATTAATTTCGTATAGATATTTGCAGCAGTATTTCAAGGCCCGCCCGGGTTTTGTAATTTGGAAAGCACTGTTTTAATATATTTGAATTCATTAGATATCTTCAATAAATCAAACTTGTCTTTGAGACTTTCTTTTACATGATCAATATATACTGATTGAATTTGTGCAGTAGTTATCGATTTGGGAAGTCGTAATGGTCGGACGAATTCAAATTCATGTGGTTGCACTCGCTTTCTAAAAAAAGTATGAATGATTTTCTTGTTTTTACGATTTATAGTCTTCAATGTTATTTAATGGTTATTTAAAGCCCGCAATAGTTTAAATTCTATGAATGTTTTAAAAATTATAATGATTTAATGATGCAAATATTACTAATTAACCCATAGCTGGAGGGAGATGTAAATTCATACATTTCGCAAAGTTATTGGGATGTAAATGAATATAACAAATCCGACAGGAATTTGAACTCTGCTCTCAGATTTCTAATTTCAAGCTTGTATCCACTACACTACTCTCGCATCCAAGCCAACAGGACTTGGTATTCCAAAGCAGTCACCCATCTAGGTAATGACCATGTTGATTTTGCTTAATTTCTGTGATCGTTCGAGAACCAGTGTTACTTAGTACAAATATAGGAATCCATAACTTTTAGCACAAGTTGGGGGTTAATGGCAGATTAATTATTAGCTGCCCCCTTTTATTTGGTTGGTAATCAATTGTTATGAGATGTGGTGCAGTGGATATCAACTCGGAACGACAGATCAGGGAGCCAAGTTCGAGTTCCAGTTGAATTCCTTGCATTAGATACATAGATATTAGCAGACTGAAATAGATAGATAGATAGATAGATAGATAGATAGATAGATAGATAGATAGATAGATAGATATGAGCAGACTGAAATAGATAAATGGATAGATAGATTTCTCAGACTGAAGTAGGTAGATATATAGACAGATAGATAAATAGATAGATATTAGCAGACAGAAATAGATAGATAGATAGATAGATAGATAGATAGATAGATAAATTTGGCAGACTGAAGTAGATAGATATATAGAGAGATAGATAAATAGATAGATATTAACAGACAGAAATAGATAGATAGATAGATAGATAGATAGATAGATAGATAGATAGATAGATAGATAGATAGATAGATAGTGGTGGACTGAAGTAGATACATATATAGACAGATAGATAAGTAGATAGATATTAGCAGACTGAAATAGATAAATGGATAGATAGATTTGTCAGACTGAAGTAGATAGATATATAGAGAGATAGATAAATAGATAGATATTAACAGACAGAAATAGATAGATAGATAGATAGATAGATAGATAGATAGATAGATAGATAGTGGTGGACTGAAGTAGATACATATATAGACAGATAGATAAGTAGATAGATATTAGCAGACTGAAATAGATAAATGGATAGATAGATTTGTCAGACTGAAGTAGATAGATATATAGACAGATAGATAAATAGATATATATTAACAGACAGAAATAGATAAATATATACTAGCAGACTGAAAAAGATAGATAGATAGATAGATAGATAGATAGATAGATAGAGGTGGACTGAAGTAGATACATATATAGACAGATAGATAAGTAGATAGATATTAACAGACAGAAATAGATAGATAGATAGATAGATAGATAGATAGATAGATAGATAGATAGATAGATAGATAGATATTAGCAGACTGAAAAGATAGATAGACAGATAGATATATATTAGCAGACTGAAAAAGATAGATAGATAGATAGATATATATATAGATAGTGGTGGACTGAAGTAGATACATCTATAGACAGATAGATAAGTAGATAGATATTAATAGATAGATAGATAGATAGATAGATAGATAGATAGATAGATATTAGCAGACTGAAATAGATAAATGGATAGATAGATTTGTCAGACTGAAGTAGATAGATAGATAGACAGATAGATAAATAGATAGATATTAACAGACAGAAATAGATAGATAGATAGATAGATAGATAGATAGATAGATGTGGACTGAAGTAGATACATTTATAGACAGATAGATAAGTAGATAGTTATTAACAGACAGAAATAGATAGATAGATAGATAGATAGATAGATAGATATTAGCAGACTGAAAAGATATATAGATAGACAGATAGATATATACTAGCAGACTGAACAAGATAGATAGATAGATAGATAGATAGATAGATAGATAGATAGATAGATAGTACTGTCGCTATTCCACAGTTTACTCTCGCCTCGATCAAAAATCTGGGGTGGGCGACAGGGCGAACCTCGATGCCGAGCTTGAAAAGAACCTCCAATCCGTGGTGGATTGGGGTAAGAAATGGCTCGTAAATTTCATTTCTTCCAAAACGAAGCTGCTATCAATTAACCACCATAGACAACCGCACCTTGGGAAAGGTATTAATCCGACTCTGCCTTCCTATATTCTTGGATGGCAACCAGTCTACCGCAGAAAGCAATGCCAACCTACTGCGGGATAATCTTCTGTCCAGTCAGTCATGTCTCTTTCGAGACATGATCGCCCAAGCGTGTTTCACGTATGGCAATTAACTGACTGACTGAAAATAATAGTTGAAAACATAATTAAAGCTTTTGCTGAGCATAAAGTTGGGGATCACTTTTATATCGTTCATGAAGTAATAAACTGATCCCCCACTAATTACTACTTAATAATATGATACATCTCTTTCTCCCTTTAGCTATGAGTCAAATAACAGGATAGATTGGGTTCTATAGCCTTGGCTGGCAACCAGTCTACCGCAGAAAGCAATGACAACCTACTGCGAGATAATCTTCTGCCCCGTCAGTCATGTCTCTTTTATGCATAAAATGGAAGATCAGTTTCATATTCTTATGAAGTAATAAACTGATCCCCCAATATTTACTACTTAATAATATAATACATTTCTTCTCCCACTAGCTATGAGTCAAATAACATGACAGATTGAGTTCTATAGCTTTTGTTGGCAACCAGTCTACCGCAGAAATCAATGGCAACCTAGTGCGTTATAATCTTCTGCCCAGTCAGTCATGTCTCTTTTGAGACATGATCGGCCAAGTGTGTATCATGTATGGCACTGAATTAATCTATGGAAAGGAAAACTCTTAATTCCAAAAGTGTTAAACTGATGCATCAAACTCCACTCCCCCAAAAATTAATTGCTAAAAAACGGAAGGAGCCACTACGAGTAGTGTGGTGAGTCTGCGTGGGGAGTTTGTGGTGTGGCTGTAGCTTCAGAGAGTCTGTTGCTTTGGTGCGGCTGTGGCTGTCGTGAGTCTTTAACCTTATACTTCACAGAGTAACAAAGATAACTGCATGTATTTGTCTATTCTTTCAAAAGTTTATAACGAATATGAAAGAAACATTTTCATTGTAAAAAATTCTGGATGTTATAACTCTAGAGAAACAGTTTCGCCTCGTCATTGTGTGCACAGGTAAGGTTATGAGGGAGGCGTCTGACGTGGCTTGCGCCATTTCTTTTATCAAATCGCTTACACCAGAAGATATACGGACGGCCTCGGGAGAGTAAACTAACTCGACTCGGTGGAAAACTCGAACCACAAAAATAAATAAGAAAACATAAAAATAAAAACTTTAAAAGATGTGTATATAAGATAAGAGGAACAAAACTCATTGAAGTTTTCTAGTTTAAAGCAATTTACATATATATCAAATCCACTTGGGAAAAAAGGGGAAATAAATCTTTGAGCTTTCCACTGAGAGTTTAAACATATACAATCATCAACAAAAAAGTTGACAGAAGATCGATATATATATATATATATATATACTCCTGCATCGATATATATATGTGTGTGTGTGTGTGTGTGTGTGTGATGATGTTCTCGACTGGTTTAGAGATCCCTAACTAAGATAACGCCAAAGTCTCGGTTTTTAAACCATTTGCTTGTTTTCATTTACATTTTAAAGACATGCTTATTCCGGGAAAATATTTGCACTCAATGAAACGAATCTAGTGTCGTCTGATGAAATGAACTAGTTTAACTCATAGAAATGAATTATAATTTATAAACAATTTAAATGATGTGCTGAGTTTTCTGTTATATATATATATATATAATGTACATATTCCAAAACATAATATATATATATATATATATATATATATATATATATATATATTGTGTTTTAGAATATGTACATTATTTTTTTAATATATGTCCTCGACAATCATATGTTTGTTTCAAAGTTTTTTACCTCCCGAAGAAACGTTGGGCACCCAACGTTGAAACAAACATATGATTGTCGAGGACATATATTAAAAAATAATGTACATGTTCTAAAACATAATTTATAATAAATATTCACAGCTCTATACATCATATACCGAGCACTGTTTTAAATTAATGTTTTGGAAGGAAAAAATTCTTTCTTCGTTCTTTACCCACTCGGATATATATATATATATATATATATATATATATATATATATATATATATATATATACACGCATCGCTCATTCCGAAATGAATTAGAGCACTCTGGCTATTGGGCATGTATAATGATAATGTATACACTAAAAAGTCTGCCATCATCTACCGAGCGCCCATAGCCCAGAGGTAGAATCGCCGATAGTGGAAGAAGGCAGTCTTTTTAGCGGACATTATATTACGCACCCAATAGCTAGAGTGCTCAAATTCATTTTTACTGAATGAGCGATGCGTACACGCTAGAGTGGCTACTGTTTTTCAAAGTCTACCTTTCTTCTAGTGAGCTCAATCAGGGTGTGATAGCGTATATATATATATATATATATAGAGAGAGAGAGAGAGAGAGAGTGTGTGTGTGTGTGTTTGTGTGTGTGTCCATTAAGTTCGTGTGCACTTAAAAATAATTGTAACTTTGTCTTCGCGACAGAAATAATTTGTAAAAAGATTAGAAAGATGTAAATCTATATTTTTTAAGGTTTTATTGAAAGTTTCCACACGCCCTGCATTTGACAACTGATTTAAAGTAATGCTTAAAATCACATTAGTGATTTTAGCTTTCAAATCTTCTAATGAACTAGGTTTGGCTTCATACACAATTGTTTTTACCATATCAGTTGAAGCCATGGATCAAATTGATTATGAAAAATAGAAAATATTATTTTACTTATCTAAAAATTGTTGCAGATTTTGTGGTAAATAATTATTCAATAACTATAATTAAACTAGGTACATCAAATATTAAAACATTTTTACAGGTTATTTCTATCACAAATACAAATAAAGTTATAATATTTTTATGGACACCCAACATATATATATATATATTCTTGAGTTGTGATTGTTTTGAGTGCCAAAATTGTCGACTTTTTCAGTTGTTTTAGTGACAAATATACATTTTAACGCAAAGATGTGCGTTGTGGTGCATTGGATATTGGCTTGAAACAAGAAATCGGAGAGCCGAGTTCGAATTCCAGCCGAATTCATTGCATTCACTTACGCGCAAATACCCTTGGGAAAGGTATTAATCCGTCTATTCCTTCCAGTTATGGGTTAAATAACAGGACAGATTGGGTTCTATAGCCTTGGTTGACAACCAGTCTACTGCAGAAAGCAATGGCAACCTACTGCGGGATAATCTTCTGCCCAGTTAGTCATGTCTCTTTCGAAACATGATCGCCCAGGCGTGTATCACGTACGGCACTTAACTGACTGAATTGATATCGGAGTGAAGGTAGAACGTTGAAAGTTGTAGTGCAAATAATTTTTTGGCCACTTTCTTTGTACTAAAAGCATACATACATACATACATACATATACGTATGTATACATTTTTATATATATATATATGCATTGTATCGATTCAAACGTTTTTTAATAGATACCCGTATTTGAGTCGGCGCTACGTTCATTTCATAAAAAGTATATTTATTTATTTAGTCTCCGATCGTGAATGTTCGAAAAAGCTTAAAAAAAAAAAAAATTGCGGTTTCTCTCTCTACACACATATACCTATATGTACATACTTATATATTTTCTAAACATATACTGTTAAATATAACAGACAATGAATGTCTATTATGTTTAACCATGAGCCATTCTAAACGGCGTATTTTAGCTTTAATTTCAGGTGAAAATAACGACAAAAATTTCTCCAAAACTTGGATAATTTTTTTATTAAGTTGGTTCTAAGCTTTCGGCTCACATGAGCCATCTTCAGAGAGGTAGTTTAAACTGAAATATTATAAAATCCACCATCACCGACGATTTTATTTTGTGTTCACATAAAACTCCGCTTGGCAACGGCAATAGTTACCAAAAATAATAAACGCAGTTCTTAAGTTTGCGATGCGGTTTTATGACGTCACACCGCGGGATAGCGCGAAATGACAACAAAACCATGTAGTCAAATGCAATGTAATATGTTATTTCCTGTTTTAAAGTTGATTTTATTGAGTGTTGGTTGTTTTGATTTGATGTACATGGCCTCCAATATCTGCAGGTTCCTCTTACTGTGTGTATGAGTAAGGATCACCGTATTGTTGACCAAAATCTGTCTGATATTACCTACATGTTTATGTTTTTCAGAGAAATGTTGTTTAATAGAACTCTGATCCGAAAGATGACATATAAGTCTACGGGAGAGCGTGGTTGTAGTAAAACCAATGTATGTACTAGGTTTTTGATTAGTATCAGAGATGCAATCTCTGAATGGGCATGTAAATTGGTACACTACATTGGTTTTTTGTAAAGAATTTAGTTTAGTGCTTGTTGGGTTATTATAGACTATGAGGTCAATTGTTTTAAACTTTTTATAATATATAATGAGTTTAATTTGATTATTACTTTCCACTGGTTTAACATTTCTACGTATTATGTCTTTGAGAGTTTTTTCATCTTGTTTATAATTATTATGTATTTGGTTGCAATAGTATAAGTTAATAGTGTTATGTTTATTTTGATGTAAACCATTATTATTAATATTATCATTGTTGTTAGAGCTATTGTTAAGTTTGTTGAGATACATTTTAATTTGTTGATCAATAACGGAGTTAGGAAATCCATTATTGACTAGTGTTTGCTTAATGTTGTGTAATTCTTTATAAAATATAGATTTGGAAGAAGATATCATTTGTGTGCGTTGAAGTAAGTTTTTTATAACAGCTAACTTATATCGTGGAGAGCATTCACTATTATAATTAAGAAGACACGAATTTATGCTAGTTGGTTTCCTATATAGAGAAGTAGTAAATTTATGTGTGCTAGACTCAATGAATACATCAAGGAATGGGAGTTTGTTATTAATATTAAGTTCTAATGTAAATTTGAGGACGGAGTGACTTTCAAATTTGTTTTTAACATATTTAATTTGATCGATATTCTTAGCTAAAACAAAGATGTCATCTATTTATATTACATATATAGAGGGTTTATTGTTGTCATTAATTATTTTATTTTCTAGATTTGCCATATAATAATTAGAAAAGAGGGGACCTAAAGGAGATCCCATCGCAATATTTGTGTATAAATATTGCCTAAGGGATCGTGAAAGGGTACTTGTGTGGTGCATGCTAATAATAGTTTTTTTTAATATAGTGGGTTTAATATTGATTGATGGGAGAGTAGCATGGTTGTATACATCACGGATAATGATGTCAATTGTTTCCTGGACGGGAACACTTGTGAATAAGTTTTGGACATCCAAAGATGCATTCATTTGATTATTAGGTTTTACGGAATGGAGAATCTGTAAAAATTCGTTCGTGGAGTTAATACTATATTTACCAGGAAGATAGGGAGTAATTAGTTTGTTAAGTGTTTTGGAAAGGTTATATATTGGTGTGGGTATTTGAGAAATGATAGGTCGGAGGGGATGATCTTTTTTATGGATTTTTACATTTCCATAAAGGTAGTCGGGCTGATAATCACCTATAATCTTTTGAAGTTTATAGGATCCTATTTCAGCATTGTTTGCAGTAATAAGTTTATTAATATGTTTTTTAAGTTGGGTTGTGGTATTACTAGTAAATTTTTTAAATTTATTGTGATCATCGAGAATGGCCTGTAATAAACAGACAGGAATATCACTCCAAATTATCATAGAACCATGGATCGAAACGTTATAACTTTCAATTTTGAAAATTGCGTGTTCATAAAAATCCCCGTTAAGTGAGCGTTCTAAAACAAAACCCCAGAAACCGATGAAATCTGTTATTGTAAATCGCCTGAAGACACCGGATAGTAGAAACCTGGGTTGCGTAATAACTAGTTTAAAAATGAAAAATATTCAAAAGTTCTACAATATATATATTTTTTATTGTATCACCCCGAGCAAGCCGGTGATGCCACTGATGTGCAGGGGTCTACGTAATAGTGAAAAGATTGGAAAAGATAAAGCCGGAAAACACATTCTAAAGAGAGAACAAGGGATGAGCCTCTTAACCTGTTCAATAGACGTGGGTGGAGTGTGAACCGGGCGATAGATAGATCTATCTACTCCAATTGAAAAAAAAAACAAAGTGAGAAGATTGGAAAAGAGAAAGCCGGAAACCACATCCTAAACAGGGAACAAGGGATGTGCCTCTTAACCTGTTTAATAGACGTGGGTGGAGAGTGAACCGGGCGATAGATAGATCTATCTACTCCAATTGAAAAAAAAAAGACAAAATCAAATTGAAAAGATTGGAAAAGAGAAAGCCGGAAACCACATCCTAAACAGGGAACAAGGGATGTGCCTCTTAACCTGTTTAATAGACGTGGGTGGAGTGTGAACCTGGCGATAGATAGATGTATCTGCTCCAATTATGTAATAATATGTAATAAGACTGTGCCGAAAATAGTAAAAAAAACAATAAAAATAAAAGCAACAAATTTAAAGGTGGAGGTAGTCTCATTCAGGTCCCCCACAGTATGAAATATGGCACCCATTGTAGCATCATTTCGTGCTTCTCGGATAATAATAATAAAGGTCATTTTAACCGGTTTATTCAGTCAGTCAGTTAATTGTCATACGTGATACAACCTTGGGCGATCATGTCTCGAAAGAGACACGATTGACTGGGTAGAAGAGTTTCCCAGAGTAGGTTGCCATTATTTTCTGTGGTAGACTGGTTACCAACCAAGGCTATAGAACACAATATGTTCTGCTATCCAACCCATATCTGGAGGGAGAAGAGATGGATATTATATTATTATATTAATAAGTAGTAATTAGTAGAGTATTAGTTTATTACTTCATAAGGCGTGTGGAGACGATGGAATCCCGGTGACAGTCCTTAAGAGGTGTGCTCCTGAACTTTCCCCTGTCCTCTCTAAACTATTTAATTACTGCCTTTCTGCTTCCTGCTTTCCTGCATGCTGGAAGTTCTCTTCAGTCGTTCCTGTATTTAAGAATTGTGGTGAACACTCGGACCCATCCAACTATCGCCCGATCTGTCTTCTACCGATATTCCGGAAAGTATTCGAGGCTATAATCAATGCTGAAATAGTTCAACATCTCACCGCCCACAAACTGTTCTCCGACAGGCAATATGGATTCCGCTTTGCCAGGTCCACGGCCGGCCTGCTAACAACCGTAACGGAGTACATGCTACAGGCCCTTGAGGAGTCTGACGAGGCTCGTGCGGTTGCTCTGGACATCTCCAAGGCTTTTGACAGGGTTTGGCACTCTGGCCTCCTATGCAAACTACGCGGTTATGGTATTACCGGTCGCCTGCTTGACCTAATCTAATCTTTCTTAAATAACCGCAAAATGAAGGTCGTTCTGAATGGGCATGCCTCTTCGTCCTACAGCACGAATGCTGGTGTCCCACAGGGCTCTATCCTGGGTCCGACGCTCTTCCTTATTTTCATCAACGATCTCCCAGATGAGATCAAGTCCCAAGTAGGCATCTACGCAGATGACACTACAATATACTCCCGCACCAGTAAGAAACCTATCGTGGCGGACAGACATAATCTCGCTGCTGACCTTGAGCGGGATCTACACTCTGTGGTGAACTGGGTCAAGAAGTGGCTTGTCAACTTCAATTCATCTAAGACCAAGCTGTTGTCTGTCAACCATTACAAGCAACCTCTCCTGCCTCCCATAAGCATGGACCAAGCGATTCTCCCGGAGAGTAATACACTACGCCTCCTCGGACTTACCCTGTCCTCAGACCTCAAATGGAACCACTATATGAATCCATAACAAAATCTACTGCTAAGAAGGTTGGGTCTCTATGTCGATCCAGGATGTTTTTTTCTACCTGAATCCATCCTGCATATATACAAGTCAACCATCCGTCCGTGCATGGAGTACTGCTGTCATTTATCGTCAGGTGCCTCTGCCGTTCTCCTCAGTGTTCTTGATAGGCTCCAAAGGAGAGTCTGTAATGTGATAGGTACTGATCTGGCGGCTCGACTGCAGCCACCTCTCCATCGTCGAAATGTGGCCTCCCTTTGTCTACTCTATAAATACTTTCATGGATTCTGTTAAGACGAACTTAAGTCACTGATGCCTCAACAGGTGTTTACTCGTGCAACCAGACTGGCAACTGGGTCCCACCCATTCACAGTCAGGTTAGCCAAATGCAGACGACAATTCTACTCCTGCAGCTTCTTGTCTCGCATTTCCCGCCTGTGGAAGTCGCTCCCGTATTCTTGCTTTCTCCAGAAATTTAAATGCAAAGTCAATACTCATCTACTAACCACTGGACTCTATCTCTCTCCCCACCCCTGTATAACCCTCCCTTTCTCTCCACCTATGTATCTGTCATTCTCAGCTTTCTATTGTTCCTTTCTAACTAGGTTGTACTCCTCACTCTTTTCTAATTAATCTTTTTACATTTATGTAGCCCCCTGCACATCAGTGGCGTTTCTGCCTTGCTCGGACTGAAATGATTAAAAAAAAAAATGAATAAATAAATAAAAAAAACTGATACTCCAATTTATGACCAGTAGATGCTTTAATTATGTTTTCAACGATTAAATTCAGTCATTCAGTTAGTGCCATACGTGATACATGCTTGGGTTGAACACTTGTTTAATAGAACTATGTACTGGTCTAATTTAATTATGACCTAAACTAAGTAATTAAATTGTTATATCCCGGAAGGTGATAAACAGAGAAAGAATAGTGCAAGAAATAATTCTTAACCCTGAGGATATATGAATAGAGATTTATTATACCTCAGTACAATAAACGTACACCAACGAGCAGTTAACAAGAATAAGGATCAAGAAGGCAATGTCTCTATATAGGACATATGCGTCCGTCTTGAGAAGAAGGATTCCTTCTAGTGACGTCTAACTCTCGTCTAAGGCCAATGGCTATCGACTAAAGTCGATGACTCTCGTATAATGACGAAGACACCCGTATAATGACGAAGACGCTCGATAACTCTCGTATAACGATGAAGACTCTCGACCACTCTCTTATAATGACGAAGACACCCGTATAATGACGAAGACTCTCGATCACTCTCGTATAATGACGAAGAGACCCGTATAATCACGAACACTCTCGATCACTCTCGTATAATGACGAAGACACCTGTATAGTCACGAACACTATCGATCACACTCGAGCACTCTGTAGTTCGTTCTAATCCCGGTCTTTTAAAAACCGGGCCAAACCCATTTCACTACAAAATATATATTTATTATAGTCATTTTATATAGACTTTAGTTGTGCATCATTATGTGTAAGCCTTAACATAGTATCGAGATAGGGTAAAGTGCAGCTTCACTTTCGTATTTGAAACCGGTTATAGGCTCTGTTATGTTGAATCTATACAATACGTACTGGTAATGATATTTCATGTGAGTTTATCAATAGGGCATTGTCAATGTATCAGAAATACTTTGCATATGTTGCTCGAATAAGTTTGAAAAAACCGGATTCTAAAATTCCCCGCTGAGTGGTGAACCCATTTTTAGGCCAGATTTCTGTCTATAGAATTCCCATTGAAAGTGAAATATCATTGGTTTTCAATGAGACGGCAAATAACAATACTTTTGTCCGATGTTAGAGGCGAATGTACTTTTACATGATTTTAAACGTCTTGTAAAATTCTCTCGTGTATATTTCTTATAGAGATTTGATATTTAAGCCAGATCTTCTTGTTTGAAATATATAAGGATTTTACTCTCTTGATGAGAAAACCGTGAATTTTTCTCTGTACTGAGTTGATTGTCCTAAGGAGAAGAGTTAATATTTTTGCTCCAGATTTTATAACTTGCTACTATCTTATACAAAAACGATCTTACATACGCATAGACGCACATGCATTGACACACAAACATTGACTCACACACACACACATACCCACTCTCTCTTTCTCTCTCTCTCTCTCTCACACACACACACACACACACACACACACACACACACACACACACACACATATATATATATATATATATATATATGAGAAAAATTAAGGCAGACACGTTATTTCATGGTGAATCGAAAGTATAGGCCTATTTCAGGCGAACCATCATCAGCTTCCGTCTTTATTTTACAAAGGATTTTACACGATTTTACAGTTCGGGTAAAATCCTTTGTAAAATAAAGACGGAAGCTGATGATGGTTCGCTTGAAATCGGCCACACTTCCGAATCACTATGAAATAACGTGTCTGCCTTAATTTTTCTTATATTTGCTCGATATGTATTTATATGCATATATGTTTAGAACTCTCTTAGCGAGTTATCCTACCACTGTATGTAGAGGATACTCCTTTGGATTGTTCTATATAAACACTGCATGCTGTTATATATATATATAATGAACCTGCTCATATTAAGTGAAAAATTTTTTGTGCTAATCAACAGCGATCTATCAACAACTTGATATCGAGCACTTTACGATAAAAAAATCTGCTTGCCAAAATTTATTTTAAAATAAAACCATTGGGAAAAGAACAACCTTGACGCTAAATATGATCACAGCTCAATACTATATATATATATATATGGTGTATGTGTAGGTCTTAAAGGCTATCACAATGCGTTTAGTAAAATCAAGAAAGGTAAAGAAGGCGTTGCGTATTACCATTATTATTATTAATTAATATTTCGACGCCCACTCTCACTTTGACAAATATGCGAAAAAGTCAAATCCTACTATCGGTCAACGCACACATATATAAACCGTAAAAATACACACACACATACATGCTCAAACTCACGTACATGTACACGCACACACATACACACACATGCACACACACATTCACACACACACACTCATCAAAATTAACGACAGAAGTAGCAGAAAAGAATGCCCATTCGTTGAGAAGCACGGTCCACGTGCGGACGTGAAAACAAGCTCTCCTACCATTCTGAAGATGAGATTTTGATCTCGAAATATTAATGAATAATGTGATAGCCTACCCATACACCTAATATAAACAATGCTACAATCAAATCATAAAACTCTCCTATATATTTATATATTAGGTACCTATTATCCACTTATTTTCGATATCTAGCTTTTAAATCAAATTTTTAAAAATAAAAAAATGTTCTTGAAACTTTTTCCTTAGATGTAATTAAAAGCTACATAATTAATTTTATTATTTCCAGTAAGCAAAATACTCTGGTGCATTTCAAACAGAAGTAATATTGATTTGAATGTAAAATTTTTCAATTTCTTCTTAAATCTTTCAATTTTTCTGCCGTTTTTAAGCGATCGACACATTTGTAAACAAAAGTTAATTCTCGGATTTAAAAATCATACAAAAATAAAATACTAATCTGTGAGAAATTATTTTTTAAAAATTAGCAGATTTAAGGTTAAATTAATTTGATTTACACAAGTGTTACTTATTTATATCATGAAACATAGAATGAAACTATTTTTTAAACACAGAGTTCGTTCAACTTTCTAACCTTTCTGCAGAGAGATTTGACAGATGCGAGATAAGTGTATGGCGATCACAAGTGACATAATTGTACAAGATTATTTTCTTGTAAGGGGATTTTTTTCTCTCATTTACGTTAGGATAACAGACACATTGGAACATCTTTTGGTCGCATATTGGAAGAATTAGATTAGTTATATTGATGATATTTTCGCATTGGAATGTTTATTTGGAGAATAGCGGCCGCATTTGTAAATTTAGTGTTAGGATATTATGCGCATTCGAATATATGTTTGTAGGGTAATGGGCAATGGAATATATATTCGTAGAATAGTAAACCTCTTGAAATACTTATGATAGGATACGAGACCTATTGAAATATATATTGGTTGAGTGTGGTTGAATAGGAATAGTTATTGATAGTTTAGTAGGCACAAAGTCAATATATATTGGTATGATAGTGGGTTTATTTGAATATTTATTTGTAGGATATACAGTGCAATGGTATATATATATATATATATATATATATATATATATATATTGACGATGTCAATTTTTTCTTATTTATTTATTAATTTCTTTGCAATCTATTTAAAAAGGAAAAGTAGACTAATTTTTCTCCAGTTTCTGAAAGGATTTTTCTGTTGCTGAGGTGATGTGTTATCCCCCGTGGGGATCTTCATATCGAAATGGCCATTCAACATCTTTGAATTAATCCTTTTTTAATATATATATATATATATATATATATATATATATATATTTTATTTGGAGAATATTTGTTAGTATGATAGTGATTGCATTGGACTGTATAGTGGTATGATAGTGGATGCATGGGGATGTTTATTGGTAGGGTGGTGGGTACATTGGGGTATTTATTGGTAGGATGGTAGGGTTTAGTAATATTTATTGGGAATGTTTATTGATAGGATAGAGGGTCCCTGAAATATTTAATTGCAGGAAGGTTGACACGGAAAATTTACTCGTCGGTTTGTTGGAACGCTTGAAGTGATACTGATAAAAAAATAAATAGCCTTCACAATTTAGAGGGATGTCATATAATATTTCTCTTCTAGAGCAAAAGACACCTGATGCACAAAAGTTATCATCTGTCAATGTCATCTTCCGTGGCTCGGTGTCGTTCATCAGTTGGATGACGGTCGTATACTCAAATTCATAATGTACTTCATGGCGACGGCAGAACACCGTGCAGACGATTCCTGTGATTGCCGCCAACATTTTAGGCGGGAAAAAAATAAAGAGCTGAAAATGAGAAACCATCACAAAACTTTTATAAAATCTACTGCTAAGAAGATTGGGTCACTATGTCGATCCAGGATGTTTTTCCACCTGAATCCATCTTGCATATATACAAGTCAACCATCCGTCCGTGCATGGAGTACTGCTGCCATTTATGGTCAGGTGCCCCTGCCGTTCTCCTCAGTGTTCTTGACAAGCTCCAAAGGAGAGTCTGTAATGTGATAGGTACTGATCTGGCGGCTCGACTGTAGCCACTTCCCCATCGTCGACATGTGGCCTCCCTCTGTCTCTTCTATAAATACTTTCATGGCTTCTACTCGGATGAGCTTAAGTCACTGATGCCTCCTCAACAGCTTCCTCTCTCGCACTTCCCGCCTGTGGAATTTACTCCCGTATTCTTGCTTTCCTGACGGCTACAACCTCCAGAAATTTAAATGCAAAGTCAATACTCATCTACTAACCACTGGACTCTAGCTCTCTCCCCACCCCCGTATATCCTTCCCTTTCTCTCCACCTATGTATCTGTCATCGCACCTGCTTTCTCAGCTTTCTATTGTTCCTTTCTAACTAGCTTGTACTCCTCACTATTTTCTAATTAATCTTTTTACATTTATACAGCCCCCTGCACATCAGTGGCGTTTCCGCCTTGCTCGGGGTGAAATGATTAAAAAAAAATCTCATACCATCATTAACCATTGAAATTCGTTTGTCACACTTGCAGAAGAGACTGACATAAAGGATCAGACTGTTATAACATTTCCGACAGTGCTAAAATTAGACTGAATAATGACTAAAGAAGACACTATTATCTCACGATGTAGATGCTATTCCCTATCCCATATATATATATATATAGTCATCCGCAGACAGATCTGTTTCGCTGTATCACGTGTATCACAGTTCATCAGTACAGTTAGACATCCGATTGCTTTTTACCCATGATTGAAACCCGACCGAATTGGCGTTAGTCGGCATCTCTACCTCTGAGCTATGGGCGCTCGGTAGAAAGAGGCAGACATTTTAGCGTGTATATTATCATTATACACGCCCAATATATATATATATATATATCGTAATTTTCTTATTACAATGTTTTATAAAAGTATAATATCACTACACATTTTTTTTAATGTTTCAGAACAAGACTATTCCTCTTCAGGTGTTATGCTAAAATAAATGGTGAAAACGATTTATTTTTGAAAATATAAGGGCTGAAAAAAATACAGACATACAGGCAGATAAACAGACACACACACAAATATCTTGCCTTTTATATATATTATCGATTTTCTGCACTATTGTAAGAACTGTAACCTTGAAACTTCTGAATATCGTTTCTCATGTCTTTGTCTCTGTGTGTATCGAATTTGATTAAAATCGGACCATTCCTTCTATAACCCGATTTTTTCGATTATCGATTTTCGATATTTATCGGGGGTACTTCGACACAAAATCTAGCTAAGAACCCTCGCAGACGTTTACAGTACAACTGTGTAAATTTTCAAGAAAATCGGTTGAGCCGTTTCGGAGTCTATAGGTAACGGACACACACACACACACACACACAGACACATACACTCAGATACACACAAATTTCCATTTATAAATAAGTTTAGATATTCCTTTTTTTAAAATTTATGTATAAGTTATAAATAAAACATAATTAATAAAACTTTATAGAAACTCATCTGTCTCCTGTTGATGTTAAGTATGAGTTTTCTTCTCGTTTGCATCCTCTCCAACACCTCATCGTTGCTCACGTGCTCAGTCCATGGTATACTCAGCATCCTTTGATAAAACCACATTTCTGCTGCTTCAAGCCTCTTCCTTCATGAGATCGCCCAACATTCACTTCCATACAGAAGGACGGATATGACATAGCACTCTTTTCTTTGTTTACAAAGATATTTTCCTGTCTCTCAGTACTCAAGTTAGCTTCTGAAATGCATCCTTGTCCAGGCCAATGCGTTTTTGGACCTCCATATCGCAATTTCCATCCTCTGTCAGAACAGTTCCTAGGTATTTAAATTTATTCATTTGTTTTATTTAAGTTTCTCGGACTTGTAGTTGGCATATTGGGCTCTTCTCAATAGTCACTTATGTTTGAGAGTTGCTGAATTAAATTGTATGTGTGTCATACGTGATAAACGCTTGGGCGATCATGTCTCGAAAGAGACATGACTGACTGGGCAGAAGATTATCCTGCAGTAGGTTGCCATTGCTTTCTGCAGTAGACTGGTTGCCGACCAAGGCTATAGAACGCAATCTGTCCTGTTATTTAACCCATAACTGGAAGGAATAGACTGATTAATACCTTTCCCAAATATATTTGCGCGTAAAGGAATGCAATGAATTCAGCTGGAATTCGAACTCGGCTACCCGATTTCTCTTTCCGAGCCGATATCCAATGCACCACAACATAAGAGGAATAATTACTAAGAGCATATTGGGAGGACATAAAGACAAAAACTAACCCTGGATCTGAATGGGTTACGACCGTAGACTCAGCACATTTTTGCCTTCAAATATTAAAAGAAGGAAAATGATTGCCTGGTTTTGATATATCTTGTTAGCTAATCAGATGGAACGTTATTGCGCATGCCTAATCATTGACTTTTCTATGTGCATTATTTATTAGAGAGTGAATCACGAATGGCTGATCATGTGTCTTGTGGTAGTTCTATTCAAAAAGACATTCTATTTTGGGTAAATGTCGTCACTCGAATGTCTGTCAGTCCCAATACTACGGACATGACTATTCTGTGCAAATAGAATATAAATGTATAGAAACTAGCACGGCCACAAAATGTGGGATCAATTTATATACTGATTATAAAATAGAATTGATCCCCCATTTTATACCCACATTATAATTTCTTATAAACAGTTGGCATATTTATTCTTCTTTTATGTGCCCTGTCTCTTCAGGACGTAGGCGATCATGGCTTTCCACGTCTCCCTATCCCTGGTGGCACGCTTTCTCCTGTTACACCAAGCAACCTTCGTTCCATCATCCACCTGATTAGGTCCTTCAGATATGGTATCCGTTGCTTTCTCCTGTCTCTTTTTCCCTCTATCTGGCTTGCTAGTATCAAGTTCTCAAATCCCTCTTTCCTCATTGCATGTCCCAGGAAGTTCAGCTATCTCTTCCTGAAACTCAGTATTAATTTCCTTTTCGTTTTCATCATTTCCGAAACCTTATTATTCCTTGATCCATGACATTCGCAGCATCCTTCTGTAGAACCACATTTCAGTTGCTTCAAGTGTTTCGTACATCTTTGATGATATTGTCCAGAATTCACTGCCATATTGAAAAACTGGCAACACATAGCAATCCAGTACTCTCCTGTTTGTTTCTAGCGAAATTGTCCTGTTTCTTAATACTTTACTCAGCTTCTGGAATGCTTTCTTCGCCATGCCAATTCGCCTACGGATCTCTGTGTCGCACTTTCTCTCTTCTGTTATAACGCTTCCCAGTTATTTAAATTTTTGTACCTGTTTGATTCTAGTATCTCAGATATGTATTTAAAGCGAAAACCATCGTTTAACCAGAGACGTTTTAAGATCATACACGATATCTACTGATAGAGATCCTGAAAGTGTATTTCCACTTTTGTATTTTTTTTTAAGCGAAAATCAGTAGACAACTTATTTGTCTCTTACTTTACTTTAATTAGATCAGCTTGTATTATGAAATAAAGGTAAAGTTTGAAGTAAGAGTGTTGTTAATACTATAAATGTTTATCGTTTCTAGAGATCTTAACTGCTTAATTGCTTTTGCAATTTCAGCATCATTGTAAGGTTAGTTCTTTTATGTGTTTGCAGTTTACTGTGGTTTCATGCCTCTGGTTGAGTAATATGCTGTCCTTTATATCTCTTCGACTTAACATATGCAAATAAGTACAATCTTATTTACTTATTCACATCACCATAAATGTTTAGAAAGTTGGAAAGGGAAAACTGAAGTATTTTGGTTCGAACTGATCATCCATTGCTACAGGCAGGTTATTTCCCGTTATTATTAAATGACTTGTTTTTTTTTTCTAGACTGTTCTACGGCTGAAACAGATGAAAGAAGCATTACTGAAATGAGATGAAGTTTTATTAAGAATTTAATTAATTAATGAAGGCAATAAATTAATATGGGAAATGAATGCGTAATAAAACTGAAGAAAGCAGGCGATAAATAATGTAAACAAAATGCAAACCGCATAGCAGAGTATCATGGGAAAACAAAGTGTTTTATATGAAAGCAAAAATATTAAAATATGACCGAATGTATTGCATTTTCTGAAATGAATAAAGCATAGACGGCGATATTTTGATATAGTCTCATAATTTTCTTCTTCATTCCTTTTATTAATCTTTCTTTCATTTCTTATTTGAAATGTTTAGCGTATTCTTTTCCTGTGTGTTTTTTTTCTTTCCTTTCTACATTGTCTTAATAGGCTCTATTGTCCATATTTATTCTCAGTTCGTTCATTCAATTATTCCGCCTTTCCAGCCGATCTTTACTTTACTTTAATTTTGCTCTGATATAGCTTTTTCCTGGAGAGTGAAGTTGTACGTGGCAAGGGCAGCCATAATTAGACGAACACGAATGATTTCATTAACTCAAATTCGCTTGCATTGGTCGAGTAACAACCACTTTGATAAATGATCTTTAATCAGAACATTAAAAAAAAAGAAGAAAAAAGTATAAAATTGTAATCTACAATCTTTCCATATATATATATATATATATATATATATATATATATATATATATATATATATATATAAATGTAAAAGAACGAAGAATAAAATGGCAACGTTCAATATATTAATTTAAAGAAGGGGCTCTATGTATAAACATAGATCAATAAATATTTGTTATTCAGTTTTTAATTTAGAACATGTAATTAGCTACTACAAAATTGTACATTTTGTAATAATTATTTACATGTACTTATAGTGAGTGGGTTATCGGTTATGGTAAAGTGTATTTGTGTGTTGAAACAGATTCACTGAATTTGGCCTTGTTAGTAGATAGCCCACTATAAGAGGGGTATAAAACAGAAAATCAAATTCTCTATAGAAACGCCATTTATGTATTTAACTCTTGACACAATTGAAAGTAGATTATATTGGTTATCCGTTATAGTTAAGTGTATTCGAGTGTTGAAACAGATTCACTGAATTTGGCCTTGTTAGTAGATAGCCCACTATAAGAGGGGTATAAAACAAGAAAATCAAATGGTTTATACAAAATGTCCGAACAAGTCATTTGAGAATTCACACACGGATTTAATTCTGAGTTTCCCATTGGACGATAAATAAAATTCACGTCGGCTCGCGAAAAAGGTCCGTAAAAGGAATGTGATATTTATTTATTTATTTTTGGTTTTCCATCGGAACTTCTGCGTGGATCCCAGATGCGCAAAAACCAGTTTTGGTAATTTGTTATCTGGACCTATATGGGCAAACATTCCCCGCTTGTTCGGTATCACCACATTCTAATGTAAAAAATAACGCATATATATATATATATATATATATATATATATGCGTGTATGTGTGTTTTAGAGTGTGTAATATTTGGTATCTTTGTGGGTATAATTGACAAAGAAGTGGATACAAATATTAGCGTTGAGAGGAATATTTTATTTTCTTATTTTTACATACTTTCGTGTTAAGTGCCTGCTAGCAAGAGAACACATGTTGCCTGCTTAGAAGCCAGAGAGGGACTGACCAATCCTTTAGGTCAAGCATGGGTCAGGGAGATAGAGAGAGTAGGGGAAAGAGAAATAGTAGCAGAGAAAGAAAAAGGAATAGATTTGGGTATCTTAGTTCTTGGGAGTTATTTAGAGACAGAGAGGGTAAAAGAAACAATGTATTCTCTGCATGGTAGTAGTATCTGACCTGAGGTCATTTTGGTTCATTCCTACAAGTGTGTATCTATTTGTGTGTGTGTGTGGGGGGGTGTTTAGTTGTGACAGAACATAACGCCAAAGTTTTTTCCGTAATTTTATTGATAAAATGTATTTTGGTTAGCAGGTTTTTAGGTGCTAGATATCGGGATGGATATGGAGCGTTGATAAGTACAAAAAGTTTTTTCTTTTTGCTGAGCAGATTCATGCCAACTTCGAAGTTTTGTGATAATGTTGTCACTCGTCAGAGCTATTTGCGAATTGTGAGAACATCATAACACCACCCTCACGGTAAGTCGGGGCTAAATAGACAAACTCTTTTTACTTTATATATATATATATATATATATATGTATATATATATATATATATATATATATATATATATAGTCCTAACTATGGATAAATAGTTTACCTCATAACTGAGGTAAAAATGTTATGGAAGTATAAAAATAGGTTTTATTGTGAAAATTCCAGCAATACGATTTTGGAGAAGGAAATATTACCAGCAATACAGTTTTGAATGAAAAAAATATTACCAGAAATATAT
Organism: Ascarosepion bandense; assembly: GCA_037127315.1. Taxonomy (NCBI): domain Eukaryota; kingdom Metazoa; phylum Mollusca; class Cephalopoda; order Sepiida; family Sepiidae; genus Ascarosepion; species Ascarosepion bandense. Next base: position 2,677,261 of record JBBBDQ010001410.1, on the reverse strand, counting down.
TTACGAAGATAAAATATCACCAGAAATTTATTTATGAAGAAAAATATTACCAGCAATACATTTTTGAAAATGAAAAATGATTAACAACAATATTTTTCTGAAGAAAAATATATATATATACTAGTAATATATATGACTCTCGAGAAAAAAACCTCTTTACAAAAATGCGTTATGACATTTTTATAAAATGCGTTAAAAATGTATAAATTGATTTCTTACAAATAATATATATTCTATTCATACGAATCTATTGTAAAACTCTTGCCGATATCAGTAATTAAATAAACCTCCGAGATAGATAAAACGTAAAACAAAACCAAACCTTTTTCATTTTTAAGGACCCTTTCAAAATTACAAAACGAGAAAACACCTTGAGCTTTATAAAAAAGAAAAAAAAACTAATTTTTAATCAAAATATGACTAAAAAAACATTCTCACCAAAATAATAATTAAACATTTAATTATATTAATTTATTCAAACATAATTATGTGAAAAGAGGCGGATCAAATTAGCAAAAAATAACTTAAAAACTCATCGTATTAGACTACAATATATATAGTCATCCGCAAAAGATCTGTTTCGCTGCTCATCAGTACGGCTAGACAGCTGATTGCTTTTTACCCAGGATTAAAACCCGACCGAATTGGCGTCAGTCGGCGATTCTACCTCTGAGCTACGGGCGTTCGTTAGAAGGTGGTAGACTTTTTAGCGTGTATATTATCATTATACGTATGTATATATATATAAAAACAACAATTATATACATATCTCATATATATTTTTCATTAATATATATATATATATATATATACATAGACATATACCCACGCATATGCCTACACAACACACACACACACACACACACACACACACACATATATATATATATATATATATATATATATATATATATATACTATAAATTATGTTTTAGAACATGTACATAATTTCTTCTCTATATGTCCTCTTCTCTACAATCATGTGGCTGTTTCAGTGTTTGGACGCAAACACATCATCGGGAGAAGTAAAGGTTTGGAATCATTCTCTGTTTATATTTGGTTCGTTGTTGTGGAGGTTGGTTGGGGTTATTGGTAATTAAGTTAATGTGTCTCTCGTTTTGACCGTCAGACCCTCGAAGAATCCGTTGTGTAAGTGCGAAATTGTTGATTAATGGTATTATATGTTGGAATGTACGTCCTATCGGTCGGGTATATCTTCCGGTTAGAATTTCTAAGAGGGCTTCGTGTTGAGTGGTCATTTTTATGGTCGGCTATCGTTTAATTGATTGATGTCTACTGTTAGTGGACCTAATTCATGTATTTACTTTGATCCTGTGTCTTACTCACTCGGATATATATATATATATATATATATATATATATATAAAGGAAAACTCAACACGTCATTTCAAGTGATAAATCAATTGAAATGACGTGCTGCGTTTTCTTTTATAAATATAATTTATATGGATAAAATCCATTGAGCTCTCTATATAGATATAACACTTAATATTATATTATATTAAGTTAATCTTCTTGGATTATCCTTACCGTTTACGGACTGGACATATATATATATATATATATATATATATATATATATATATATATATATATATATATATACTGGTGGTGGCTCGCTTCTAGATTTCTTGTATTGTATCCTCGTTCTACTTTCGTACTTTCGTATCGAGCACTTTATTGTTATGGTTTCGTCTTGTTTTTTTTTCTAACGGGCACTAGACGTATTGTTCTTGTGCGCTGTTTGTTTCTTTTATTCTCCCCCATTATTTCACCCACGAGGGGGTCCTCGCCGGGTTACAAGACGGTGTAAATTACTGCTAAGTTAGCACTATTTTCGGAAGTTCAGTCTGTTATTATTATTATTATATATATATATATATATATATATATATATATATATATATATTAAATCGTTATAGAACAGGTTTAAATTAAATTAGATTATCCTTACTGTTTACGGACTGGACATATATATATATATATATATATATATATATATATATGGTTAAATAAAATGAATAAAATTTTTAATGAAAACTGTTGAATATCTCGTAACTTTGCACTACACATGAAGAAATTCTAAAAACTAAACTATTCTGTTAATGACTGGAATGATTGGAATGATTTATAAACGTCTTTGTGGTTGCCAACTCTGTTTGTTTATAGATACGTAATTTAGAATCGGGGAGCCGAATTCGAATTCCAGTTGAATTCATTGCATTCACTTACGCGCAAATACCCTTGGGAAATGTATTAATCCGTCTCTTCCAAATAACAGGACAGATTGGGTTCTGTATCCTTGGCAGGCAACCAGTCTACCGCAGAAAGCAATGGCAAACTACTGCGGGATAATCTTCTGCCAGTCAGTAATGTCTCTTTCGAGACATGATCGCCCAAGCGTGTATCACGTATGGCATTTAAATGACTGACTGAATTTAGAATAAAGGTCATTTCGTCTTTTTGTCTTGATAAAGTCCATCACAGGACGAAACGCGTAAGCGATTTAAAATACAATTTTCCTCTTGTCTTTAATTTATCCTGTCCTTAATCTCAGATCATAACTGAGTATATTTTTACACATATATACATGAAATTAAAGTATATTTAATGAAATTAACGTATATTTTATGAAAGTAATTATATATATGTATATATATATATATATATATATATATATATAATATATTTATATATATATATATATATATATATATATACATTTATATCTATATATTTTAATTTCACAAAATATATTTAATTTAATATATATATATATATATATATATACATTTATATATATATATATTTTAATTTCATAAAATATATTTAATTTCATATATATTTATATATATATACATTTATATATATATATTAATTTCATAAAATATATTTAATTTCATATATATATATATATACATTTATATATATATGTATTTTAATTTCATAAAATATATTTAATTTCATACATATATATATATATATATATATATATATATATAGCTACACACATACACACCCATATAGGCACATATACACGTACATACCCACACATTTATATACACATATACTTACAATATTATTGTCTAAAATATTATAAAAACGATGCAATAATATAATATAACTATCAATATAATAATCATAAAAAATATTTTGGGGTAAAACGTTTCCAACGGTAAATTTCAGGTTTTTTTTCAAAAGAAACCACCTTTTAAATTAAATTAATTTAAATTATAATTTTTATTTCGCTAAATTATTTTATATTTATTCTTATGCCTGCATTTAAATATCAATTCGTTACGTTGATTATAGAGATCCTTTGTATTATTGTATTTAATAATTATCAATTTCTCCTGCAGGCATAATTTGCACCTTTCCCTGAAGTTATTGGGAGTGTTAGCATATTGTATTATCCTCCATTTGACCAGTGGGGTAAATCCTCCATCCTTTACATCCCGGTAGTATTTAGACCGGGTAGATGAACTGCAAGAGACGTTAATTTTAATTTCTCTTTATGCTGATCGTTCTCCTTCCCTTTCTTTTCTTTTTCTTTCTCTTCTTTCCATTTATCATTCGTCTTTTTTTTTTCTTTCTTTCTTTGTTTATATGTTTTTTTTGTTTTTTGTTTTTTGAATGAGCAAGGAATTGTTTTTGTAGATTATCGTATTCCGTCTAAATCTATCCTGCACATTTATAAATCTACCATCCGCCCGTGCATTGAATACTGCTGCCATATCTGGTCGGGTGTCCCTGCTGTTCTCCTCGGGCTTCTCGATAAGGTTCAGAGGAGGGTCTGTAATGTGATAGATACCAACTTGGCAGACCGCCTGCAGTCTCTCTCCCACCGGCGCGACGTGGCTTCCCTGTGTCTCTTCTATAAATACTTTCACGGCGTCTGCTCCGATGAACTTAGATCACTGGTGCCCCCTAAATACGAATTTGAACGAGATACTAGATTAGCAACTAGATCCCACCCTTTTACAGTGAAACCGATAAAATGCAGCCGTAACTTCTACTCCAACAGTTTCTTTCCTCGCACTTCCCGACTGTGGAATTCTCTTCCACACGATTGCTTCCCCGACGGCTACAATCTCCAGGAGTTTAAATGTAAGGTCAATAGACACCTCCTAACACACTAACCTGCTCCCATTCTATCAAACACTCTTCCCATCTGCCCAACCCTCATCCTCGGTATCCTTACTCATCTGTCACCTTCCTCCTGACATTCCCTATGTCTAACCACTCCTTCTCTTTACCTTCCCCTATGTAGCCCCATGCGCAATAGTGGCAGTGGAATGCCTTGCTTGGGGTGAGATGATTAAAAAAAATTATCGCTATGGGCACGTTAGCATCTGTGTGTAACTATTTTCGGGATATTTTTTTAAAAATCATTTCTCCCCAAGCAAGGCGTTACACTGCCACTATTGCGCAAGGTGTTACATAGGGGAAGGTGATGAGAAAGAGTGGTTAGATATAAGAAATGTCAGAAGGAGGGTGATAGACAGGTAAGGATACCGAGGATGAGGGTTGGGTAGATGGGAAGAGTATTTGAGAGAATGGATTCGAGTTAGTGTGTTAGGAGGTGTCTATTGACCTTACATTTAAACTCCTAGAGATTGTAGCTGTCGGGGAAGTAAGTTTGTGGAAGGGAATTCCACAGGCGAGAAGTGCGAGAAAAGAAGCTGTTAGCATAGAAATTGCGCTTACATTTTATCGGTTTCACTGTAAAAGTGTGGGATCTAGTGGCTAATCTAGTATCTCGTGCAAATACTACAATAGCCAGTGCTAGGACCCCATATAAAAAAAATTCTATAGAAAAGAAATATCGATTTACTAAATTATAAAGTAATGTTAATAGCCATATTTAGATTAATTATATATACTGTCCTTTATACATACACAACTTCAACTATTACCTAAAATACAAAAACACCTATTACCTATCCACCTATTACCTCAAATACAAACATTCTACTTTCCCCTTACATAAAATTCTACTTATTACGCACTTATTACCTGCGTTTATCTAGTACCTAAATAACCCTAACATTAAAATTTACCTTTTATATTAAATTTTACCACAAACGGTGATATAATTAAAATTTGAAATTTAATAGAAAAAATCGGTTTCCAAACTGTGATCTAATTAAGATTTAAAATTTAATTGAAAAAATCGACTTCCTAAATCCAAAATTATGATTAAATATACAAATTTAGATTATTTACAAAAACCCTACTTATATGCAAAAATATTCTGTACTGAATACGCATCCCACCCCTAACCAGTTCCTCTAAGAAATCCTAAAAGATATAGTCTAATCACAAGATATATATAAATAAAATTTGCACTCCCCACACCAAGATTCTAAAGGTCAATCAGCTGCACTTTCTCCTTTATCACTAAACCCCCACCACATACACAATTGACTAGATATAAAAAAAATAGAAATTTAAAATTAAAAATTTAATAAAAAACGGTTTCCAAACTATGATCTAATTAATAATTAAAAATTAAAAATTTAATAGAAAAATATATTCCCTAAATCCAAAGTTAAGATTAAATATACAAACTTACATTATACAAATATCCGGCGCCACCCACTACCGGGTCTTCTAAGAAATCCAAGGGGTTTAGTCTAGTCACTAGATAATAAAAACTTGAAAGGATAAATCTGTCTAGAAATCAAAGACTCCCATAAATCAACCACTTCAAAAAACATCCTCTCCAAAAATTCCAACGGTCAGAGATTTATCCCCCTATCACTAACCCCCACCAACACCTCTAACAAAACTCAACAAATATAAGGAAAGAGGCTTTCCATTACTTTACACACCGCCTGATGAGACATTGAATTTTCAATGTCGAAACAAACGTACCTTCGTCGTGAATATACATAGAAAAATTATGTACATGCTCTAAAATATAATTTATAATATATATATATATATATATATATATATATATATATACAGGAAATTATAGATATATAAATTATGCTACCTTATATTTGTTCAGGTCGTGAGCAGCTGGTTAAGAAAATTTCTAGAGTAGTCACTACTTGTTATTTTTCTGCTCAGGCTAGGATCCATCTTGCCACTCCTTCTGTTTTTCTGTCTATAAAAAAGGATTTATCCCCCCCCAATTCTTTTGTTATTTGTAGATTTATCTGAAGTTTTGGTAATGACTACATAGGAAAGACCTCTCAGAGATTGGATCGTAGAATAAAACAGAATGCGCCACTAAGAATTCCCAAGACAGGTGTTCGTGCGAGTCAGCTTGTGAACAATTCCAGGTGAGCCATTGCTATCAGATAAGTATGAGAAATGTGTGAATGGCTTCAGTGTGGACCAGTTCACTGTGTTGTCTGGTTCACACTCTACATTCCATTTACAGGCATTGGAGTCGATATATATTAACACCAGGATCTCGTCTCTCTGTTAACAGAGAGAATGTGTTGTCGTACTCCATATTAATACTATTTAATGCCTGCCCGTACTCTCCCCATTTTTCCCCCAGTACGCCATGATTGATTTTCATCTTTTAATATTTTAAATGTTGAAAAATTGAATTAAAAAAAATCCCAGTTGACCATGATGGTGAATGGGAATGAAACCGGTCGGTCGTTTACATATTTCTTATTTTTTTATTCTAATTATTGTTATTCCATCTTCTATAAATGAATGTAAGTATAAAATTGACGGTGTTTCTTGCCATTAAAAAATTTGGGCCTAAAATAATTTATCTAAATATACATGCATATATATATATATATATATATAAATCATGTAAAATATCAATAACAATATATATATATATACCTATATATATTAAAAAAGGATTAATTCAAAGATGTTGAATGGCCATTTCGATATGACGATCCCCACGGGGAGCGACACATCACCTCAGCAACAGAAAAAAACCTTTCAGAAACTGGAGAAAAATTAGTCTACTTTTCCTTTTTAAATAGATTGCAAAGAAATTAAAAAATAAATAATAATAAAATAAAATAAAATAAAATAAAAATAAAGGGAAAGAAAAAGAAAAGGAAAAAGAAAAAGAAAAGGATAGAATAAAATCAAATAAATAAGAAAAGAAAAAAAAATTGACATCGTCTGGGTTTGCAAAAAAAAGGGGAGAATGTAACTAAAAATTAACAGACCCCGTGTTGAATCATTTAAAGCAACACGGAAAAAAGTTGGTAAGAGAGATAAAAGAAGGAAGGGAGGGAAAAAGAAAGAA
>JBBBDQ010001410.1:2632500-2667500 GCA_037127315.1 Ascarosepion bandense | reverse complement strand
GTATGAACGGATCCTACACAAAATTAATAGACAAAACTTGTCTATATTATTCAATGAAACCTGCATTAATATATATATATATATATATATATATATATATATATTGAATAATATTAACATACAAATGCACTGCACATGAAATTCCGATAAGTTTCGGTAAATATCGTAAAATATATGACATGTATTAAGTGAAATAAACCATATTTAACAGATTTAGAAAATATAAAAATATCATTGTGAAATTGCACTTTTGAACTGACATTTTTTTCAAAGGATTAATTTGTCAGTTACCGACGACTATCCAGAAACTTCTACGTATCTTAAACGGCAAATTACAACATCTACCTGTACCTTAATTGACCAGTAAAAAGCTGGCTGTTTCGTTTGACGTTTTTCGCACTGGAAAAGACAAAAGAGCTCTCTCATTTTCTCTCTCTCTCTCTCTCTCTCTCTCTCTCTCTCTCTCTCTCTCTCTCTCTAGTTTCGTGAGGTGATAATTGACTATTATAGACGGGAAATATAATATCGAATTTTGGCCAACTAGTTTAATAATATCTATCAGCTCGATAAAAATTATCAATAGAAAATGAAAGGAAAATTGTATGATTAAAGATTTTCCGCAGAAATGACACATTTGTAAACGACCTTATCGATCAGCGCGGTCCATTTGTAGGTAATTAATGCGCAAGATATTTACAAACTGAGAGGAGTAAAGAATTAAAATGTTCTAATATTTTGAGGTTTATACGCATGTTGATTTGCTGTTTGATTTCAGTAAGCATATATTACAGTCTTTAAGAATTGAATCAATGAAGTTAGCAATGTATTATGTTTTTGTCACGTGTTTATAATTGGTAAGATTGTTATTTGTAGTCCCGTGAAGTAAATTTTGAGGTAAAGAATTAAGTTCTCTTTTAATTAGCTTGGCCTTTGTAAAATGAAAGATATGGCTAATTTTGTTTTATGTGAATTACGAGTGAGTTTGAATGTTTGTCTAAACGTAAATCCCTTTAATATTCGTAGATATTATTTAGGATATTTTTTAAGAGTGTATTTTAATATTTTATGATCATCTTCTAATATAAGAAAAGCAAGGGTATGAGTCAGTCAGTCAGTTAAGTGCCATATGTGATACCCGCTTTGGGCGACAATGTCTCGAAAGAGACATGACTGACTGGGTAGAAGATTATCACGCAATAGGTTGCCATTGCTTTCTGCGGTAGACTGGTTACCAGCCAAAGCTGTAGTACCCAATCTGTCCTGTTATTTGACTCATGGCTAGAGGGGGAAGAGATGTATTATATTCTTAAGTAGTAATTAGTGGGGGATCAGTTTATTAATTCATAACAATATAAAACTGGTCCCCCACTTTATACCCAGTAGACGCCTTAATCGTGTCTCCAATTATTATATTCAGTTAGTCAGTTAAGTGCCATACGTGAAACACGCTTGGGCGATCATGTCTCGAAAAAGACACGACTGACTGGGCAGAAGATTATCCCGCAGTAGGTTGCCATTGCTTTCTGCGGTAGACTGGTTACCAGCCAAGGCTATAGAACCAAATTTGACCTGTTATTTAACGCATAACTGGAGGGAAGAGACGAAATTATACCTTTCCTAAGGATATTTGTGTGTAAGTGAATGCAAGGAATTCAACTGGGATTCGAACTCAGCTACTGGATTTCTCCTTCCGAGCTGATATCCAGTGCACCACAACGCACATCCAGATAACGTTGTCCGTTTGTTGTTTACGTGTCTACATTAAAGACGTTTATCCCTTATATTTTGACTTTCTTTGGTTCTTCTAACAAATTCCTACTGATACGGTGCTGGTAGGAACACGTATGGGTTTTTTTGGGGGGGGTGAGGAAAAAGGATTGGTAGGAGAGAAAGGACGCTAACTTTTTTTTTAGACTGAGGACGGGGAGAGAGAAAAAAGTTCATTTTAAATTCTATAGAATCCTATTTTTATGGTAGCTACAGACAAAAAGAAAAAAAATTCAAAATATAGTCACTCTGAAAGAAAATATATGTAATAAAATATACATAGCATGAATTAAACGAACATTTTCTTTAACTAGTCTAAATTATAAGAACCTCACAGCAGTAATTACGAGCAGCATACGTTACCAGTAGTCACAAGAAATAAGATGCATATTCGACATTTTTGCAGAGATCTTTTGGAGGGCATAGTCATCAGCAAAAGATACAACCCAAAATGCCAAATACAGGTGGGGGATAACAGAATCAAACAAGTACAAGAATTTAAGTACCTAGGAAGTGTTCTAACAGGAGATGGAAAGTGCGACACGGAGATCCGAAGGCGAATTGGCATGGCAAAGAACGCGTTCCAGAAGATGAGCAAAATACTAACACACAGGAAAATCTCAATAGAAACGAAGAAAAGAGTGCTAGACTGCTACGTGATGTCAGTTCTTCAATATGGCTGTGAATGCTGGACAATATCATCGAAAATGAGGACAAAACTGGAAGCGGCCGAAATGTGGTTCTATAGAAGGATGCTACGGATATCGTGGACTGAGCATACAAGCAACGACGAGGTGTTAGAAAGAATGGCAACAAAAAGGAAATTGATGCTGAGCATCAGGAAGAGACAACTGAAGTTCCTGGGACATGCAATGAGGAAGGAGAGCCTGGAGAACCTGATACTGACTGGACAGATAGAAGGAAGGAGAGACAGAGGAAGGCAGCGGATAACATATTTGCAGGGCCTGATCAGGTGGATGACGGAACGGGGGTTGCCAGGAGCAACAGGAGCAAACATACTAAGAGCCACAAGGGATAGGGAGACGAGGAGAGACATGATCGCCTACGTCCTGAAGGGACAGGGCACATAGAAGAAGAAGAAGAATCCCTTATATTTACCAGCAACGTAAACGATGAATATAAACTGAAGTGTTTAACTTTTTTTTTAATATTTTTTTCTTTTTTCGGAATAACTGTTATTTTATTTAGTTTTTATACGTTTTACTTATTAATTTTTATTCTGTAGAATATTATGAACTAAAACAATTTATATGTATATTATGCTAATACAGTGAAAACATAGAGGTTGCGGTGAAGTTTTCTTTGATTCGGCCTTGTGTCATACTTAACCGAATTCCCAACAGCTTACATGTTTTATCCCTGAATTATCAGGTTTTCATCCGAAGGGTTGTTGTCGGCAGGTTGGAATGTGTAGAATTGTGTCGTCTTTGCTACTTTCATCTCTGACTGTCTGTGATTGACGCTGATCGGGGCCTTTTATAGTCTTCAGATTTTCTTACTTGCTCGAAAGTCCTCAAGTCTTGCAAGTCGCTCCCATTGGTTAAAAATCAATTTAACACCTACTTGCGAAATCTGGTTTCGATTTTTTCTTTAAGCACATGGCCATTTTTTTTCTATTTGGGAAAAACTAGGATATCACATGTCATTACGAATTTTCGTAAAATTGGAAAAGGTTGAATTTAATTCCTAATTTTTTATTCACTACAAAAGAAGTTCAATAAATGCATTTAAATAACATTAAAGTGTTTTACCAGAGGGCGGAATATATGACGCAGAAATCCGAAAGCGTATGGGGATAGCCACAGAAATATTGTTAGAAATAAAGAAACAAAACTGTTATATAATGCCAGTCCTCTTATATGACAGAATATGCTGTCAAACCTCTTAACTGATGAAGAAGAGACTTCAAGCAGCCGAAATGTTGTACTGCCGAATGATGCTGAGAATAAAATAGACTGAACATCTGAGCAATAAAGAAATTGCTTTTTTAGAGAAAAGCGAACCAAAAAAAGACGTGCACTGTGGTGCAGTGGATATCGGCTCGGAACGAGAAATCGGGGAGCCGATTGCGAATTCCAGTTGAATTCATTGCATTCACTTCCGCGCAAATACCGTTGGGAAATGTATTAATCCGTCTCTTCCTTGCAGTTATGGTTTAAACAACAGTACAGATTGGTTCCATAGCCTTGGCTGGTAACCAGTCTACCGTAGAAAGTAATGGAAACCTACTGCGGGATAATCTTCTGCCCAGTCAGTCAGGTCTTTTTTGAGATATGATCGCCCATAGCGTGTATCACGTACGGCATTTGACTGACTGACTGAATGTAAAAGTTGAAAACATGATTAAGGCTTCTTCTGGGCATAAAGTGGGGGACCAGTTTTATATTGTTATGAAGTAATAAACTGATCCCCCACTAATTACTACTTAATAATATAATGCATCGCTTCCTGCTCTATTCATTGGTTAAATAACAGAACAGATTGGGTTCTATAGCCTTGGATGGCAATCAGTCTACTGCAGAAAGCAATGGCAACCTACTGCGGGATAATTTTTTGCCCAGTCATTCATGTCTCTTTCGAGACATGATCGTCCAAAGTGTGTATCACGTATGGCATTTAACTGACTGAATCAACAAAAAGGAAACTTGTATTTCACATTAAGAAGAGACTATTGAAAATTTTATTCTATATAATGAAGAAAGTTGGCTTGGAAAATCTAATACACAAAGGAAAGTGTGAAGGTAAAAATTGATAGATATAAATATCACATAACCTACTGAGTGAATAAATGGATTGTGAAGTACTATTTTGGAGGAATAAACAAAAATAAAAAATTGGTTATTGAGAATTACTAACAGTGGAAATTATTAAAGAACAAGAATCAACTTCGTTCTGAAAGAAAATAAACAGCAGAAGGATGAAGAAGAAGTTGAAATGAATATAATTATTCGATGGACCGTGTGACACAGAGATCCGAAGGCGAATTGGAATGGCGAAGGACGCGTTCCGGAAGCTGAGTAAAGTACTAAGACACAGGAAACTTTTACTAGAAACAAAGAAGAATTACTAGATTGCTATGTGATATCAGTTCTTCAATACGGCCGTGAATGTTGAACAATATCATCGAAGTTGAAGGAAAAACTTGAAGTAGAAGGATGCTGCGAATATCATGGACCGAGCATGTCAGCAATGATGAGGTTTTGGAAAGGATGGAAATGAAAAGGAAATTAATACTGAGCATCAGGGAAAGACTTGAAGCAGCTGAAATGTGGTTCTACAGAAGGATGCTGCGGATATCATGGAACGAGCATGTCAGCAATGATGAGGTTTTGGAAAGGATGGAAATGAAAAGGAAATTAATACTGAGCATCAGGGAAAGACTTGAAGCAGCTGAAATGTGGTTCTACAGAAGGATGCTGCGAATATCATGGACCGAGCATGTCATGGAAAGGATAGAAACGAAAAGGAAATTAATAATGAACAGCAGGAAGAGACAGCTAAAGACGATACAGTGCTGATTGCAGATACAGGAAGGAAACTACAAGACCTCCTACAGAAGGTAGCTGAAGAGAGTGACAAGAAACTACAAGAAAACCGAAGGCATTGCCATCAGCAAAAAGAGCAACCTAAAATTCCAAATAAATGTGGGGGATACTAAAATCAAGCAGGTACAAAAATTTAAATACCTGGGAAGTGTTCTAACTGAAAACGGAAAGTTCGACACAAAGATCCTAAGGCGAATTTCCATGGCGAAGGACACGTTCCAGAAGCTGAGTAAAGTACTAAGACATAGGAAACATTTACTAGAAACAAAGAAGAGTTACTAGATTGCTATGTGATATCAGTTTTTCAATACGGCCGTGAATATTATGCAGTCATCAGGTGTATATTACAAACTGACCTTTTAAGAGATTGAATTTAAGTTCACTCTATGTTCTTTAAATTTAAATCATACAATATTAAGGTACTATTTTTTAATTTATCTTGTTAAGAGAGGGGGTGAAATCATTAATACACGAGGTGCCTTCAATAAGTTTCCGGACTTTTTTTTTGTAGAGGCACATAAAATTATAGAAGGCTCTTGAAATTATATTATTACTATTCATCTGATGAGATGACAGACCTATCTTTATGATTTCATGTTGAAAGGGACATCTGCAGCAGGACTTGGAACACACCCTACTAAAACCTGGTCGTCACAGCTGACGTTTCTTTTTTAAATGCAGTAGATCTAGCTTTAATCTCAGGTCAGCAAGCCCTCAAGAACTTTGGAATCTGAATCAATAAACTCGACCATCTCCCTGCTGTCGTTATGACGTCTTTCCTTCTGTTCTTCACTGAGCACCCTTGAGACAAACCGCGCGCAAATCTTCCACAGCTTCAGTTGCTCATAAATGATTGTGTGTACAGTACCGACACTGACATCAAACTTTGTACTTATTCTTCCTATAGACATACGACAAACATCATCCATAAAATTACGGATTTGCCCCCACCAACTCTGGTGTTCTGACTTCCCTACTCCACCCACACCTCTCATCGTCCTTCACAGACTCTCTGCCTCCCTTGAATCTATTGTGCTACTCAAAAACCAATGATCGATCCATGCAGGAGGGTCCATAAGCAGTCTGAAGATATTCCATACGTTTCTGTGGCGTTCTTTCAAATTTAACACAAAACTTTATTGCGTATCTTTCTTCCAAAGTGTTCTCACGTCCCGACTGCATTTCTTAGAAGTGAGTGATAGCAAAAGAGATTCTGCGATGATACATGGAAAAAAATACAAAATACTGACAGCGATCGTGGGTTGTGTGTAGAGAAACAGAAAAATAGAGATAGAGATAGATATACCCAGATAGAAATAGAGTAGATAGATACACAAAACTATAAAGAAAAGAGAGTGATAAACATTTGAAAAAGAGATATAATTGTGATTTTTCCAATCCCTGAATTTATACAAGTCAGTACAGAGACTGCTATAAATCCCTTGTACATGTCAAATGCAATACATGTTATACAAAACAGCCGATGTTTGACCGTGAGGTGAACTCAGGCAATGTACATTTCAACAAGAAATAACAGTTTGATACAACACTACAATAACAAAACAATGAGGAAGTGTTCCTGGCTTAGATCAAATCAAAATTAAATAGATTACTCATTTAGTTTCACCTTATTTAGAAGTTCGCAGTGTATAAAAAAAATGGATTTTTTTAATGCGGTCGCTTGATCCGTGATTTTCACTCGTTCATGTTAATCGCTAGTTCTAAGGGTGAATTAGTAAATCGTCCGTGCATAGAAAACAGTCGGTAACAACAGGTGGTAGCTGACGAAGAGGGTCGCATACAGCAGGTTCAAATGTATATATATATTCAACTGTATATATATATGTGTGTGTGTGTGTGTGTGTGTTAGAGAATGGCAAATGCGTAAAAACTGAGAGGATAACCCAAAATTAATCCAATTAATACACATTATTAATTAGATCTAAACTGAGAGCACGCTGGATATAACCCAAAGCATTATAAAATATCGAGAGGAAAACTTAACACATATTTAGACAGTTATAAATCCAGAATCAATTGCAACAATATAATTTTAGATTGTCTCATTCTGACTGTTAAAAAAAATTTACACACATATATATATATATATATATATATATATATATATATATATATATATATATATTCAGTAATGAGTTATAACACTCTCAGTTATTGGCGTTTATATACATGATATACCACAGGCTAAAAGTCTGCCTCCTTAAACTTTATATATATATATATATATATATATATATATATATATATATATATATATATATCGCATCTACGCATCACTCATTCAGCAATTGCATAGAGCACTCTGGCCACTGGCGTATGATACATCATACGTTAAAAGTCAGCCTCCTTCTACAGAGAGCCTATAGCTCAGAGGTAGAATCTCCGACTGACGCCAATTTAGTCGAGTTTTAATCCTGAGTAAAAAGCAATCGGATGTCTAACCGTACTTATGAGCTGTGATACAGCGAAACAGATCTGTCCGCGGATGACTATATATATATATATATATTGGAAATATAAATCGCGAGCGAGTGCTTTCGTCGAGAGAAGAATATTTAAACTATCTGGATAGTTGTCATGAAACCCAGAATATCAACTAACGCCAATCTTCTTCGTTTTCCTGTTGATAATACATGTGCTACTAAAAGTTATGAAAACTAAAGAGACATAACTAAAAGTTATGAGAAAGAGTGACAGGTTATACGGGGTGTCAGGAAGTGGGTAAGAGAAGGATGAGAATACTGATGAGAGTGGAGTAGACGGAGAAAAAAAGCATGAGAGAGAGGATGCAGGTTAGTGAGATAAGAGATGACAATTGACAAATTCAGTTTTCGACGAAAAAAAATTATTTGATATTGATACCAGTAAATCAAAATTTGACTTACATCCATTCATTTTTCTTTCAGTCTACGGTTTCGCTTTAACTGGAAACAACTATTGCTTTTTAGTCTTTCGTTCCAACGTCCAAAATGTCTGAGCTCCAAGACTATGGATTAATTTTAAAGCTTTCATTACACCCGAGCAACGCCGGTCTATACTGCTAGTATATATATAGTTATGAACTAGTTGTACATTGCGACACGGATAGATTCTCTTCATCATGAATTAAGAGCATCTATCTTCAAACAAAATTTCCGTATTGCAATGTACAATTATATCATAACTATATAATTATATTAAGCTGTATAATATTTATTATATTGAGCACGGTTCATAATAACATAAATGCCGAGGTGCTCAAAATAGTAAAACCTTGAGTCCTCTTTACCTGGAAATATATATATATATATATATATATATATATATATCGAATTAGTTATTTGATATTGAACATTATTTATTGAGACATAGGGTTAATGTTTGTCTCGAACTATCTAGGGATTGAAAAATAAATATATGTGTCGGCAAATATTTTGCTTTGAAAATAATGCAGTCAAAATATCTAATACATATCTTCTTTTTGTGCTTTGGAGAATGTTAAAGATTCGATTTTCATACAAAATGGTTCCCTAGCATATTGGATTATTTTGATAATCACTTTTATCAACTGGGCGATTCTGTACACATGAACAAATGAATAAAAAGAATTTTGATTTGTGAGTTCAATGGGGATAAAGGTGATAAGTGAGTTTAATGTCTGTCTACAGAACAAATAAAATAAAAGTATAGTTTTGCGGGCATATGTCTATATAGACTATTGTCCTTGTTTTTGTGTAAAGGACCAGTCCCTAAAGTTTTTAAAAGTATTTTTGATACACCCTATCATCAAAATCGAACCCCTCACCGATCCTTTTGAAATAAAAGTCAATGTTTATTCCTTGTTCCTCGTTTAGGATTGGTTTTCCAATTCATTATAACGATTCTTTTTAATTTCTAGTAACCCTCTTTTTACTTAGTGGAATAATTATTTTGCTATTGGAGAATAGAATAAGAACAAAATCATGAATACGGTATTTCTTGTGCCATTTTCCGTACCAAATAGTGCAAATTCCTCTCTACTTCCGCTTCCTGCTTTATTCATCAGGATTCAGATTATCAGTTTCCTTATGTGGCTCAGTAAACTAATTGACCTATGGAGTTTATATTATTACGTGTTAAGTTGTAACAAAAGAAAGAAAACGATTGACCAACACTCAGAGCTAAAACACAGACAAATATTTAACGTACAAAATCACAAATAAAATATTTTACAAATATACAATTTTTTTTTGGCATTCAAAACAGAACTAAACATAGGGTTTACTACTAGCAGAGTAATGGGTAAGTGTTACAAAGAGGAAGGAAGATGTCAAGTATCTTTATCCAGTTAAGCTAGCGAAGTATTTTTAAGCGCTATATTTTTGGAAATCCTCAAATGTGTATATGAAGAATAATTTCCAGTTTGGTCAATGAAATAGTAAAAAAAAATATCTGTTTATCCATTTAGTTCCATGATATTCTCTTTCAGGTTTTAGTTGGTAGGCAACTTTTGGTAGAGATTCTCTCGGCTGGATATATATATCTGAATCGGGCCGGAGTTGATAATGTCAGCAAATCGTTTAAACAACTAAATACTCTCTTCCGAAAACTTATTTTTATAGGGGCTAACACCTAATTTGCATATTTCTAGAATCATTTAGAATTCTCTAGATTTTACTGGAAATCTTGACAATCATCCAAAATGTTCTATTCCTAATTTCTCTATTAAACAACTACTTCATGAATTAAAACCTTTTTGTAATAATATGTATGACTCAATAGAATCTTTTGCTATAACTTTTTAGACATAATTAATATTATTTTTATATAAATATATCCCCGTAACAATATTTATCTGTGTTAGGTTTCTTATGTGATGTTATAATCAAGGATTTATCTAAAGGGATCCCAACCTATTATTACGTGAGAAATGATTGCAGGAAGAAACACGAGTAAAGGTGCTGAGATAAATAGAACATTTTTATATTTGTATTAATCCTATTAATATTATATTATTTATATTGCAAGAACTGCTTGCCAAATGTCTTTCTTTGAGGCATCCAATTACTTTCTGTTTACACATCAAGTTTTCATCGGTATATTTATTTCGACTGCTTACCTGTAATTTTTTTTCTCGACTTGATTCCATCAAATAAACTTACCTAGAAAACAAAGAGAAAATTCATTAATATTCAATTATCAGCAAAATACTGTCGATAATTAAGCTAATTTCGTTAGCAAACAGGAAAGGTCACAATTAACCATTGAACTTTTACAGTAATATAATCCAATAAATCAAGAAAAATTCTTCAAACAAGCTCCAAAGACATAAAATCTAACAAAAGTTCTTTAACAGAATTGGGAGACGATTTTCGAGGATGTTAATGCAATATAAAGATTGTTATATGGTAAACAATAATATAGTTGGGCATATTGTATATTCCACAAGACCGATAGATCTTTCCCTTAGGTAATTATTGTTTTATCAAGATTCGTTCGTTATGAGCTTGAAATTATTATATATTCTTGTATATATATATATATATATATATATATATATATATATATATATATATATATATATATATATATATATATATATATATATTAAAAAAGGATTAATTCAAAGATGTTGAATGGCCATTTCGATATGAAGATCCCCACGGGGAACGACACATCACCTCAGCAACAGAAAAAAAACTGCTGAGGTGATGTGTCGTTCCCCGTGGGGATCTTCATATCGAAATGGCCATTCAGCATCTTTGAATTAATCCTTTTTTAATATATATTTGCTCTGTAATATTTTATTACATGGAGCTCCCTTCCTGTATCATTTTTTAATATTAAAATAAACTTTTAATATTAATTAGGATCGGGTTTTTTGGAATTTACCTTCCTGCTTTTTTCCCTTGGATTGAAGTATCTGAATTAAAATATATATATATATATATATATATATATTTCGGTTCTCTGTGCAGGTCCCGGAAGTTTTTTTCCGTATGAATCTATCCTGCACATATATAAATCTACCATCCGCCCGTGAATTGAATACTGCTGACATATCTGGTTGGGTGCCCCTGCTATTCTCCTCGGGCTTCTCGACAAGGTACAGCGGAGGGTTCTTTAATGTAATCGATACGGACTCCACATATTTGTGTGACACGATAACTAAGTGTATATTAAGGTGCTTTGTAAAATATGTATTTTATTATAATAGATTAAAACAGAAAAAGATTAGAATAGAAAATAGTTTAAAAACATATTTAACAAAAGTTAAAAAGAAGAGGAAAAAAATAACTAAATAAACGCTTTTTTTTTTTTTTGCAGTCTCTCTCCAATCGGCGCGACGTGGCTTCCCTGTGTCTCTTCTATAAATACTTTCACGGCTTCTGCTCCGATGAATTTAGATCACTGGTGTCCCCTAGGTACGAATTTGCACGAGATACTAGATTAGCAAATAGGTCCCACCCTTTTACAGTGAAACCAATAAAATGACATTTCCTATACCTAACCACTCCTTCTCTTTACCTTCCCCTATGTAGCCACATGCGCAATAGTGGCAGTGGAATGCCTTGCTTGGGGTGAAATGATTAATAATTATATATATATATATATATATATATATATATATATATATATATATAGGGAAGGTCAGTCAGTTATGCTTATCTTTCGACCTCTTCGGTTTCGTCAGGCGATTTGTTTTCAAACGAATAGCCTGACGAAAGCTGAAATGGTCGAAACTATGCTAACATAACCAACTGACCTTTCCTACCTAATTATCTAAAATCTCTTAGTATTAAATCTTCATCTCCATTTAAACATGAGCACTTTCTAATATAACTGTCTACTGGTCTAATTTAATTTAAACCTGTTCTATAACGATTTAGTATATATATATATATATATAATAATGAACACTAATAATAACAGACTGAACTTCCGAAAATAGTGCTAGCTTAGCAGTAATTTAAACCGTCTTGTAACCCGGCGCTGTCCGGGTCTCTTCACGGCCTTTCAAAGTTGAAGAGACTCGGACAGACAAAAGCTACTCTGCCATCCTGAAGATGAGATTTTGATTTCGAAATATTAATGTTTAATAAATAGGTAATACCCAAACACTTCTTTACCTTCCTTTATTTTACTCAACGCATTGTGACAGCCTTCAAGACATAACACATATAACTATTTTACACAATACTTCAAACAAATTACAAAACTTTACTATATATATATATATATATATATATATATATATATATAAGAAAAATTAGGGCAGACTCGTTATCTCATGCTGAATCGGAAGAATATGGCCTTTTTCAGGCGAATCATCATCAGCTTCCGTCTTTAATTAACACAGGATTTTACACAATTTTTTTTGTGTAAAATCCTTTGTTAAATAAAGATGGATGCTTATAATGGTTCCTCTGAAATAGGCCCATACCTCCGATTTAACATGAAATTACTTGTCTGCCTTAATTTTTCTTATATTTGCTCTATATGTATTTATATGCATATATGTTTAGAGCTCTCTTAGAGAGTTATCCTACCACTGTATGTACAGGATACTCCTTTGGATTCTTCTATACCCACACTGGATGCTGATATATATATATATATATATATATATATATATATATATATATATAACTGTAAATGTATCTTTGAACACGTCTCGAAGAACCCACCGAGTATAAACGCGTAGGCGAAAAAATGGAAACAAAAAAAAGAAACGAACTAAGCTCTTGAATATTAGTTGCCCTGACGATCCATTTGGTGAAACTTTAGTAGGTCCGTTGGCTCTAGGTTAGCTTCTTACTTATATATATATATATATATATATATATATATATATTCTAAACATATACTGTTAAATATAACAGACAATGAATGTCTATTATGTTTAATCATGAGTTGTTCTAAACGTCGTATTTTGGCTTTAATTTTAGTTGAATATAAAGACAAAAATTGTCATACATATGGATATTTTTTATTATGCTGGTTCTAAGCTTTCGGCTCACATGAGCCATCTTCAAAGAGGTTACAGAGAAGTTAATATAAATACATCCACTATCAAAGATGATTTTTGGAGATACTGTTTCTAAGTTTTATCTCATGCAAGAATAAATGAAGATCATGTTTCGTCATAATGAAGGGCGTTTGTGCTTCAAGTATCTTTCTGTCTGAAAGTTTGTAAAAAATTATAAAAGATCACACATTAATTATGAATATAAAAATTCACCTAATATATACCTTGAATAATTTTTGTTAAAATGGCTTTTCACAAAACAACACTTCAAGTGGCCATTATTTTAGTAACAATGTAATATTTTCTGTCTCAACAAAGATCATCTTTTAGGGATGAATTGTTAAGAGAAAAAAATTAATGTGAACTCATGCTCTGTTAAAATTAAATCAATAGTTAACGTTTTTAATGGAACTAATTTACTTTACAATTAGAATTTAAGTATTTTAAAATATTGCTTTCAAAATGTATTTTTTAATAAAATTAATTATATATATTTGGAAAATGCATATAAATATACAGGCATCATCAAACAGATCAGTTTCGCTGTATCACAGCTCATCAGTATGGATAGACATCAGCCGAGACTGAAATCCGACCGAATTGTCATCAGTCGGCGATTCTACCTATGCGCTAGGGGCGTTCGGTAGAGAAAAATTAACTTTTAACGTGTGATATACCATGTTAACTTACGCCAGATGCTAAGAGTGTTCTAATTCATTACTGAATGAACGATGCGTACATGCTAGAGTGCCTATGTTTTTTCAACGTTTACCATATATATATATATTCATTTGCACGTGTGTGTTTGTGTGTGTGTGTGTGTGTGTGTGTATTTCTAAAAGATCAATAGATTCTTTGTTCTACATTATTCCTAAAAGATATTTTACGGAATGCATGTTTCAGTAGACGATATGTATTTTTTAACAGTGTCAATTTACTGGAATGTACATTTGAGTAACTTAATAAAAATCTGTGCTCTTCCGAATCCACGCCCTTTTTTTGTCAAAGAAACCTCTACCAGACCAGGGGTGCTTCCTTCCTCTCGACCGAACAAAGCATGCCAGTCCAGTATCGTTTAATGTTCAGATTTTTTATTTCTAGTAAGTCATTTGAAAATGAAACGCATTTTAAACATTCTATTCATACATGATATATGAAGTCATCAACTACCAAAGTATTTAAAATTATGTTTAAACTCTTAAACTGCTGTCATTAGGATAAGTTCCCGCATTGTGATACAGCTAACACAAATTAAAAAAAAAATCGAAAGTAATATATGTTTTGCGTTGTGATGCAGTGGATATTGGCTCGGAACGAGAAATCGGGGAGCCTAGTTCGAATTCTAGTTGAATTCATTGCATTCACTTAAGCGTAAATACTCTTGGGAAAGGTATTATTTCGTCTCTTCTCCCTCCAGTTATGGGTTAAATAACAGGAGAGATTGATTTTTTGTAGCCTTGATTGGTAACCAGTCTATCGCAGAAAGTAATGGTAATCTATAGCAGAAAAGTTTTTTGCCCAATCATGATCTCCCAAGCGTGTATTACGTCCAGCCTTTGAGATTTTTCTCGCCCGATCGACTCAGTCGATTAAAAACTTAATCGGGCGATTAAAGTTTATTGCTTTACTCTTCAGCGGTCGATTAAAAATCTTGCAATGAAACATGTCCCTTCAAATATAGAAAAAAGAAATTTGATTCCATTTACAACACAAAGCATGCCATTGAAAATTCACAAGTTGCTTAGAATAACCTACAATTAACTTTTATTATCCCAGTGAGTGTAAACTTTCGTTTAATTAACGCGTATAGAGTGGCGCAAAAATGTCTCTGTCGTCCAGATTAAATACGCTCACAGTCTTTTGAAACTCATTTGGAAAAATATTATCCTTGACTGAACATCTATATTTTCACTCCGCTTACGAAAAGTAAAAACGAAAATTTGAAAGAAAGAAAAAAATATGCATACTTCTTTCAACCACGCACCGAAAAACAAATTTGTAAAGTAAGCAATTTTTTTATAGAAAATCGTTTAGAAAATAAAATTTGTTATTTGTTTATCACTTATGAGATGGTGGTTATAGTCAAACAGAAGAAAGAAACTACGAATTTGCGTACCACCACTCAATTGCAAAAAAAGAAAAAAAACAAAAAACAAAAAAACAAAAACAAAAAACAAACAGCAGATCATGATTTTCAAACTTAATAAAAACAAAGTTTTATCATCAAAGTTTTTATACTATTACGAAGAGGACAGAACAACTTTTGTTGTTATTGTTTTAAAATAATTTTTAAATCCTTTCTAACACGTTCGAAATTTTAATTAAAATTTAATTTCTTGTTTTCCGTCAGTGATTCATGCTATGTTTACGTAAGGCGACTATTAAGAAAATAAATTCGGTCGAGCTAAATGATTTGGGGGCGAGTAAAATTTCCCTCGAACGCCGGTTGAGTGATTTCTCATACAAATCTCAAAGGCTGCGTATGGCACTTAACTGACCATTTCACGGCGGCCATTTTGTTTAATTGGGAAAACTTGTTTATTTACGCGTGTTTTTTTTATTTTGTATTCATTTAATTTGTTTTTTTGTTTTGTTTTTTTGCGTTTCCAATAAAAAACAAAACTTTTTACGTTGTTTGATTTAATTTTTTCGTTATATTTATTTAATAATGTCGATTACTTTTGGCTTAAGGGTCCGGTCTGTGTTTCGAAACTTAAGACAACGCTTAATTGATCAACTTTCCTCTGCTTTTGGCGGATGAAGCGACTGGGTATGAGGGTCCAATCACAGTCTGAGGTCAGGGAAGTGCTGAAACTGTTTGACCGGGATTAAGTGGTGTACCCTACGAACGATACTTGAGATAGTGGCCTACACTTGTTCTTTCACTGATAAGAATCATGTGATAGGCAAGTTTAGTTTAATGAAGCAGGAGGTTCACTGCAGGGTGGTTGGCCCGTTGTGAATATTTACTGAAAACTTTCATGCTGCACAGAAAGTTCTTTATCCTCGTGGATAATTTGTAGTAATGTCATATCGCCATTGACTCAGGATGAGCATCCCTCTGGTTCCTCGTCGTCTTGCGGCCATTGGCCAAGATAGAACTCACTACAACCCTCTAGTATTCCCTTGTGCATTTGGAACCCTGGTGCAGTCTTTGCAGCGAAATTCTTATCTTGTCAAATAGCTGAATACTTTATGCTTCGCCAGTGCTACCAAGGGTATTGTTTTTATTGTGAAACCAACACTAGATAGGTTGCCTCCAGGCCCTATCCTGTTATTTAACCCATAACTGGAGGGAACTGACGGATTAATACCTTTCCCAAAGCGTATCAGTGCTGAAGTGAATGCAGGGTACTCAGCTGGAATTCGAACTCGGCTCAGCCATTTCTCCTTTCAAAGAAGATGTCCACTGCACCACAACACACATTCGTCACTGAAGGCTTACAGCGCCTGGTATTCCCAAGTGATCTTCCATCTCAGTACTGACCAGGCTGAACGTGGCTTAACTTCGGTGATCGAAGGAGAACCGGTGTATTAAACGTGATATGCCGTCAGCATAAGCGTAAGCGTAAGGGGTTGTGATATAAACGACGCGATCGAATTAATTCTATAAGGACGAGAGGTTTACCTCTTCTCAGTTAATCTTGTTCTTTAGAAATTATTTTAAAGTAAAAGCGGAAAGGAAACCTACATCAGAATTTGGCAAACGCTGGGTGAGTCTGGCGCGTCTGTGTCGAGTAAAAAAAGCGGACATAGAGCCGCAGTTTGTTGCCAGTTTGGCATTACGGATATTGAGAATTTTGGTGTGAACTTTTCCAATCACCCCAAAATTAAGTAAGTTTCTTCTTCTTCTATGTGCCCTGTCAACTCAGGACGTAGGCGATCATAGTTCTCCACGTCTCCCTATCCCTTGTGGCTCTTAGTCTATTTGCTCCTGTTACTCCTGGCAACCCCCTTCCTTCATCCACCTGATCAGGCCCTGCAAATATGTTATCCGTTGCCTTCCTCTGTCTCTCTTTCTTTCTATCTGGCCAGTCAGTATCAGGTTCTCCAGGCTCTCCTTCCTTATTGCATGTCCCAGGAACTTCAGTTGTCTCTTCCTGATGCTCAGTATTAATTTCCTTTTTGTTGCCATTCTTTCCAACACGTCATCGTTGCTTGCATGCTCAGTCCACGATATCCGGAGCATCCTTCTGTAGAACCACATTTCTGCTGCTTCAACTTTTGTCCTCATTTTCGATTATACTGTCCAGCATTCACTGCCATATTGAAGAACTGACATCACATAGCAATCCAGTACTCTCTTCTTTGTTTCTAGTGAAATTGTCCTGTTTCTTAATACTTTATTCAACTCCTGGAATGCTTCCTTGTGCTTTTGGATCTCAGGAATATAAATGTATAGAAACTGCTGTGAGCAAAAAGTGAGGGGTCAGTTTATATATTGATTGTAATATGGAATTGATCCCCTACTTTATACCCAGTATGCTTCTGTAGAACCACATTTCAGTTGCTTCAAGTTTTTCCTTCATCTTTGATGGTATTGTCCAGCATTCACTGCCATATTGAAGAACTGACATCACATAGCAATCCAGTACTCTCTTCTTTGTTTCTAGTGAAATTGTCCTGTTTCTTAATACTTAATTCAACTCCTGGAATGCTTCCTTGTGCTTTTGGATCTCAGCAATATAAATGTATAGAAACTGCTGTGACCAAAAAGTGAGGGGTCAGTTTATATATTGATTGTAATATGGAATTGATCCCCCACTTTATACCCAGTATGCTTCTGTAGAACCACATTTCAGCTGCTTCAAGTTTTCCCTTCATCTTTGATGATATTGTCCAGCATTCACTGCCATATTGAAGAACTGACATCACATAGCAATCCAGTTCTCTCTTCCTTGTTTCTAGCGAAATTTTAGTACTTTATCAGCTTCTGGAACGCGTCCTTTGCCAATTCGCCTTCGGATCTCTGTGTCTCTCTTTCCATCTCCTGTTAGAACACTTCCTAGGTATTTAAATCTTTGTACTTGCTTGATTCTGGTATCCCCCACCTGTATTTGGCATTTTGTGCTGCACCTTTTGTTGATGACCATGCATTCAGTTTTCTTGAAGTTTATTGTAGTCCTTTTTTGACACTCTCCATCGATAGCTCCTGTAGGAGGTCTTGTGGGTAAGTTTAGGGTTGTTTATTGTAGAGAAGGACCTCATAGTGCGAGGTAAATTTGTCGTCGTGACAAACACAGATATATATACACACTTGTGCACACATTGACGTACGCAGAGACACACACACACGCCGGGGCTTACACAAACTATATGCGAACCGTATAGGGTTTGTCATATATATGTATATGTGAGCCATTATGAATATTTCAGCTCTATCACTGATATTGAGCACTTTCAAATATGTAACGCGCATACATATAAAGAAAATAATATATATAACGAATTGCATATATACATATATATATATATATATATATATATATATATATATATTTATATTTATAATACAGACACATTTCATATATATATATGTATGCATGTGTGTGTGTGTGTTTGTGTGTATGTGTGTGTGAACATATTTATATCTATATATATGTGTGTGTGTGTGTGTGTGTGTGTGTGTGTCCGTGTGTGTGAAGTGGGAATTAAAGTACACTTCTACGTAAAATCAAAACAAGAATTTTATTTCTAGTACACGTCATAAGGAAATAATTTATTACTGACATGATTTGCGTTGTTTTGCCAAGGTTAATGCGATACTAATAGAAAGTGTACTGCGGAATTATTCAGAACAATATCCGGTTCTAAACCGATATACACAGAACAGGCCAATAGGTAAAATGACAGAGAAGACAGCACTTATAATGACAGACTTAAAATGACAGAGAAGACAGCAGTTATAATGACAGACTTAAAATGACAGAGAAGACAGCACTTATAATGACAGACTTAAAATGACAGAGAAGACAGCAGTTATAATGACAGACTTAAAATGACAGAGAAGACAGCACTTATAATGACAGACTTAAAATGACAGACAAGACAGCACTTATAATGACAGACTTAAAATGACAGACAAGACAGCACTTATAATGACAGACTTAAAATGACAGACAAGACAGCACTTATAATGACAGACTTAAAATGACAGACAAGACAGCACTTATAATGACAGACTTAAAATGACAGAGAAGACAGTACTTATAATGACAGACTTAAAATGACAGACAAGACAGCACTTATAATGACAGACTTAAAATGACAGACAAGACAGCACTTATAATGACAGACTTAAAATGACAGACAAGACAGCAGTTATAATGACAGACTTAAAATGACAGACAAGACAGCACTTATAATGACAGACTTAAAATGACAGACAAGACAGCACTTATAATGACAGACTTAAAATGACAGACAAGACAGCACTTATAATGACAGACTTAAAATGACAGACAAGACAGCACTTATAATGACAGACTTAAAATGACAGACAAGACAGCACTTATAATGACAGACTTAAAATGACAGACAAGACAGCACTTATAATGACAGACTTAAAATGACAGACAAGACAGCACTTATAATGACAGACTTAAAATGACAGACTAGACAGCACTTATAATGACAGACTTAAAATAATCAAACAAGACCGAACTTACAACACAGCGAGGAGCTTTTAGATCACAGTATCCGCCAAAGTAATCAGTCCGAATATTAGTCAACGACACTCGATTATTACACCTCGAATGCTACTATTCTTTACTTAAATAAACCATTTCCGATCATGCGCCATTCCATAACTGAGAGTGCTGCAGGGGTGTCAGCCACTCTACACGCATTTAAAATATGTTTTAACCCGGAGACTGAGAAGCTAAAACCTCAACTCTACTTTGCTTTATAAATGAAAGGATATTTTGGAGAGCCGTGTTCGTTCAAATCCTGCAGGGAGCAGGCACATACAAGAAGTAGCCTATTCTACTGTACTCTGTGTACAAGTGTAATTATGTACCCGACAATCGTTAACTCATTTAACATCTGAACAACCTTACCTTTTCAACTAGAAAATCATGTATTTTGTCTATTAGCAGCTTAATTAATTGCTTCTTTTGATTTAAAATAGAATTAACCGACTACTTATTGTGTCACTTTCTGCAGTTATTTTAAGAATTAGATCAAAATGCAATTAAATCGATCAGACGTTTGTGGGAGAGGGTGGGCGTTGTATAATTGCTTTCTTTTTATATAGGAAAACAAAATGAAAATTCAATCATGCATGTCGGGCAATTCAGGATATTGATCACTTAAGCATATAACGTAAATATTCACACTTCTATAATTCATATGACCATGCAGTTTTTTGTATCTCAATATATAATAGAGTAGATTTTTTATTAAACTAGATATTTTGTAATCATTTCAGCATAAGTGTTATAGTGAAACACACCTACTCTATAGTGAATAGAGACTCCCACCTAATTTAAGTAAGGAGTAGTAAGAGGAACGAGGGTCAGTCGATGTTGGACGATGGTAGTCGACAGCAACATTACACTGCGTCATACATATTATATCAAGTTCATAACGTTTTGTACGTCGAACCTATTAAGACCGACTTTAACACAAATACTAGCCACGAATATAACTGCGGAAATAACACCACAACAAGAAGACACATCCTTGTCTTACACTCTTTTCTAACTTTGTTGGACGATAGTAGTCGATAGTTATTCGAATACGAAAGTAGTCAGTGACCTGGCAAGATTACACTGCCTAATACATATTATATCAAGTTCATAACGTTTTGTACGACGAACCTATTAAGACCGACTTTAGCACAAATACAAGCCACGAATATAACTACGGAAATAATTCCACAACAAGAAGACGCATCCTTGTCTTACACTCTTTTCTAACTTTCTTGGACGATAGTAGTCGACAGTTAGTCGAATACGAAAGTAGTCAGTGACCTGGCAAGATTACACTGCGTAATACATATTATATCAAGTTCATAACGTTTTGTACGTCGACCCTATTAGGACCAACTTTAGCACAAATACAAGCCTCCACTTGAAAATAACTCCACAACAATAAGCAAGGCTGTACTGGCGCTTGTGAAAAGGGGATTAAATGAGAGGGAAGCAAAAAATTGGAAATACAAGGTAAGGGGGTGCCGGAGAAAGAATGAGAGAAAGTTGGGAATCAAGGAGATAAAAGATGGCAGTGGACATTAAACTCTTACCGATTGTCGCTATCAGGGGAAAAGCAATTATACGGTAGGGAGTTCCATAGGCAGGAATTGTAAAAAGGGCCACCTTGTTGTCAATTTATTATCTCGAGAGAATTTATGTAGACGGGACGCAAGGAAGGTAAGAAACCGTGAAAATATTTGTAGAAAAGGCAGAAGGAAGACACATGCCTTTGATGAGAAACTGACTGAAGTCAACTTGTCAAATCTGGATAATTATTATTATTATTGTTGTGGAACCTCCACTTTTTCTATGATAATGGACTCGACTTGAGTATACATACTCCTGCCATAGTGAGATACGGGAGCTACTATAGTGAGAGTACCGGAACTGATACGTAAGTTACCGAGAGATACCGAAGTTATCCAGAGACTACCGCGTCAGAAGTCAGACTAGCTCTGAGCTCCACTCAGCTAGAATAATATACACGGATATACTATTCCCAATGATTTCACTTCAAGACTTATATATATTTATTTCTTAGTAATAGTATTCTTGGATTTACTAACTTGCGTTCAAGTTTCTATATTACGTTCAATATAACCTATTTTCTTATCTCAAATATCTGTTTTGTGTGGTTCCTCAACCGGAATGCACAACAAATTGGCGACTAAGACTTGACCTCACTTACATCAGCACAACAATTTATTGCATATCCTCCTCTGGATTTTGTCAAGAATCTTGAGAAGAATAACAAAAGAACCAGATCAGATATGTCAACAATATTCAATGCCCAGACGAATGTTACATTTGTGTATGTGCCAGATGGATTCTAACGAGAACAACTCCCTGGTTCGGTAAGGGTTAGGGTTCGTGCCCAAACATTCCTAGCAGTAAATGAAGCTATTGATTCGATGTAGTTGTTCCATTTATTCTGCTTAAAGCAGAACAAATGCCGAAGAGGCGCAGTGTATTACTTTCTGAGAGACTAGCGTGGTAAATGTTGATGGAAGGTAGGAACATTTCTCTATGCTGGTTAAAGAAGAGCGGCTTCATTTTGGAAGCATTAAAATTTATGAACAATTTCTTTTCCCAGTTAATCACAGATTGGAGTTTTTTTGAAGAGCAGCAGTGATGTTTGCTAAGTCAGCCCTTGACAAAATTCTTATTGAAACGGGAGTAAATGGCGGTATCATCTGTATAGATGCCTATTTAGGAACAGATTACACCAGAAAAATCTTTGATGAAGATCATTAAAAGTGTAGGACCTAGCATAGAATTTTAATCGACACCCGTTTTCGTGTGATAGGAGCTGGAAACATGCCCGTTCGATATTACCTTTTGTACGCGATTTGTCAGTAATGATGTATTAAATCGAACAAACGTCTAGTTATAACATTGCCCTCTGTCGTGCGCAGAAGGCCGGCATGATAAACCATGTCGGTCGCTTTCAAGAGTAACAGCTAGACATTCACCGTTCTTATCAAGTCTGGTGTATGTATTCGGTGATGGTCGTTACCATATCAGTGACAGATCTGGCAAAGCGGAAGCCATATTGTTTTTCAGAAAATACCATGGGGGATGTGAGATAATGAACCATATCAGAATTGTCAATAGTCTCGAACACGTTGCTAAAGTTCGTAAAGATTCAGATAGGTCGATAATTAGAGGGTTCAGAGAGTTTTCAAAGACAGAAACGACAGAGAAGAACTCCAATGAAGCAGAAAAACAAGGAGCAATAGTCGTAGGATTTGGAGAAGACAAGGTACATTTCTTTCGGACGATGACAGAAAAGAATGACACTCACAAACCTTCCAAGGAGTGAATAAAGTGCTACTTTTGTCTGCACTGACTGGACTGGTGGATCTTTAGGTAAAGAGCTTCAAGAAAAAAAAGGTGTTTGAGCGCCTGTAAGTGTGTTTGTGTATGTATGCGTGTGTGTATGGTTTATATAAGTTGACCGAGGAAGAGTGTTTG
Organism: Ascarosepion bandense; assembly: GCA_037127315.1. Lineage (NCBI taxonomy): Eukaryota > Metazoa > Mollusca > Cephalopoda > Sepiida > Sepiidae > Ascarosepion > Ascarosepion bandense. The sequence goes on along the minus strand of JBBBDQ010001410.1, from coordinate 2,643,990 downwards.
TTTTTGTATTTCTTTTATAAAAATGTAACAATAAATGTAAAAATGTAACGCACATATCTACAAACCATGAATTAAAGAAGACATGTCATCAGATCGTAAAACGGCGCCTACTTTCATTTGACAAAGATACAAAAAAGCCAAATCGTACTATCGGTTAAAACGCACATATACAAACTATACATGCACACACATGCATACATGCATACACAAGCACACTTACAGGTACACACACACACACACACACACACACACACACACACACACACACACACATACACACACGCTGCAATTAACGACAGCAGTAGCAGCGAAAAATGACCATTCGTTAAAAAGCACAGTCCACAAGCGGATGTAAACACAAGCTCTCCTACCATTCTGAAGATGAGATTTTCATCTCGAAATATTAATGAATAATAATTTGGTAATACCCAACACATTTTTTATCTTCGTTTATCTTACTAAACGCCCTGTGTTAACCTTCAACTATCTACCCATACACGTTACATACACAATGCTTCAAGCAAATTCCCAAACACTCCTATATATATATATATATATATATATATATATATATATGGTGTATGGGTGGTTTATTAAAATAAAGGAAGACCAAGAAGGTGTTTGGTATTACCTATTTATTTTCATTGATATTTCGTGACCAAAATCTCATTTTCAGAATGGTAGGAGAAAGGCACGGTCCACGAGTGGACGTGAAAACATGCTCATCTACCCTTTTGAAGATAAGATTTTGATCATGAAATATTAATGAATAATAAATATGTAATATCAATCTTGCTTTCCTTTATAATACTAAACGCATTGTGATAGCCTTCAAATATCTACCCATACACCATATATTGCCTTCGTTTATCATACTAAACGCATTGTGACAGCCTTCATATATATATATATATATATATATATGCTTTGTAATTTGCTTGAAGCATTGTGTATATAAGGTGTATGGGTAGGTATTTGAAGGTTATCACAATACGTTTAGTATAATAAAGGAAGGGAATGAAGGTGTTGGATATTACCTATTTATTATTCATTAATATTTCGTAATCAAAATCTTATCTTCAGAATGATAGGGAAGATTGATTTCCCGCCCGTCCGATGTTGGACCATGTCTTTATTATACTAAACGCATTGTGATAGCCTTCAGATACCTAACCATACATCTAATATGCACAATGCTTCAAGCAAATTACAAAACGCTCCTATTCCTTTTCTGTTTGTCTTGTTAGTTAGTTTTACATTATACTTTATAATTCAGACATGGCTTTGTCTTTGAGGTCAGACAAGAATGTATGTATAATGAAAACCTGGAAATCTTTAAAGTTTCTCACCCGTAAAGATCTCTAGGGCCATTGGTCCATCGAAATATGTCAACTATCTAACTCTTAACAATTACATTTACTCGGTAGGCGCTCTTTATCTACAGCTATGCATATGACCGGTTTGACTAAAGTGAGAGATACAGACAAGGTGACAAATAGCACGCAGAAAGTACAATATAATTATCTATTGGAAATTCTTTCGATACCGGCCTTTTCACTTTCTTTAACGAGCTTTGCTCCCTCGTAAATATATTTACTCTACTTTAATTGGTCACTTATATCACTCACTAAATTCCCTTGACTAAGATTAAACGCCGTGACTGAAGAGCTTGGACAAGTGGATGGCGAAGCAAAGTTCGGGGAGATTTTCTTCCTTATGTGCCGTGTCCTTTCAGAACGTAGGCGATCATGGATTTCCACTTTTAACTTATCCCTCGTCGCTCTTAATACATTTTCTCTTGGTGTCTCTCCTAAACCCCGTTCTTCCATCTACTTGGTTAAGCCCATCAAACATATCTCGCACTGCTTTCCCCTGTCTCTCTTTCCCTCTGTCCGTTCAGTGAGTATTAGATTCTCCAAACTCTCCTTCCTCAATACGTATCCTAGGAACCTAAGCTGCCCCTTCCTGATGCCAAGTATAAGTTCCCTTTTCGTTTTCATTCTCTCCAGTATCTTGTCGTTGCTCACATGTGTTACCCATGTTATCCTCATCATCCTTCTGTAGAATCGCATTTATGTTGCTTCGAGGTTCGTTTTGATCTTTATGGAGATCGTCCAACATTCGCTGCATTTTAGGAGAATAGTTATCACATGACAGTCAAATATTCTTTGTTTTTTTATTTCTAATGAGATCTTTTTGACACTCAATTTTTCTTTGTTTTCTACAAAATCTTCCTGTTTCTCAATACTCTGCTTTGCTTTTGAAATGCATCTTTGGCTATGCCAATACGCTTTGCATTTCAGTGTCACACTTTCTGTCCTTTGTCAGAACAACTTCTTAAGTATTTAAATTTCTGCACCTGTTTGATTTTTAGTGTCCCTGATCTGCATTCTGGGGCCCTTTTTTTTTCTGACAACCATGCATTCAGTTTTCATGAAGTTTATGTTTAACCATTTCTTCTCACTTTCCTTTGAAACGTGTTAAGAGCGACAAGGGTTAGCTCTAAGAGGAGTAAGGAAAGGAGACAATAAAAAGAATAACTATTAAGATGACTGGCAAACAAAGAACCGGACGAGTGCTCTACAAGCGAGTAGTGTGAGAGAAGGAACTATTAGCATAGAACTTACGATTGAATCTTACCATTTCAGCTAGAAAATGTTGAGACCTTGCGGCAAAATCTAGTTCAACGGTTAAATACATAAATTCTAGGTACCTTAGACGGAATTTCATCGGAATAATTAACACGAACATATTTATAGAAATACACTGCGAATCTAGATTACGGTAACGAGAAAGTGATAGAAGCCGAGATGTTACGTCAGGACCAATAAAATATCAGATTCTTCTATGTTTTTTCTTAAGAATATAGCAGGAGCGCCAGACCCTAGGTGGTAGCAAAATTCGAAGCATAGACGAATGGTAGACTTAAAAATATGTAAGATCGATTCTAGGGAAAAGAATTATCTAAAACTATAGAATTGACAAAATGTATTTTAAGAAAAACCTCATGGAAGCTACTGCACGGTGTGGGAAAGTGAAAAACATCATCGCAGATTCTTATTTGGATTTCACCCTGTATTCTGCGTATTTCATATTAATTAAATGAAAGAGAGCATTTTTCCTTATATAGTATTCTTTGGTCATCAGTCAAAAGGGCAGCCCAATATGCCAAATACAGGTCGGAGATACTAGGTTCAAGCAGGTACAAAATTTTAAATACCTGGTAAGCGTTAAAACAGAAGACGGAAAGTGCGACACAGAGATCCGAAGGCGAATTGGCATGGCGAAGGAAGCATTCCAGAAGTTGAGTAAAGTATTAAGAAACAAGACAATTTCGCTAGAAACAAAGAAGAGAGTACTGAATTGCTATGTGCTGTCCATCCTCAAATATGGCAGTGAATGCTTGACAATACCATCAAAGATGAAGGAAAAACTTTAATCAACTGAAATGTGGTTCTACAGAAGGATGCTGTGAATACCATGGATCAAACATGTGATGAGGTCTTGGAAATGATGGAAACAAAAAGGAAATTAATACTGAGCATCAGGAAGAGACAGCTGAAATTCCTGGGACACGCAATGAGGAAAGAAAACTTGGAGAACCTGATACTAACAGGCCAGATAGAGGGGAAAAGAGACAGGGGAAAGCAACGGATAACGTATTTGAAGGACCTAATCAAGTGGATGACGGAACGAGGATTGCATGGTGTAACAGAAGGCGTGTTCAGAGCCACCAGGGATAGGGAAACGTGGAAAGCCATGATCGTCTACGTCCTGAAGGGACAGGGTACATAGAAAAAGTATCCTCGATTACGCAGAGCAATAAAAATAATACGTCTGTACTGATAAAAAAAAGGTATCTAGTAAGAATAACATTTGAAGTAATAAGTATGTAGGCCTCCCTCGGTCAGGTATGACCATGGGTGGCATCCTAGTTGTCTGCTTGACTGGAGCAACGGCGTCTGTGACTGTAGTGTTATATATCGACAAACAACAAACACGCATATATATAAAAATATAAAGTTATATTTTTATTAATGGCGATGAACCGTGTAGAATAGGGAACAGAGAATTGAGAGAGCGCGCTTCTAATGGGTTGACGGGAGTGTAGTCTTATCTGTTGTGTCTCTCTTCACCGGCCGATCTCTGTTGCTCCTCTACTGGCGAATCCGTGTGCCGAGGTCTTTTTATAATCTTCCAGAACCGGGACTTTTTCTTCCGGTTTTGCCTCGTCCACGCACGCCCACGTAATTCTCAGAGACACCTGTTCTGTTTGCCTCTGTAGTTATTTCCGCTGCTGCCGGAAATAAGGTCAAACGACATCCGTTCCTTTCAACGACCGGAAACACCCTCGCTTGCATCAGCCTTCCTCGGGTGGGGCCAGATTGTTATATTACAGTAGAAACAAATGCTAGAGTGACAGTCTTTGTTGCAGAGGCCGCATTTCATTCTGGTTCTTCGAAGCTATTATTTTGCTTCCTGCGAACACGCCTTTCCATGGCGAATTGTGTTAGTTGCTCCGCCGTTGCGTATATATATATATATGTACGCATTGCATATGGCGGGGAAATCTCGCACTAGATCAGACATACTGGAGGAAAACCGAATGTTAAATAATAGTCTTGAGTCATGCCAGTATGTGTCTTGTTGTTATTTACTTTAAAAATTTTAACATACAGGGGATGGACAAAATAATAGAAACACCTTGAAATCTCACGCAAATTTATTTCAGTGTGGATTAAGACATCATTTGGCAGTAAGTACTGCTTGAATTCTGATTGGAATTGACTCGTATAAAGTTCGAATATTTTTCTAGGGGAATTTTCATCCATTCTTCGACAGTCTCCGATTCTTTCAATGATGATGGTAGAGGATATCGACTCGTCATTTATTTTTCTAGTTGGTTGGTTGGTTTTTGTGGCAATTCAGCCTCGGCGGGCCATTTATTTTATTTTTCTGCCAGAAAGTACAAACACCACCGGAGGTATTTAACAATAATTATTTCTCTAAATTATTTGGTTTATCGAAAGGAAACATTGATCGAAATAAGATTTTACAAGTATCTTAATCAGAACATTTTCTACCAATAGATTATTCACGTTTCAGATTTCAGTAGATTGTCTTAGACATGTTTAACTTTTATTGTAATGCCAAGTTCTTGCAGGTTTGGTTTTCATTTTGCTTCCTGCGAACCCGCCTTTCCATGGCTAATTGGGTTAGTTGCTCCGCCGTTCATACAAGTTGTTGGGCCAGGGTTCCTCTCCATTTCAACAGGTTGACTGCTACGCTCTCCCAAGACTCCTGGTTGAGGCTCACATCTTTCATATTGCATATATATATATATATATATATATATATATATATATGCCTTTCATATGTCGGGGAAATCCCGCACTCGATCAGACATACTGGATGAAAAGAGAATGTTAAATAATAGTTTTGAGTCATGCCAGTATGAGTCTTGATTTTAATGTCTTTAAGAATTTTAACACATACAGAGTTTAGACAAAATAATAGAAACACCTTGAAATCTCACGCAAATTTATTTCAGTGTCGAATAAGACATCATTTGGCAGTAAGTACTGCTTGAATTCTGATTGGGATCGTCTCGTATAAAGTTCGAATTTTTTTCTAGAGGAATTTTTATCCATTCTTCGACAGTCTCCAATTCTTTCATTGATGATGGTAGAGGATATCGACTCCTCACTTTTTTTCTAGTTGGTTGGTTGGTTTTTTATGTCAAATCAACCTCGGCGGGTCATTTATTGACAAGTAAATTTTATTTATTTATTGCTGGTAATACCTTTTTCTTTCAACAATTTATTGTTGTTTTTATATAAGTTTTTGTGTCTAGTAATACATTTTTCTTTTCGAGTATCAAGATTCATTGGGATTTGTTTTTTAAGGGCAGGGTCCCCAAGTCCTACCCTTGTTATTTAACTCATAACTGGAGGGAAGGGACGGATTTATACCTTTTCCAAGGGTACCAGTGCTTAAATGAATGCAGGGTATTCAGCTGGAATTCGAACTCGGCTCACCGATTTCTCTTTCCGATCCGATATCCACTGCAACACAACGCACATCCGTCACTAGATGCTTACAGCACCTGGTATTCCCAAGCGGTCAGCCATCTAAGTACTGACCAGGCTCAACTTCGGTGATCGAGCGAGACCCGGCCGTAAGTCCCATTTTTTTTTCTAAAATTAACTTTAAATCTGGAGACAGTGTTGACCAGATAAAATATGCTACTACCCTAGAATGTTCTTCATGCCATTCAGGTACAAGGTCCATTGAATCATTCATACGGCATTTTGAATGTAATTTTTATTCATATTCTCTGATAAGATTAATAGCGTTATCATTAAATGAATCAAGAAAATTACAATATTGATACATAATTTTTAATAATCTAATCTAAGCTTTCGGCTTACATAAGCCATTTTCAAAGATTTCAAATTACATTATATATTATAACAATACACGGACAAACGAAAATTATAAGCTGTTTTATTTTAAATGGAAGATTTCCAAGCAACAACAAACTCGTGCATATAAGACGCTGGAAGCGAATGTTGCATCACAGCTAATGACTTCACACATGACCAAGCCAGATTGAAAACAAGAAAAATTAAGTATGGGAAGCCATTGGAATAAACCAATAGCTTCTGTTGTTAATTATAGTCATTTAAGGATATTTTTGGAGAATTCATAGTTTACCTTGTTCAGGTTAGTTTTCAACTGTTATATAGATATAAAGGAAAACACGACACATCATCTAAAGTGGATATAAATTATAATCCATTTCGATAAGCTAATAAGCTCATCTCAGCAGACCACGTTTTATTTAAATATTTTCTTAGAATATAAAAAAATTGGAAAAATTCAACGAAATAGAAATCAAGTAACATTACCTAGAATAGAAATCTTTCGTCTTATTTTGTAAGAGTCACCAAGACCAAGGAAGAAAATGTTCATTGGGCAGAATGAATGACCATAAATCTATATGCACCCACTCACAAGTCCAGGAATACGTATATATATATATATATATATATATATATAATCAAATCGCCCCAAGCAAGGTATTTTCTTGCCACTGTTTTGCAGAGGTTACATAGAAGGAAATTTATGAGAAAGAGTATATATATATATATATATATATATATATATATATATAGTGTCTATTATATTTAACAGTATATGTTTAGAAAAAAATATATGTGTGTGTGTGTGTGTGTGTATGTGTGTGTGATAGAATAAGTAAAGAACAGGTAGGAAAAGTTTTTTTAAACATTTCATGCCAAGCAAGGCGTTACCGCCACTGATTTGCAGAGGGTTACATAAAAGAGTTGAAGTATTAGTCAGGAGAAGAATGAAGAAAAAGACGAACCAGCTGCAGGGGTTGAAAGAGAAAGGGCAAGAGAAGAATGGGAACACAGGAGAGAAGACAGTTGAGAAGATAAATAGAAAAGAAAAGAACAAAATACTCGTGGTGGTGCAGAAAGGGCTGTAGTAAGGTGGATAAAAGATGGGAATCGACTTTGCATTTAAATTCCTGGGGGTTATAGCAATCAGTAAAGCAAGTATATGGAAGGGAGTTCCACAGGCGGGAAGCGCTAGAAAATAAGCTGCTGGAGTAGAATTGTCACCCGCATTTGGTTGAATTAATTGTTGACAGACTGGTTGCCCGACTAAATTCTTGTGGAGTGGGCACCGCTGACTGAAGTTTGACAGAAGAGAAGCGATGAAAATATTCATAGAAAGAACGGAGGGAAAGCACATCTCGACGATGAGAAAGTGTCTTTAATCTAACATTTTATTAAGTTTCTTCAAAGATTTTTTAATAAAGTTTGATTGACGTCTAATTTCATTGGTCAGTTATGGTGATACCGACCGAGCAAAAGCGAGGGACCGGATGTTTGCTCTATACTGACCAAAAAGAAAATGAACAAAAGTCGCCGTTGCGCATCCGATTTCGCGCAGATGTTCCGGTTAAAAAATGAAAATTGATCCAATATCAAATTTCCATTTAGCGAGCCTACGCGAATTTTATTTACCAGCCAATGGGAAGCCCAGAATCAAATACAAGTGTGAAATCCCAAAACGAGCAGCTTTTGATCCAAAAGCAGATATAAAAAGCAGATACAGACAAGACCCCAGCAGACAGGCAGACTGACTGACGGTGACAGGTGAGTGTAACCAATCCCCTTGACCTAAGTCAAGCGGCTACTACGTTCGCTTCCCTTCACCTTTCATCATTTCTTCCCTGTCTCAAAAGTACTTACTGACCTAAGGAGCGACTATTTCAAAGACATTTCTCACCTACCTCCGCTCCCCACATTCCTAAACACTAATTATCTTTTTCAGCATTATATTTGCCATGAACATTTATCCTCCTTTGGACTTATATTCAAGTATTATTTTAATTGTAAAAAACATTAATTGATATGTATATATATATATATATATAAGTGTTACTTTCTACTCAAATTGCCTTTCTTGATTTTAAAATCATTTTTATGAGTAAAAGTGGGCTATCTACCACAAGGCCAAATTCCGTTAATCTGCAACGGTATACAATTACCCTTCACTACAACGAGAAAACAATAAGCCACCCAGTATGCACTCACTCGTAATAAAGCAATAAATGATCATTTTTAAATATAGGAAACCCATGCTTATTTATATATATGCATGCCACGTGTAATAAAAGCAGTACATGGTTATTTTAAATGTAAGTTTACATGTATGTGCGCAAAATAATGTACGTGTCAATTGTATTTAAATGATAGTCGAGTTTTTAAATTCAGTTTCTTAGATCATGGGGCGTGAAATTTATGAATGTGTGTTTTTATAAGTAGGTAACGTTAATATGCGTGTGAATGATAAAACCAAATACATTTCCGTTCAAAACTGTAGCGAAATAATGTATACAAAAATAAGTTTTGAAAGTAATAAGTTGTTTAAGATCGACCGTTCATTGAAATAATATGTATTAAACTACTAATGCATATGTATTATTTAATATATTAAAATATTATAATAAAGTAAAATACATAGTATATATATTTTAGTTAACCACATACAAGCCTGTTTCTGCATCACAGCTCATCAGTGTGACTAGGCACATCCACTTGCTTCTGGCCGGGATATAAACTCGACCGATTTGGTGTCAGTCGGAGTCGCTACCCCCTAAGCCATAGGCGCATGGAATCAAAGAAGGGAAATTTTAACGTGTATAATTAAGCAGAGAAACCGGAGAGCCGAGCTCGAATTCCAGTTAAATCCATTGTGTTCACTTACGCGCAAATACCCTTGGGAAATGTATTAATCCGTCTCTTCCTTCCAGTTATGTGTTAAATAACAGGACAGATTGGGTTCTATAGACTTGGTCGGCAACCAGTCTACCGCAGAAAGCAATGGCAACCTACTGCGGGATAATCTTATGCCCAGTCAGTCATGTCTCTTTCGAGATATGATCGCCCAAGCGTGTATCACGTATGGCACTTAACTGACTAATACGCACTCCAGTCACCGAAAGAACTCAATTCATTTCTGAAGAGTCACGCATATATCGCAGAAGTCGAAACTGTTTTTAAAATGTTCTTCTCTAGAGAGCTCAATTATAATAAGATCATAATATATTAGTCATCCACATACAAGCCTGTTTCGCTGTATCACAGCTCATCACTGTGACTAGAGACATGACCGTGCTTCTGACCGGGATCATACTCAACCGATCTGGTGTTAGTCAGAGTCGCTACCCCCTAAGCCATAGGCGCATGGAATCAAAGATGGGAAATTTTAACGTGTTGTATATAAGCTGTGTAAACATACGCCAGTCACCGAAAGAACTCAATTCTTTTATACATTGGGAAAAATCAAATTTTTAGCGACTGGAAAATGTTAATGCTATTAATATGCTTGAAAAGTATTTTCTTCTTAAATGTGTATTTTTAAAAGAATTAAACTAACATTAGAGAAATTAAATTGTGTACTACTTGAATGTAATACAAGAGAGTTGGAACCTTTGTCTAAAAGTAGGTCTCTATTGTGTTCGTTGATCCGCGTTTCGTGATGTCTCACCTGTTTATACATTTTTGCATTGGAGACACTTTATTTTATAAATCCCGGGATTTAAACGAGTGTTTGGTGTCTTTTTTATCCTAATGATATCAACAATTGTTTTGAAGATGGTAGTCATGATTCTAGTTTTTGGGAAAGTTAATTTATTTCTAAGCTAATTTGAATAGGTGTGGGAAGCAGCATTATGAAATATGTGTAATTCTGTTGGGTATTCGTCGTTTTAGTTTTGCGGATTTTGTTTCCCGAGATGAACACAATTACCTTTGGACTCGACAATCACAAGAGATACTCAAAATGGTGGCTTTTAGCTTCCAGACATTTATTAGTACGACCAACTCTACCTTGTCAACCTTGCCCAAAATGCTTTGGTTGATTGCGGTATAAACACCTTGAATGTGTTGTCTAAGTGCCGCCAATGTGATAACATCTGTCGAGAAAATATCTCACCACAGTAAACAGTGTCATCGCAATTCGATAAAACGTCAGGAGATAATTTTTCCTTTCCTTTAAAGAAACAAATGAGTGGTTAGTCCAAGTGGTAAAGACTAAGGAACAGGCGATTAAATCAACAATACGGTTTATTGTACTTAACGTACAAATATTAAGAGTCCATACAATAGTCACTATGTATAAAATGGAGCGTAGAGTACTTCCGTCCGTTCCTGGTTGTCTTCCTGTGATCAGCTCGATCGTAATTTACTGCGTGGTGTATTTATAATGGGTGACAGTCCATTGCTAGGGGAAGACAGGTTCTTCCATTACAACAGTTTTTTTAGTGGTCCCAGTATATGGATGTATGTGTGTCGGGGTTTTTAGGGCTTACATGATTTTTAAGTGTTAGTGTCTTTGTGTGTCTTTATGTTTTTAGGGTTTATGTGTGTTTTTTCCGTATGATTGTATATATATATATATATATATATATATATATATTTATGTATATATATGATAAAGAATATATATATATATATATATATATATATATATATGTTAAAGAAAAATAAGGAGAATTTACCAAACTAACATGCTTAAATTTTATCAAAGTCTTATCAATGAATTTCATAAAATGCATCAGGTGACGAGGCAATAACTTGTGATCTCATGAGAGCAAGTAACTTTGTATACTCACGTTCACTCCTAGAAGTGTTAATACCTGATAAGGTCCTATTTATAAGCGCAATTGTTCTCTGGATAACAGCGTCATTGACTGGCTTGACTTTTGGTAAATCCTTCAACAAGGAGAAAGCGGTTGTTATGTAAATCATTTGACTTCTATTGCATCCAATTATCGGGGTCTGTTCTTGTAATTGAACAAATGACATGATTATTCAGAGAGTTGAAAACGGTCAACTGTAATGTGTTTCCTTCGCTTTAAAATACTTCAAGTCAAGGTATGGCGGAATGAAA
>JBBBDQ010001410.1:2462500-2627500 GCA_037127315.1 Ascarosepion bandense | reverse complement strand
TGATGTGGACGTCATTCAATTGGGCCTCTGTTCTAGGTGGGAAGTCGGGTGTATAAACTCCAGACGAATCCAGACTCGAGTTGGTCGAGAATCTACGGGTGAGGCATTCAGCCTTGTCCGCTGAGGAGGTGAGGACCTCAAACTCGTTGATTAGTGAGAGTATTGAGGACTTACTCTTGTTAAGCACGCTTTTACAGAGGCGCCAGTAGTCTTTGGCGCCGAACTTACAGGATGCTATGCGTTGCTTCAATCTGGCAGCAAACAGCATCTTAGCTTCGCTAAGTACCTTTTTACACTTATTACGAGCTGAGACGAAAAGGCGCCTGTTTTGGTCCGACGCGTGGCTACGATAGAGTCGGGAGAAGTTATTCCCTTGGGCAATGGTGGCCGAGCAAGCGGGCGAAAACCAGGGAGACGAATGGGATTTAAGCTGAAATTTCCTGTCAGGGATGAATGCATCGATGCCAGCCCTAACCCAGGAGGAGAACTCTGATGCACAGTATTCGACGGGAAGACTAAAAACATTTTCCCAAGGGACGTCGCAGAGGAAGTCACGGAACGAATCCCAGTTTGCTCTTTGATAGCAGTAGGATATTCTGCTGGTCTGGGTTTGGGTTTCTTGGGTAGGGGTGGAGTGGAACGAGATGTTGACAGAAACTACGGCGTGGTCAGAATTTCCGAGAGGGGAGAGCTGTCTGGTCGTGCAAGAATTTAGGATGGAAGTGAGGCAGAGGTCTAGTAGCGAGTCCCTTCCGTTAGGGCTATTGGAGAAACGCGGGGGAAGGCCACCACTTGCGTAAGGGATTGGGAGGTTGAAAAATTAATGGTGTGGACACAAGTAGGTTCGGTGACAGAGTTTTCCAGCCACTTAGTGTGGTGGGCGTTAAAGTCACCAAACACGAAGATATGGGCAGATAGGTGAGAAGAAATGGCCTTGTCGATATTGTCAGAGATGCTGTCAAGTACTGAACAGTCAGAGGATGAGGGGGAGCGGTAGAGGAAGAAGAGATAGCTCACTGAGTTTAGAAGTGAGAGACGGAAGCACATGAAAGACTGGTCCAGGGATTCAAGAGATGTCACTCTAGCTAGTGGGTGGTGTTCGCTGACATATACACCAAGCCCATGCATATGGACATTGGAGTCCTTCCTGAAGAGGGTAAGGTAGCCAGGAACATAAAACTCAGAGGAGGGGACAGAAGGGTCAAGGTTAGTTTCACATAGGGCTAAGAAATATATACGCTCCAGTACTCCGATTGAGCACTATGGAGGAATGGTGGCCTTTGAAAAAAACAGTAGCTACTCACGCATTTGCGCATCGTTCATTCAGTAATGAATTTGAACACTCTCGGCTACTGACGTGTATTTACATTGTATATAACGCGCTACAGTCCATCTATCTCTACCGAGCGCCCAGAGCTCAGAGGTAGAATCGCCGACTGATATAAATTTGATCGAGTTTCAATCCTGGCTAGAAGCAGTCTGATGTTTAACCGTAATGATGAGCTGTGATATTGTAAAACAGATCCGTCTGCGGATGACTATATATATATATATATATATATACACGTATGCATTAACCAAATTAGAATTGTTTTGTTTTCACGGATATATATATATATATATATATATATATATATATATATATACAGTCATCCGCAGACAGATCTGTTTTGCTGTATCACTGTTCATCAGTACGGTTAGACTCTATTAGCTTTTTAACCCAGGCTTAAAACCCGAACGAATTGGTGTCAGTCGGCGATTCTACCTCTGGGCTATGGGCGTTCGGTAGAAGAAGGCAGACTTTTTAGCGTGTATATTATCATTATACGCGTAATAGCCAGAGTGCTCTAATTCATTTTACTGAATGAGCGATGCTCATTCAGTAAAATGAAAAAAAGAAAAACAAAACATGACGTAAAAAGTTTAAGTAAATGACGTAATAAGTAAATTTAAATAAAAAAATTGCATAAAAAATAGAAAAATTTTGTCTATATTATTTAATGCAAAAAAAATATATATATAAGGATGTGCGTCATGTTGCAGTGGATATCGGCTCAGAACGCGAAATCGGGGAGTCGAGTTCGAATTCCAGTTGAATTCATTGTATTCACTTACGAGCAAATACCCTTGGGAAAGGTACTAATCCGTCTCTTCCTTCCAGTTATGGAAAGATTGGGTTCTATAGCCTTGGCTGGCAACCAGTCTACCGCAGAAAGCAATGGCAACCTACTGCGGGATAATCTTCTGCCCAGTCAGTCATGTCTCTTTTGAGACATGATCGCCCAAGGAGTATATCACGTATGGCCCAAGCGTGTTTCACGTATCGCACTTAACTGACTGATATATATATATATATATATATATATATATATATATGTGTGTGTGTGTGTGTGTGTGTGTGTGTGTTTCATTAAATAATATAGACAAGGTTTTTCTATTTATTTTATGTAATTTTTTTTCATATTCTCTGATAAGCTTAGTAGCATTATCATTATATGAAGAAAGAAAATTACAATTCTGATAAATAATTTTTAATAATCCAATCTTAGCTTTCGGCTTACATAAGCAATTTTCAAAGATGTCAAATTACATTATATATTATAACCACGGACATAATGACAAACTGTTTTTGTTTACATGGAAGATTTCCAAGCAACAAAAAACTCGTGCATTTAAGACGCTGGAAATAAACGTCGCATTACAAAACCTGTAAATTCTGCTTAATCTTGGTATCTCTAAAACTCTTCCATGTCTAAATCCTTCACCTTCGACAATGTATTTATTGTCATGGGTTTATTTCCCATTTTTAGGTGTCCCTTATAGATATGTGGTATTGTGGTGTGTGTAGGATTAGGAGGTGATGGATGGATTCTTGTGGTGAATGTGAAAATTGTAATGAGTGAGTGTTCAGCTACGAAGGCGTTGAATAATTTTTTCTTCTACCTGATTTTCCTCTCTAGCTTTAATGCTTTTAAAGTGAATTTTATCACCGATCTTAAAAATATGGTAATTTCAAATTGACAACTTTTCTTTTTATTCCGTGGCAGTAATTTGCTGAAAATGGATCTCACATTCCCAGAAAAGTGTTCTCTGCCGGTGACATTTTTGCGGTGACGTTTTCATTTAACATGATAAGATATACAGTCGAAAAGCATTGTAGTACCGTTTCTTCAGCATCCAAGCCTTTAGCTTTACTTTAATACACTTTTGAATGGGTCAACAAACCGCTCAGCTTGACTATTCAGTTTCGGCTGATAAATCAGTGGTGCCAAGTGTTCAACCGCGTAGTTTTAAAGAACTTTTAAATATCACTAAAATTAAACTGAGTTCTTTTATCGGATAGGACACTGTCAGGTTTTCCATAACTTGCAAAAAGTTCGCGTAGTATTTTAATCGTTATAGTGGTAGTCGATCGTTTGCACTTTGATATCTCGAACTATTTTCCGAAAGAGTCGACCACATTTAAATATTATGAACTATTTGTTGATTCAGCAAAATCCATATGTAATCTTTTCTATGGTTTGTTAGTGATCGACCATGCCTGATAATTTATAGCTGAATTACAACCATTATATATTCTAGCTGTATCTTGGATATCTTTGTCCATCTTTGGCCTCTATTACCGAAGTTAAGCAACGATGAGACTGGTCAGTATCTTAGATGGGTGACCGTTTGGGAATACCAGGTGCTGTAAGCGTTTAGTGACGGATGTGCGTTGTGGTGCAGTGGATATCGGCTCGGAAAGAGAAATCAGTGAGCCGAATTCGAATTCCAGTTGAATAACCTGCATTCACTTAAGCACTGGTACCCTTGGGAAAGGTATTAATCCGTCCCTTTCCTCCAGTTATGGGTTAAATAATATCGGAGGATGTGGGGACTCTTCCCTTAAAAACAAATCCCAATGAATCTTGATACTCGAAAAGAAAAAAGTATTACTAGACACAAAATTGAAAAAAACAACAACAGTAAATTGTTGAAAGAAAAAGGTATTACCAGTAATAAAATGGTATGCTGATCGGTTAAGACATGAAACAGACTGTCACAAAGCAGAGACAAAGTTCCGTTTATAAATAAGTTTAGATCATATATATATATATATACATATATATATATATAATTACTTATTTATTTATATTTTAAATCCAAAAGGGTGATCATATAGGTAAATCCCAAAAACCCGATCCTAATTCATATTAATTTCATTAATGTTAAAATTGATCAAGGTGGAGGGCTCGATGCAGATATTATATTCTATTTACAGAGCCAAGTAAAAAAATTACACAAAAATTTCGATATATAAATAAAATTTACGTTTCGCCGTTGCTGAAGAAGCGAAGACTTCCTAGTAGAAATGGCTATTCAACGGATTTAAATATCACATTTTTCGTTTAATATATATATATATATATATTAATTCAGATACTTCAATCCAAGGGAAAAAAGCAGGAAGGTAAATTCCAAAAAACCCGATCCTAATTAATATTAAAAATTTTATTTTAATATTAAAAAATGATACAGGAAGAGAGCTCCATGTAATAAAATATTACAGAGCAAATATATATTAAAAAAGGATTAATTCAAAGATGTGAAGTGTTGTCCCCCGTGGGGATCTTCATAGCGAAATGGCCATTCAACATCTTTGAATTAATCCTTTTTTAATATATATATATATATATATATATATATATATATATATATATATTAATGAAACTTGGTTATAAACAACCGACAATTTGAAATGATTAGTTTGAACATTATTTTTGATCGATACTCGTATTTAAGTAGATAATCTGTTTTTAATTAAACAGTATTATATATTTATTTCTACCGGCTTGATTATTTACGATAACTTTTTATTACGAAAATGTGTGTCATTCGGCAGGATTCGAACCTGCGACCCCAATCCACATAGGGGAAGCTACCATTTGATCTTGAAATGTCTTAGAAGTCTCGACCACGAATAGCCTCCAGTCTAAACGAGGTTTTAATCAAGCCGATTTAACACAATTTTTGATTCATCCTCGAATCCTAGTTATTCATATTAACTAGATACGCAAAAGGTGGAGGGCGCTTAACCAGAGGAGGGTGCTACAAGAAACCACCCCGATGTAACAGGGAGACTTAAAAAACTGAAATCAAAGTTTAGCCCCGTTCACGCGAAACCAGGATCGCCTCAGTCACCCAACTTTCCCTGAAATCTCTCGAAATCAATCGCTTTCTATCAGTTCTAATCTTTATCTTGAAATAATGCCCCAAAAATCAGCTAAGATCCTGATGAGAAAGACGTTCACCTCGCAAGATATCCCCAAACCCGTTGTACAAATCATCATTCGGGAAACAACATCTGTTTCACCCCAGATTATGGAAAGGCTATACTGTCATATGTCCACGCGCAAATAACGAGAACGAACCTTCCGGAAGCGATACCAGCCGTCAACTAACCGACATGTTCCCAAAGTGGGCGAACACAAAGACAATGGTAGAAGGTGTGAGAAGACTTTTTTTTCTATAATCCAAGGTCGCACCATTCATGGTTCGGTAAGTCCACCAAGTTCCATATGAATGCCTTGCCATTGAAAGGCAGCCTGTTTTATACCAGTCACAGAGTAAGCAAAATCTCAGGGTTCTTATGGTAATTCGTCGCTAGCGCTCAAAACTCATCCGCCGAAAAGTCACGCTGGTCACGTAGTGGGTCCTTCACGACCCCCCACCAACCCGACTAGTTCACGATAAAAGACTCTTCTAGACCGAGAAATGTCACTGGACCGTGGAATAACACTCAGGCCCGATCGACGCCCATGGGAAAAAATCGATTGATCCTGAGGCTTACGACGCAGCACAATCCTCGAAATGAGGAGATTGATAATAAAGTTAGGGGACGCGGATCTCACAATCCCCCGTTACCACAGAGTCCCCCTATCAATGCGCGTAGGAAGGCCATCCTCGAGGTGAGTTTGTGACGGTATTCCCAGCACCCACCACATGACATGGACGTTGGTCACAGACTCTCTGTCACCGTGATGCTAGCGTTCTTTCTATTTCCTCTTCTGACGAATCTCGCCGTCAGCATTTTTGCTTCTTCGACGAGTCTAAGTCATATTCTGAAGAGGTGGGTTCATCTTCACAAAACATCAATTCTCTTTCTCTCATTCTCTCTCTCTCTCTCTCTCTATATATATATATATATATATATATATATATACGAGAAAAAATCGCAAGATCGCCAAGACCTACCGCGGTTTCGCACAACGGCTCGTCAACGGCTTTTTTTTTCTCTCTTCGAACACCCCCTTCCCCAGATGGGTTAGTCTTTGATAGGTGTCTATTTATTTGATTAGTCCTTGGTCTGCCTTTGCCCTGACGAGCCGTTGTGCGAAACCGCGGTAGGTCTTGGCGATCTTGCGATTTTTTCTCGTGTGTTTTTGCTCTACGTCACTGCCTCTTGGTTAATCCTTTTTGGTTAGTTTTGTATCGAGCACTTTTCTTTCTTTGTGGTTCGTTCCGTTTGAGGGTTTTTTTTCTTTGCTGTGAAGTACTGTATGTATTGTCGGTGCTCCGCAGTTTTGTTTTTTTTCCCCTCATTGTCCAAAGCTTTATAGCGGCGGACAATAACGGAGTTAGATTCTGCCGGTTATTCGTGGTCCTAAAAAATTACTTGTGTAAGATTTTAAGATTTGGATACGTACAGAGTCGATTTTATTATTATATATATATATATATATAATCCGCAGACAGATCTGTTTTGCTGTATCAAAGCTCATCAGTATGGTTGGACATCCAATTGTTTTTAACCCAGGATTGAAACACGACCGAATTGGCGTTAGTCGGCGATTCTACCTCTGAGCTATGGGCGCTCGGTAGAAGGGGGCAGACTTTTAGCGTATGATGTATCATACGCCAGTGGCCAGGGTGCTCTAATTCATTACTGAATGAGCGATGCGTAGATGCGATATATATATATATATATATATATATATATATATATATATATATATATATATTTTAATTCAGATACTTCAATCCAAGGGAAAAAAGCAGATCCTAATTAATATTAAAAGTTTATTTTAATATTAAAAAATGATACAGGAAGAGAGCTCCATGTAATAAAATATTACAGAGCAAATATATATTAAAAAAGGATTAATTCAAAGATGTTGAATGGCCATTTCGATATGAAAATCCCCACGGGGGATAACACATCACCTCAGCAACAGAAAAATCCTTTCAGAAACTGGAGTTTATGAAATGATTTTTCCATGTCGAAATGGCAATCCAACATCTTTGAATTAATCCTTTTATAATATATATATATATATATATATATATATATATATATTGGCTTACGATTTATTTAACCTGAAACACCAGATTTAGTAGAACCAGATGAAGTAACCTTGAGAGCACGGAGAGTAAATTGAAATCAGAGAGCCGTGTCCAATTCCAGTTTTAATATTGGGAGTGTGGGTTATTCGAGCCTCAGCAACTTGACTGACTCTAAATGTTAAGCCTAAAATCTTCAAATATAACTGAGCGACAGGATGTGCAATAAACACATTAAAATATGAATGGGATAGATTAATATGTAAACATTTAAACAGTCGGTCAGTCAGTCAGATAGATAGATAGATAGATAGATAGATAGATAGATAGATAGATAGATACGAACATAGTGAGATAGATATGCTATATAGAAATGGTCAGAATTTGATAGATAGATAGATAGATAGATAGATACGAACATAGTGAGATAGATATGCTATATAGAAATGGTCAGAATTATAAAGATAGATAGATAGATAGATAGATAGATAGATAGATAGATAGAGAAGAGAATGAAATAGATAGATAGATAGATAGATAGATAGATAGATAGATAGATAGATAGATAAAGATAGAATAGATGATAGAGAGAATAGATAGATAGATAGATAGATAGATAGATAGATAGATAGATACGAACATAGTGAGATAGATATGCTATATAGAAATGGTCAGAATTATAAAGATAGATAGATAGATAGATAGATAGATAGATAGATAGAGAAGAGAATGAGATAGATAGATAGATAGATAGATAGATAGAGAATGAAAGAGATGAAATAGATAGATAGATAGATAGATAGATAGATAGATAGATAAAGAAGAGAATGAGATAGATAGATAGATAGATAGATAGATAGATAGATAGATAAAGAGAGAATGAGATGATAGATAGATAGATAGATAGATAGATAGATAGATAGATACGAACAGACCGAAAGATATGAAGATTGTTGTCTAACTTAAGCAAAAATGATAACAACATCGACATCTCACTTTTACATATATATTTGCCAAAATTAAAATAAAACACTATCTTGAAATAATAAATTTATTATGGGATTCAGAAGACTTCGGCAACTCCTGCAACTCTTCAAGACGGTCTCCTTGATTAAATTGGTGAATGCTGCCATAATACTTGACTTCAGTTCATCTCGTGTTACAACGTGTTTTGTTGGTCTCTTGTTCAGCTGCGGCCTACATACGATAATCAAGGGGGTTGCAGTCTGGGGAGTAGGTGGCCAAATGTAAGCGGCGCTGTGGTTGCAGAGATTGTCTGACAGTCATGATGCGTTTCTGCTGCTTGTATGGTATTGTGCAGAATCATGTTAACAGATATGAGGAATTCCAACAGCCACCCGCTTGACCCAAGTCAAGATATTTGATGTAAGACTCCAGGTTGCGTCTGAAGCACTGTGTGAAGATGAATGGACGTATAATGTCACCATCACAAGTGATAACATCAAACACCGTCGTAATCACCATTGGACTCATCGGTTCATTTACGTTGTTACTGAATTGACACCCAAACAGTCTGAAATGTTTGTATTTGTGCTTTCGGTGCTAATTCCAAGCAGTAGATCATGTCGTTTTTAAATTTCTGGCTGAGTGAATTGAATCATGATGCTGCATTTTTCTAATAAACGGTTCCCAACTGACCCCATTATTGTGTGCAGTCAAAAAAAATCAAAAGCAAAAAACGCGTAAGAGCAAAAACAATAAAATGGCGACAATGTCTCATAACACCCTGTGTATGTTGATATATATATATATATATACTAGCAGCATAGCCCGGCGTTGCTCGGGTGTAATGAAAGCTTTCAAACTAATCCATGGTTCTGGTGCTCAGGCTCTTTGGACGTTGGCACGAAAGACTAAAAAGCAATAGTTGTTTCCAGTTAAAGCGAAACCGTAGACTGAATGAAAAATGAATGGATCTAAATCAAATTTTGGTTTCCTGGTATCGATATCAAATTTTCTGCATTATTGTAAACACTGCAACCTTGAAACTTCTGAATATCGTTTCTTATGTCTTTGTCTATGAGTATATCAATTTTGTTTAAAATCGGACCACTCCTTCTATAACCCGACTTTTTCGATTATCGATTTTCGATATTTATCGGGGGTACCTCGACACAAAACCTAGCTAAGAACACTCGCAGACGCTTATAGTACAACTGTGTAAATTTTCAAGAAAATTAGTTCAGCCGTTTCAGAGTCTATAGGTAACGGATACACACACAGACAAAGTTCCATTTATAAATAAGTTTATATATATATATATATATATATATATATATATATAGGTTTAGAAAAATAGATAGATAGATAGATAGATAGATAGATAGATAGATAGATAGATAGATAGATAGCGTTTTGCTCTATAAGAGTTCATACGAATAGATGACGCTAGTCTCCAGTCAGCAACGCACTTGGTCTCTCAAACGATCTAAAGTGGAATGACTATATCGAATCTATCGCTGCCTTTACTGCAAAGAAAGTTAGATTACTGTATCGGGCCAGGACGTTATTTTCTTGTCAGATTCTATTTTGCATACATATGAATCTACGATTTGTCCATGTATTGAATTCTGTTGGCATTTCTGATATGGTGTTCCTGTTATTCATCCTGAGGCTCTCGACAAAATCCCAACAAGGATCTGCACAATCGACTTGATAGCTCGCCTCCAATAATTTTCTCACTGGCTTATCTCTATCATTTCATTGCAACTGTTGTGACAAGCTTTTTTCCCTGGTTCCCTGATCACATATATTTACGGGTGCTATTCGATTGGCATCAAGGTCCCCCACTTTAACTGTCGAAATAGTTAAATGTAACCGGCTTCTCGTTTTCCTGTTTTCATACAATCACCTAATTTTTAAATGCGACATCAATTGCTATCTTCTATCTACCCATCCATCTCTTATCCTTTCTTCGACATCTCCTGTACTTTGTTTTGCTTTCTCCCATTTTAATCCCAAGTGGTATTTCTCCCTCGCTTGAGGTGAAATGATTATAAAAACAGACAGATAGATAGATAGATAGATAGATAGATAGATAAGAACAGGCTGACATAGATAGATAGATAGATAGATAGATAGATAGATAGATAGATAGATAGATAGATAGATAGAGGACGGACTGAGATAGATAGATAGATAGATAGATAGATAGATAGATAGATAGATAGATAGATAGATAGAGGACGGACTGAGATAGATAGATAGATAGATAGATAGATAGATAGATAGATAAGAACAGGCTGACATAGATAGATAGATAGATAGATAGATAGATAGATATGAACAGAGTGAGATAGATAGATAGATAGATAGATAGATAGATAGATAGATAGATAGAACAGAGTGAGATAGATAGATAGATAGATAGATAGATAGATATGAATAGAGTGAGATAGATAGATAGATAGATAGATAGATAGATAGATAGATAGATAGATATGATAATGAACAATCTGAGATAGATAGATAGATAGATAGATAGATAGATAGATAGATAGATAGATAGATAGATATGAGCAGACATAGAGAGATAGAGAGATAGCTAGATATGAACAGAGTGAGATAGATAGATAGATAGATAGATAGATAGATAGATAGATAGATAGATAGATAGATAGATCGTACTCTCGCTAGCTATATCGTAAGATTTGGACCAAATAAAAACAGTAAAATTATCCAAGACATAAAAAAGATGAGGCTCGATAGCTTGAGAAATGTTGCAGAGGGAAGAAAAATTTCGGAAGATTATCGTATGCAATCTTCTTCTAAGCAAAACTAGAGAGTCCAACAGTCGAGACTAAAAGTTAAAAGCCTAAAATAAAAACGTGTTTGTTAATCAGAATTTCTGAACGAACCTCAAACAAAATAAATCATTATGATGAAAGAACGCTTGGCAAGTTAAAAGTAATCGAAAGCAAAACAAAACAAACGAGAATGTAATGTTCTCCTTGAAGGAAATGAAGAAAATAAATGAATTCATAGAAATTAAATCACTCGGTGCTTCTTCTTCTGCGTAAAACGTTCTCTTTTCCGATGGAGCGATTGATTCCGCATTAAAAGAGATTTCATGTCTATTTTGTTTACTAAATCTTCTGTCGTTCCTTAGTCTTTATCCTCTCCGGAAGCGATCGAAGCTGACTACTTGAAGCGGAAATCGGAAAAGACATGGCAAGTTATGGAGGATGTAGGGTTTCCCATCGAACAGAACACGACCATTTGTCGTACAAACTTGTTCGTATCGACTGGCACGATCGAATTTCAAACACACGACCAATTTTATCTTGATGTTCAATTTGCTATTAAATATCCATCCATATATTTTCTATTTTGCATTTGTATGACACAGGGCATAATGTCGAGAAATAAACGTTTGGCTCATTTTTCTCGTCAGAATTAATCATGCGCATTACTAAATCTACCATTCGTCCGCGCATTTATTGCTGCTGCCACATCGGGTGCTCCTGCTATTCATCTCGAGGTTCTCGAAAAAATCCAAAGTGAGTGACATGTGTGCAATAAACACATTAAAATATGAATGGGATAGATTAAGATGTAAACATTTAAACAGTTAGTCAGATAGATATATATATAGATATACAGATACGAACATAGTGAGATAGATATGCTATATATACAACGTGTAAATCATTATTGGTCCTGACTTGGTACATCGAATTCTGTCACATTCTGTGACTTTCCTTTGTCTTGTTTACAAATATTATCATGGAAACAGCCCTGAAAAGCTTTTCCCCACTTATTTCTCCAATCACATGAATTTATACATGTAGATTTTTCATGAATCCCACGCTTTTACCATTGGAATAGTTATCATTAACAATCACTTCTGCTCCAACAGTTTCTTTTCTTGCATTGCCCGCCTGTGGAAATTCTTTCCGCTTTATATTTCCCTGATAGCTACTACCCACAACTATTTAAATGCAACGTCATTTGTCATCTCCTTGAATCTCAACCATTTCATATCCTTTATTCGACACCCACAGTACCCTGTCCTTTCTCTCAGTGAAACCCGATACGCATTAGTGGGGGTTACGCCTTGCTTGAGGTGTAATGCTGCATCTTTATAAGAGTAAGATTAAACGAAAAATAGTACATTGCAACCGTATATCTAAGGAAAGTTGTTATCAACTAACCACCATAGACAATCGCATCTACCTCCCATTAGCATGGGACAGGCTAGCCTCCCAGAGAGTAAAATACTACGCCTCCTTGGCCTTACACTCTCGGCGGACCTCAAATGGAATGACTATATTGAATCCATTGCCAAATCTGCTGCTATGAAAGTGGGCTCCCTGTGCAGGGCCCGGAAATTTTTCCCACCTGAAACTATTCTGCACATATACAAATCTACCATCCGCCCGTGTATTGAATATTGCTGCCATATCTGGTCGGGTGCCCCTGCTGCTCTCCTTGGGCTTCTTGACAAAATACACAGGAGGATCTGTAACGTGGTTGATACTGACTTGGCAGACCGGCTGCAGCCGCTCTCACACCGGCGTGATGTAGCTTCCCTGTGCCTCTTCTACAAGTACTTTCATGGCTTCTGCTCCGATGAGCTTAGATCACTGGTGCCGCCTAAGCACGAATTTACACGAGATACTAGATTAGCAACTAGGTCCCACCCTTTTACAGTTAAACAAATAAGATGTAACCGTAAATTCTACTCCAACAGCTTCTTTTCTCGCGCTTCCCGCCTGTGGAACTCCCTTCCACAAGTCTGCTTTCCCGACAGTTACAATCTCCAGGTGTTTAAATGTAGGGTCAATAGACACCTCCTATCACACTAACTCCCAACTATTCTCACAACACTCTCATCTACCCAACCCTCATTCTCGGTATCCTCACCCGCCTATCACCCACCCTCTGTTATTTCCTATATTTAATCAGCCTTTCTCCACTCTACGTAGCCCCCTGCACAGTAGTGGCAGTGACATGCCTTGCTCGGGGTGAAACGTTTATAAAAAAAATAAAAAAAATGGTTAATCCGGACTGCTCTTCGTTGACAATAATTGTTCAATAATACTTACGTGAGTTTTATTTTCGGCTTCACAATCATTTGCAATTTGTCAACCAAATATGATTTTTACCGTTAAGATTTTAATAATGTTTTTTAAATAATGATTTTACTCAAAGAAGTCTTACTAATTAACCCGTAACTGTGAAGGAAAAAGACAGATTCATACTTTTCACACGGGATGTTGTCTGTGTAAGTGTACATATACCGTTCACGTACGCGCAAATACCCTTGGGAAAGGTATTAATCAGTCTTTTCCCTCCACTTATGTGTTAAATAACAGGACAAATTGGGTTATATAGCCTTGGTTGGCAACCAGTCTACCGCAGGAAGTAATGGCAGTCTACTGTGTGATAATATTCTGCCCTATCAGTCATGTTTCTTTCGAGACATAATCGCCCAAGCGTGTATCACGTATGGCACTTAACTGACTGACTGAATATAATAGTTGGAATAATGATTAACGCTTATATTGGTTATAAAGTGGGGGATCAGTTTATTACTTCATAACAATAGGAAACCGATCCCCCACTAATTACTACATAATAATATAATAGATTTCTTTTCCCTTTACCTATGAGTCAAATGACAGGACATATTGGGTTCTATAGCCTTGGTCGGCAACCAGTCTACCGCAGAAAATAATCGCAACCTACTGCAGGATAATCTTCTGTCCAGTCAGACATGTCTCGAAAGAGACATGTTCGCCCATGAGTGTATCACGTAAGGCACTTAACTGAATGAAGTGAATATATCGAACCAAACGGAAATTAGAATTTCTGTTAAAATTTCCGTGCCATAATCAATTACGTCATCCTCACATCCATTCTTACATCATCTGGAATTCCAAAGTGGTTACCCATCATTGTACAGAAATGACTTGCCATTGCTTAACTTCGGTGATCGTAAGGGAACCTGTTTTTTAATTTGATGTCGCTGTAAACTCGCATCAATATGAAATTATTTACCAACATTTGATTATTCGAATCAAGAAACACACACGCCCATTCACACAAGCAGTCACAGAAATATTAATTACGTAAATATTCTTACGAAAACCCTAACACTAAAGCGCTTAATACGAAAGCTACAACTCATCATTTTGTAGATTCTAAGGCCTATTTATCCGTTACTAAAATTTCTCAATGATATTATTACTCCATATCTACTCACCGACGAGATGTGGCTTCCCTTTGTCTGTTCTATAAATACTTTCATGGCTTCTGCTCCAACGAACATAAGTCACTGATGCCTCTGAAACAGGTGTTTACTCGTGCAACCAGATTGGCAACTGGGTCCCACCCATTCACACTTAGATTAACCAAATGTAGACGACAATTCTACTACTGCAGCTTCTTCTCTCGCACTTCCCGACTGTGGAACACGCTTCCATATTCTTGCTTTCCTGACGGCTACAACCTTCAGGAATTTAAATGCAATGTCAGTACTCATCTATTAACCACTTGACTCTAGTTCTTTCACCACCCCGTATATCCTTTCCTTTCTCTCCACCTTTGCAACTGTCATCACACCTGTATTCCCATATTTCTCTTTCTCCTTTCTAACTGGTTTGTCTTCCTCTTCACTCTCTTCTACTTAATCTTTTTACTCTTATGTAGCCCCTTGCACATCAGTGGCATTACAGCCTTGGTTGGGGTGATACGATTAAAAAAAAAGAAGCGGAGGTTATATTTGCCAATTTTTACGGTAAAAGAGTGGGATCTAGTCACCAATCTACACGGGTAAATACAAGAGGGCGGAGCAGCAGGGAGTGAAGCTCGTCAGAGCAGAAGACGTAAAATACATATAAAAAAACAAAGGGAAGTCACATTCCGTCGTTGAGAAGGCTTCTGAAGGCGAGTAGCCAGGTTGACACCAATTATACTGCAGAGCATCCTTTGATCAGATATGGCAACAGTATTCAATGCGAGGTCGTATGATAGATTCATAAATGTGCTAGATTCTGACGAGAAAAACTTCCTGACACGCGACAGTGACCCAACTACTTAGCAGTGGATATAGCCATTGATTTGAGATCGTCTGAGAGTATGAGGAGTGCATAGTATTGGTTTCAATGAGACTATCGTGATCCATATTAATTAGAAGGTAGGAAAGTTCCTCCATGGTGGTTTTAACCATAGAGATCAGGTTTGTTTTGGAAGCATTAACACATACGGGCCATTTCTTACCCAAATCCATCACACATTGGGATGTAAAAATTTTAATGCGGTATTAAACTTTAAACTTCTATCAATAAAAAAGATAGAAAAATAAATGCAAATGATGATGTCGAGTAAAAGGTTTGAACTTGTTGTAGATCCAGAAACAAAACCACGACCTTCAGAAAAGAGAAAAATGTGAAAAAAAAACAAAAAAAAAAAACAGAAAATAAAATCAGTACTCCTGGCTGGACACAAACAAGCGTCGGCCATTTGTAAAATCAAGAAAACAAATATGGCGACAAAAAGTCATCAGTATCAATCACTTGGCGCGAAAAGCCGGGGATATATGAGAAGAGAAGTCGGAATATAAAACTGATTGGTTGCACGGCTGTAATCCTCAGGGAAATAAGAAGAGTTTTATCATTGTAAGGATGAAAGGAAGTGAGAATACGATGGAAGGTATAGATATCATGGACGTAAATGTTAGGGCAGGAAGTAATTTAGAGTTTTGGGAAATTGGGTAGATTGCTGAAAAATACTACACCAAGAATATAAGGTATAGGAAAAAATGAAAAAAAATATATATCCAAGAGTAGAGAAAGTGTTTACTTGCTGAACCGAAAAGAGGTTGAAGATCTTATGGAGGATAAGATTTTTCACTTCTTTATCAAGGACTTCATATATATATATATATATATATATATGTGTGTGTGTGTGTGTGTGTGTGTGTTTAATGTCATTGTTTGATTCCCTTCTTAAGGAATCTAACAAATATTTATCTAAAACAAATGATATGTACAAAAAGACCCATCCGTATTAACATGGGAAAACAAAAATAATGTTTATTAGACACACACACACACACACACACACACACACACACACACACACACACACACACACACACAGGTGTGTGCGCTCACTCTAGAATACACATCAATGTCTGCTTACATTCATATAATCGGGGTTCAAAGTAAAAAAAAATCATCAGAGCAGTTGCCACTTTAGAATAGATAACAACATTTGATTTATACATAAACGAATTAAATATTTTTTTACAACTACTGTTTTTAATCATTTCCCCCCAAGCAAGGCGTGACAGCCACTACTACCAAGAGGATTACAGCGATAGAAATAAAAAAAAAGGATAAATGTCTACCTGAACTCAAAAAAATAGAAGATAGCAATTGACGTTCAAGTTAATTTTTTGGAGATTGTAGCTATTATGGAAGCAAATAAACGGAAGGGTGTTCCACGGTTGGGAATTGCAAGGAAATAAACTGTTGGAGTAGAAATAGCGGCTACATTTAAATATTTCATCGGTAAAAAACTGCACGCAGCCTGCCAGCCTAGATGCTATAATCGGGGTTCAAGGAAAAAATCGTCAGAGCATTTGCCATGAAAATATTTGTAGAGACGGCAGAGGAGAGGAACGTCACGTCGGTGCGAAAGTTACGGAAGTAGAATTGTCAGGTCAGGATCAATAACAATTATAATTCTTTGGATTTTGTCGAGAACCTTTAGAAGAATTGCAAGAGCACCCGACCAGATAAGGCTACAGAATTCAATGCACAGACAAATGGCAGACTTGTAAATGTCCAAAATGTATTCAGACAGAGAGCAAAATTTTCAGTTTCCATGTATGCTTGGAAATTGAAATAATTTCTTAATACTACAGTTGGACTCCGTCTATCTTCGAATTCGGAACACCAAATGTATGAAATTTGATATAAAGAGTCGAATTCAGCTGAAATATGATTCATCATTGAATATCAAACAACTAAAACTTAGAAAATAGCAGAATTCCTTTCTTATTTTTTTCCATATTTAATTCTCTATTGATTGATTCTATAAATGTGTAACACGTTAGATTGATTTGTTCCTTAGTTCCTTATTTCTTTACATATATATATATATATATATATATATATATATATAGACAGAAAATCTGCTCAGATTTCTGTCTTTGCTCTACATTCGTATTAAGCGCTTTAGTGTTAGGGTTTTCGTCTTGGGTGTTTTTTTTTCTTACGAGTGGTTGACTTTTTGTTCATGTGCTTCGTTTGTTTCTTTTTTTACTTCCCCTTCTTTTCCCTCCGAGTTCGTTCGTTCTCGGTGGGTTGTACAAGAAGATTTAAATTATAGCTTAATTAGTACTAGTTTCGGCAGAGTTAGTTCTGTTACTATTGGTATTGTTATTAATATATAGTTAATATTATATATATATATATATATATATATATATATATATATATATATATATATATACAAAGACAGAAAATCTAAGCAAGAGCCAACAACATACTACGGTTTCGTCCAACGGCTTGTCAGGGAAATTGGGCGAAATCGTGGTCGGTTGTTGGCTCTTGTTTAGATTTTCTCTCTTTGCTCTACTTTCGTATTAAGCGCTTTAGTGTTAAGGTTTTCGTCTTGGCTTTTTTTCTTTCTTACGAGTGGTTGACTTTTTGTTCATGTACTTCGTTTGTTTCTTTTTTTACTTCCCCTTCTTTTCCCGCCGAGTTCGTTCTCAATGAGTTGTACAAGACGATTTAAATCATAGCTTAATTAATACTAGTTTCGGCAGAGTTAGTTCGGTTACTATTGGTATTGTTGTTGCTATATATATATATATATATATATATATATATATATATATATATAATCTTTATTAGGAGATCATGTCTCAGGTAGAAGATTAACCCGCAGTAGTTTGCCTTTGTTTTCTGCAGTAGATTGGTTGCCAAACAAGGCTATAGAACCCAATCTATCGTAATATTTAGCCCATAACTAGAGGGAAGAGACGGATTAATATCTTTGGTGCGTAAGAGACTCCGAGGTAGCGAAGTGATAACAGAAACATCTCTATTATAATAAAGACTGTCGCGTAGTTATTTTTGTATTATATATTATAAATTATGTTTTAGAACATGTACATGATTTCTTCTATATATGTCCTCTTCCCTACAATCATATGTTTGTTTCAATGTTTGGATTTAAACACTTCCTCAGGGGCAATAAAGGTTTGGAATCATTCTCTGTTTATATTTGGTTCGTTGTTGTCGTGGGGGTTGGTTGGGGTTATTGGTAATTAAGTGAATGTCTCGTTTTGATCGTTAGACTTTTGAGGAATTTGGTGTGTAAGTGTGAAATTGTTGATTAATGGTATTATCTGTTGGAATGTATGTTTTATCTTTTTATCGGTTGGGTATTTATTTTGGTTAGGATTTCTAAAAGGCGCTGTTGAGTGGTTATTTTTATTTAATTGGTTGATGTCTGCTGTTAGTGAACCTAATTCATGTATTTACTTTGATCCTGTGTCTAGATTTTCATAGCCGTGATAGGGGTGGGGTGTTTTTTCTTTCCAATTTAGATTTTTTTGGTAAAAAAAAAATATATATATATATAGCGCCAATTCGGTTAGAAGAATTCGGATATCAAACTGTGCTGATGAGCTCTGATGCAGCAAAACAGATTTGTCTGCGAATGACTATATATATCCCTCCTGACACGGGCATGCTAATGGAGAGAGAGAGAGAGAGAGAGAGAGAGAGAGAGAGAGAGAGAGAGAATAACGAGGCAGTGTCGGCTCAGTGTATTCTCTTTACTACCAGTTATTACACTTTACT
The DNA here is from genome assembly GCA_037127315.1 of Ascarosepion bandense. Classification (NCBI taxonomy): domain Eukaryota; kingdom Metazoa; phylum Mollusca; class Cephalopoda; order Sepiida; family Sepiidae; genus Ascarosepion; species Ascarosepion bandense. Next base: position 2,608,337 of record JBBBDQ010001410.1, on the reverse strand, counting down.
ACCATTTATGGAAGCTGCTGCCGTGTTTGCTCTTAAATAATACTTTATTGTTTTATTTGTATCCGAAAAAACTAAGAAAACAATAAAAAAATCAATAAAGAACGAAACAAAAAATTAAGAAACCCGAACGGATTTAAGAAAGAAAATAAAGAAAAAAAAAACAACGAAAGAAAAGATAAGAAAAAAAAATGAAAAGAAATAATTAATAAAGAAGGAAGAAAAAAAAAAACAATGAAAAAAACAATGAAAGACTAAAAAATAATAACCGAAAGTAATATTAAAAAACCAAGAAAAAAAATAAAAACAAAACAAGAGAAAAATGAATGAATGAATAAAAGAAAGAAAGAAAAAAATGTTGTCCTATAAAATATGATAGAAATATTGACGAAGGGAAAAATGATAACAACAAAAATATTATAATTAATCAGAAATTAGTTTATTAATTAAATAAGCCCCCCAAAAATGAAAAAAATAACTAAGAAAAAGAAACAAACAAGAGAAAAATGAATGAATGAATAAAAGAAAGAAAAACAATTTTATCCTTAAAAAGAATGATAGAAATATCAACGGGGGAAAATGATACCAACAAAAATATTATAATTAATCAGAAATTAGTTTATTAATTAAATAGCATAAAATAAACGTAATATTTTAAATTCAATAAAAAGGATTTCATTTTTAATATTCGGAAGGCGCATGTTTTTCGATGTGTCTAATTATCAGGTAAATGCGTTTAACCCAAGGCCCGTTAATAAATCCATACAAATTTATGGTATTTTGTTTATTGACTTAATTATCAAGACATATACCTTGTCTTATTAAAACATTGTTCAACAGATGTTTCATTTTTTACATAATCATATCGCCCTAAGCAAGGCATTTTACTGTCACTGTTTTGAAGGGGGTTACATAGGAAGTAAGATATGAGAAAGAGTGGTAGGTTAAATAGGCGGTGTCAGGAGGTGGGTAAGAGAAGCAGGAATGTGTTCATAAAGTGAGGGATCAGTTTATATATTGATTATAATGTAAAATTGATCCCCTACTTATAACCACATTATAATAGTATAGAATGTTATTTTTTTTATAATCATATCGCCCTAAGCAAGGAATTTTACTGCCACTGTTTTACAGGGGGTTACATAGGCGAAATTATGAGAAAGAGTGGCAGGTTAGAAGGGGTGTCAGAAAGTGGGTAAGAGGAGGATGAGAATACTCATGAGTGGAGTGGGCGGAGAAAGGAGTATGAGAGATAGGATGCAGGTTAGTGATATAGGAGATGACTATTGACTTTACATTTAAATTCTTTGGGATTGTAGCTGTCGGGGAAGCTAGTAAATGTAAGGGAATTCCACAGGCGGGAAGTGCGATTAAAGAAGCTGATGGAGTAGAATTTATGTTTATATTTTATTGGTTTCACAGTAAAAGGGTGGGGCCTGGTTGTTTATTTTGTGGCTCGATGAAATTCATACATAGTAAGCTAAGGGAGCTAAGGGAGCTAAGTTCATCGGAGCAGAAGAATTTGAATTCGGATTTGGGAATTCAATATCAAACTTGTATTAAAACAAGGTCAAAGGTCAAGAGAGTGAGAGAGAGAGAGAGAGAGAGAGAGAGAAAGAGAGAGTGAGAGAGATGGAATTAAACTGAAAATAAATACTAAAGAGGAAGTGAAAAATTTAGCAAACAATAAGTATGTCAAAAATCAATTATTTCTTATTAAAGATGATGAGAAATACTGAATGGTAATGAAATATCAAAATATCTGTTAAAAATTGGTTTACATTATTATTATTGAAATATGAAGAAGGCGCGAGAGAAAAAAAAATGAAAGAAAGTAAAAAACAAAACGAAAGAAAAAGAAAAAGAAAGACAGAGATAAGGAAAGAAAGCTAACAAAGAAAGAAAAACGAACAAAAGAAAAAGAAAAAGAAAGATAGAGATAAGGAAAGAAAGCAAACAAATAAAAAAGAAAAACGAAAGAAAGAAAAAGAAAAAGTTAGAGATAAGGAAAGAAAGCTAACTAAGAAAGAAAAACGAACAAAAGAAAAAGAAAAAGAAAGAGATAAGGAAAGAAAGCAAAGAAATAAAAAAGAAAAACGAACGAAAGAAAAAGAAAAAAGTTAGAGATAAGGAAAGAAAGCTAACTAAGAAAGAAAAACGAACAAAAGAAAAAGAAAAAGAAAGAGATAAGGAAAGAAAGCAAAGAAATAAAAAAAGAAAAACGAACGAAAGAAAAAGAAAAAGAAAGACAGAGATAAGGAAAGAAAGCTAACAAAGAAAGAAAAACGAACAAAAGAAAAAGAAAAAGAAAGATAGAGATAAGGAAAGAAAGCAAACAAATAAAAAAGAAAAACGAAAGAAAGAAAAAGAAAAAGTTAGAGATAAGGAAAGAAAGCTAACTAAGGAAGAAAAACGAACAAAAGAAAAAGAAAAAGAAAGAGATAAGGAAAGAAAGTAAAGAAATAAAAAAAGAAAAACGAACGAAAGAAAAAGAAAAAGAAAGACAGAGATAAGGAAAGAAAGCTAACAAAGAAAGAAAAACGAACAAAAGAAAAAGAAAAAGAAAGATAGAGATAAGGAAAGAAAGCAAACAAATAAAAAAGAAAAACGAAAGAAAGAAAAAGAAAAAGTTAGAGATAAGGAAAGAAAGCTAACTAAGAAAGAAAAACGAACAAAAGAAAAAGAAAAAGAAAGAGATAAGGAAAGAAAGCAAAGAAATAAAAAAGAAAAACGAACGAAAGAAAAAGAAAAAAAGTTAGAGATAAGGAAAGAAAGCTAACAAAGAAAGAAAAACGAACAAAAGAAAAAGAAAAAGAAAGAGGTAAGGAAAAAAAGCAAAGAAATAAAAAAAGAAAGACGAACGAAAGAAAAAGAAAAAAGTTAGAGATAAGGAAAGAAAGCTAACAAAGAAAGAAAAACGAACAAAAGAAAAAGAAAAAGAAAGAGGTAAGGAAAGAAAGCAAAGAAATAAAAAAAGAAAAACGAACGAAAGAAAAAGAAAAAGAAAGATAGAGATAAGGAAAGAAAGCAAACAAATAAAAAAGAAAAACCAAAGAAAGAAAAAGAAAAAGTTAGAGATAAGGAAAGAAAGCTAACTAAGAAAGAAAAACGAACAAAAGAAAAAGAAAAAGAAAGAGATAAGGAAAGAAAGCAAAGAAATAAAAAAGAAAAACGAACGAAAGAAAAAGAAAAAAGTTAGAGATAAGGAAAGAAAGCTAACAAAGAAAGAAAAACGAACAAAAGAAAAAGAAAAAGAAAGATAGAGATAAGGAAAGAAAGCAAACAAATAAAAAAAGAAAAACGAAAGAAAGAAAAAGAAAAAGTTAGAGATAAGGAAAGAAAGCTAACAAAGAAAGAAAAACGAACAAAAGAAAAAGAAAAAGAAAGAGGTAAGGAAAGAAAGCAAAGAAATAAAAAAAGAAAGACGAACGAAAGAAAAAGAAAAAAGTTAGAGATAAGGAAAGAAAGCTAACAAAGAAAGAAAAACGAACAAAAGAAAAAGAAACGTAGTCTCATAGAAAGAAAAAATAGAAAAGAGAAATAAAGAAGACAAAAGACCTACATAGGAAAAAGTCAGTTAAGTGTCATACGGGATACACGCTTGGGCGATCATGTCTCGAAAGAGACATGACTGACTGGGCAGAAGATTATTCCGTAGTAGGTTACCATTGCTTTCTGCGGAAAACTGGTTGCCGACCAAGGCTATAGAACCCAATAATGTCCTGCTATTTAACCCATAACCTTTACATTTGCGCGTAAGTGAATACAATGAATTCAACTGGAATTCGAACTCGGTTCCGCGGTTTCTTGTTCCGCGCCGATATCCACTGCACCACAACGCACATTAGAAAAGATGAAAAAGAAATGAATAAAGACACAAGTATAAAAATTGACGTATAGAAAAAGTCAAGAATTTTTTAAAAAATGAATAAAAAAAACAAAATTAAACGAAGAGTAAAGCTATAAATTTACAAGGAAAGAAAGAAATTAAGAAAAAAGAAAGAAAGAATTATGGACTTATTAAATGAAAAACAGCAAAGTTAGAAAGAAAGAATGAACAACGGAAGGAATGGATATTCCAAAATGAAATGATAATATATTTCCAAGACATGACAGAGACGGGAAAAATGTTAAGGAAGCAATGTTAAAGAATGCCATTATAGAATTAATAAACGCAACTAAAGACGAAAGCAAAATATTTGTACAAAACTGATTACGAACAAACGAAATTAAAAGAAAATGACCACCTTCCCTCTTCCCCTGCCAAATGAAAATAACAAGGAAAATGTCCTCCTTCCGAATTCCGATTTCTAATGAAATTACACCATTGATTAAATGAAAAAAAAAATACGGCAAGGATTTCATATCAAAAGCTGCCAGTACGTCAAGAACTCAATGATGCGTTATTATTTATAATAATGTAAACGTAGTTCGAGGTCACCTCACAAAAACATTACCATTTTCTTTTATTAATATATTCTATGCAGAATGGTTCCAGTCAATGCCGTGCTTAGCAGCATCGCGCCCACCTCCGCAGAAAGCAGCTTGCGCCCCACCCCAGAACATACTAAATCCACAATAAATGGTAGTTTAAACAAAAAACAACATACACTCGGAACGCAGATATTCCGTGATCGCTAAAAAACGGAAGAAATTGTGGAATTAGCGTTTGGAAGCTAGACATTACGAACGTTTTCACAACTTTTAGCCTCTTTTATAAATGATGAAACAGATATCTATAATCTATTTCACTCTCAAGTTCATTTTATTTTCAATTCTTACTAATGATTTGAGGCCTCTTATCGGCTCGGAAAGAGAAATTGCATTCATTTAAGTACTGGTAACCATGGGAAAGGTATTAAACCGTTCCTTCCCTCCAGTTATGGGTTAAATAACAAGGTATGACTTGGGGATCCTGCCCTTAGAGACAAACCCCAATGAATCTTGATACTCGAAAAGAAAAAGTATTTTTAGACACAAAACTCATATAAAAAACAACAACAATAAATTGTTGAAAGAAAAAGGTATTACCAGCAATAAATAAATAAAATTTAGTTGGCAATAAATGACCCACCGATGTGTTGATATGTCATAAAAACGAAACAACCATGCTTGTTACATCTCTACGGTATTCTGAGCGTTCTTTTGTATAACAGCATCTCTGTTACCTTACGTTTGCAGAAACTGATCAGCATTCACCGCTTTATTGGAATTTTTTTCTTTTTTAATCATCTCACCCCAAGCAAGGCATTCCACTGCCACTATTGCGCATGGGGCTACATAGGGGAAGGTAAAGAGAAGGAGTGGTTAGACATAGAGAATGTTAGGAGGAAGGTGACAGATGAGTAAGGATAGCGAGGTTGAGGGTTGGTCAGATGGGAAGAGTGTTTGATAGAATGGGAACAGGTTAGTGTGTTAGGAGGTGTCTATTGACCTTACATTTAAACTCCTGGAGATTGTAGCCGTCGGGGAAGCAATCGTTTGGAAGAGAATTCCACAGTCGGGAAGTGCGAGGAAAGAAACTGTTGGAGTAGAAGTTACGGCTGCATTTTATCGGTTTCACTATAAAAGGGTGGGATCTAGTTGCTAATCTAGTATCTCGTTCAAATTCGTATTTAGGGGGCACTAGTGATCTAAGTTCATCGGAGCAGAAGCCGTGAAAGTATTTATAGAAGAGACACAGGGAAGCCACGGCGCGCCTGTGGGAGAGAGACAGCAGGCGGTCTGCCAAGTCGGTATCTATTTTAATATTGATATTAAGTAACAGCACAGTGTTCAATTCATTTTTATAAGGTGTTATTAATTTATCATCATTTCTATAAGCCAAAGAGAATCTATATCATGTCAAATATACTTCCAAACCGTTACATAATGGTACCGACTATGCTACTGCATACAATCTCTTATCATAACGCCCTTATCTTTCACCTATCTGTAAGATCTTAGTGATTTGTTATACATGGAAAACATCCTACAATCTATGGCTCCTTCTGTTATCCTCTCCATCTTGGTAAGTACCATCAGCTTTCGTTTTGTCACTTCAACATTTTTTTTTCTAAATTATCGGATAGTTCACATTATGAAATATTACAATCCCAATCAACTAAAAAAAAAAGGAATTTTTCGTCTTTAAATAAAGCGCAAATGGTTGATAATCCATAAAAAACCCAAAGAAATGAATGAATAATTCAATTTTTTTAGATTTTCTGTTTGGAATTAACAAGCCGGAAAAAATAAATTAATAGATTAAAATTAAGAAAGAAAAAAGAAAAGGCAAGAAGAAAGAAAGACAGAAAGAAACAAAGAAAAGGAAAAAGAAAAAGAAAGAGAAAAAGAAACATGGACAAAGAGAAAGAAAAACAGGAAAGGCAAAATGAAAGAAATTAAGAAAGAATGGAACAGAGAAAGAAACAAAGAAATAAACGTAGACACATAGAGAGAGAAAAACAGAAAAGTAAAGGAAAGAAATTAAGAAAGAAAGAAAGAAAGAAAGAAAGAAAGAAAGAAAAAAGGAAAAAGTAAAAGGAAAAAATTAAGAAAGAATGGAGGTAGCAAAAGAAAGAAAGAAAGAAAGCAAAAAACAATGAACAAAGAAAGAAAAAAGACGCATAGAAAGAAAAACAGAAAAGGTAAAAAGAAAGAAAGAAAGAAAGAAAGATACAAAGAAACAAAGAAAAAAGAAAGATAGACACATAGGAAGAAAAACAGAAAAGGCAAAAAAAGTAATTAAGAAAGAATGAAACAAAGAAAGAAAGAAAAAGAAAGAAAGAAAGAAAGAAAAGTAAAAAGAAACGTAGACGCATAAAAAGAAAAACAGAAAAGGTAAAAAGAAAGAAATTAAGAAAGCATGGAGCAAAGAAAGAAAGAAAGAAAGAAAGAAAGAAACGTAGACGCATAGAAAGAAAAACAAAGAAAGTAAAAGGAAGAAATTAAGAAAGAATGGGGCAAAGAAAAGAAAAGAAAAGAAAGAAAGAAAAGAAAGAAAGAAAGAAAGAAAAGGTAATAAAAACGTAGACGCATAAAAAGAAAAAAGAAAAGGAAAAAGAAACAATTGAAGAAAGAATGGGGCAAAGAAAGAAAGAAGAAAGAAAGAAAATAATTTTTTATTTTTGTCTACTTTTATGCCATTTGTTTGAAGATAATTTCGTATTTCACTTAATTAACTATGAATTTTGATATTAATAAAATTTAATAATACTAATATTCTTCCGTTTTTTATTTACTGACATTGCAGCCAATACATGGTCCGAGAATTACTCATGGTACTGGGTTTCTGAGTGAGATTGTTGCGAGGGAAGAAGTAAAGAAAAAATACTGAGAGTTTCCCGGTCCTGGGGAACAACTTCTTGCATCTCTACCCACTTTATTGTACTAGAGAGGGGTGGATAAAATAATCATGCCGACGACAGCACAACCGTCGGTTGCAGGCACTTCACAATGTTTTTTTCCTGCCACGGATGTACACGCTCGAGTGTCCACATTAAACCTGACTTTGGGTCACATTTCTCACTGAGGGGGATTGCTATTACATATCAATTCACACTTTAACTAAATTATATGATTCTTAATACTGGAAGGCAATTTCTGTTATTATTCTATTTTATGTTTACAACACTTCGCAGATATAAAAATTTCCGTTCTTGCTTGAGTGGCCATATCGAAATGGCCGCTGAATTACATAGTTTTCTCAGAAAATAAAACACAAACCGCACATGAAATTAGATATTTAGATATAACCACATGAATGTTGTGACGTAGTTCGAACACGTGACCGGGTTCACTTATATATAAAAAGTGAGTCGGTTGACAATATCATCGAAAATGAGGACAGACCTTGAAACAGCGGAAATGTGGTTCTACAGAAGGATGCTGCGGATATCATGGACCGATCATGTAAGCAACGATGAGGTGTTGGAAAAAATGGCAACAAAAAGGAAATTAATACTGAGGAACTGAAGTTCCTGGGACATGAAATAAAGAAGGAGAGCTTAGAGAACCTGATACTGACTGGCCAGATAAAAGGAAAAAGAGACAGAGAAAGACAGCGAATAACATATTTGCAGGGCCTGATCAGGTGGATGACGGGACGGGGGTTGCATGGTGTAACAGTTGCAAAATTACTAAGAGCAACAAGGGATAGGGAGACGTGGAGAACCATGATCGCCTACGTCCTGAAGGTACAGGGCACATAGAAGAAGAAGAAGAAGAAGAAGAAGAAGAAGAGTCGGTTGAAGGAGGGAGTTAGTATGAGCTGAGAGCTACTTTTAACCCGCGAATTACTTACTAATTCAACCACCCATATTGATACGAGCTAATACGGACTGTTATATTGTATCTACCGAATAAGATATTATTTTATCATCTGTGTATTGTTTACCAACTCGACGATACAACAATGAAATTAGAGATTTAGCGTTGATTCTGGTGATAGTAATCTCTAAGATTGTGTTGTATAAGCCGGTTAAGCTTTGCAGGTCTGTGAAACATGTAAGTTTTCGATGAAAGAAAATCAGGTATCCGTTTAAAGAGGAAAAATATACATTGATTGTTATTCCCTCAAATAAACCAGATAAATATTGATGTGAATAATGATGGTGAGAGACAACTGAAGTTCGTGAGACATGCAATGAAGAAGGAGAGCTTGGAGAACCTGATACTGACAGGGCAGATAGAAGGAAAAAGAGAAGAAGGCAGCGGATAACATATTTGCAGGGCCTGATCTGATGACAGAACGGGATTGAGAGGTGTAACAGGAGCAAACATACTAAGAACCACAAGGGATTGGGAGACGTGGAGAACCATGATTGCCTACGTCTTGAAGGGACAGGGCACATAGAAGAAGAAGAAGAAGAAGAAGAAGAAGAAGAAGAAGAAGAAGAAGAAGAAGAAGGAATATTGTTGACGTTTGCTTGCTGTCGTAAAATTTTCCCACTAACAACCAAAAGTAAACAACAAAAAAAAAAGAAGACAAAAGAAAAAAAATCATTATGTAAAGGAGAAAAAAGAAAGCTTCAAAATAAATTCAAACGCTTTTGGCGCCATCTTAGTTTGAAATGACCTCGAGAGAAATGAGAGCCGGAAACGCAAAAATAAATAAGAAGAAATAACGAGAGTAGACGAGGGATAACAGGAAAAGATAAAAATCATGAAGGAAAAAACTGGCGTAAAGAAAAAAAGATAACAAATATAAGCGAAGAAAATTGAAAAAAAAAATTCAAATGAAAACGAGAGGTCCATTAAGAATAGGTAAAAAATAAGGTAAGAGACATTAAGTTGCAGAAAAATATCAGTCAGTAAGTTAAATGCCATACGTGACCCACGCTTAGGCTTACGGCCATATCACGTTGAATACACAGGTTCTCGCTCGATCAGCGAAGTTAAGCAGCGGTGAGCCTGGTCAGTAATACCAGGTGATGTAAGCTTTTAGTGACGGATGTGCGTTGTGGTGCAGTGGATATCGGCTCCGAAAGAGAAATCAGTGAGCCGAGTTCGAATTCCAGTTGAATACCGTGCATTCACTTAATCACTGTTACCCTTCGGAAAGATATTAGTCGTCCCTTCCCTCCAGTTATGGGTTAAATAACAGGGCATGATTTGGGGACGCCGTCCCTTAAAAAACAAATCCCAATGATACTTGAAACGAAAAATGTATCACTAGACACAAAACTTATATAAAAACAACAATAAATTGTTGAAAGAAAAAGATATTACCAGCAATAAATAAAATTTAGTTGTCAATAAATGACCCTCCGAGGTTGACATACCATAAAAATCCAAACCAAATGATCCACGCTTGGACGATCATGTCTCGAAAGAGATATGACTGACTGGGCAGAAGATTATCCTGAAGTAGGTTGCCATTACTTTCGGCAGTAGACTGGTTGCCAGCAAAGGCTATAAAACCCAATATGTTTTATTATTTAACCCATAACTGGAGGGAATAGACGGATTAATACATTTCCCAAGCGTATTTGTGCGTATGTGAAAGCAAGGAATTCAACTGAAATTCGAACTCGTCACCCCGATTTGTTGTTCTGAGTCAATATCCACTGCACGACAACGCACATCCATAAAAACATATATATCGCTAAAACACACACACACACACATACACACGCACACACACAAACACACACACACACTTATCTATTATATACAGGGGGGGAATGGATAAATTGTCTACATTATGCTGAATTGAAAATACTGCTGACATTTCATTTTTACAGATATTTTTACTAAAATTAGAAAACCAAATTTTGAAATTTTAAAGAAAAAATTTATTTATTAATATCGCCATTGGCTTCAACCCCGACCTCTAGAAGACTTCAGAATCTTCTACAACTTTTCCGGGTCCTGGACATGATAGTAAACTGCATCCGGCAGCAAAGCGTCTGACTGGAAGGTTATGAGGAGCATGGAACCACCTCTTAATTGCTGTTGTTCCCAGGTCCACCCTTACCCGGAGTGGTAGCACCTGTTAGGGTCCCAGCTATGGGCAAATAGTTGACCCTCAACTTGGGTCAAAACACTATGAAATTATAAAAATACTCTTTTATAGTAATATATACATAAATATAGACATTTGTAGAAAAAATATACATTTTTAAAGGAAAAATATTACCAACAAGACATTTTTGAAGAAAAAATTATTACCATGACACATTTTTGAAGAAAAAAATTATTCTCAGCAAAATATTTTTGAATACAAAACTAGAAGACATTTTCAGTTTTCTAAAATAAAAAAAGTATAAAAAAAAATTAATTAAAATCTGACCTAATCAACGTTCTCACTATAACTGAACATAAAAAAAACAACATTAAATCCCCACCTTTTTGGCATTAAATAACCCACAGAGGTGTTGATATGCCATTAAACAAAAACTCAAACTGAAACAATTTTTCTTGGCGGTCTCGTCATTTAAATTTTCAAATTCTGATATAATTCTGTAACAAGAGGTTCTGTTGGTCTCTCGCACAACTGCGCCCGACACATTATGATCAAAGAGGTTACCGTCTGAGAAGTAAGGTGGAGTGATGTAAGACAGGCCTGATTGTGTTTGTGTAGCATGGTGACAGACATAGGGTTTTCCATCAGTCAAGCCCTTGAAGTAGTACAGCAGGCCTTTAATCAATTTTGGGCGGAGTGAATTACGTCATAGTGCTCCTTTTCTCACACACTCAGCTCAACTAGAGCTACTATATTGTGCAGTCTCAAAATAAAAAACAATTTACATCTGATATATAATTGTAATAATTTACCCATTGTACCCAGTATATATATATATACATATATATATATATAGTTATATATATATATATATATATATATATATATATATATATATATATATATATATATATTATTATTTTGTTATTATTTTGAATATATATATACAGATATATATAGTAATATATATAGTTATATATATATATATATATAACTATATATATATAGTTATATATATATATATATATTTAGTTATTATTTTGAATATATATATATATATATATATATATGATTGATTGTACCCATTGTACCCAGTATATATATTGATTGTACCCATTGTACCCAGTATATATATATATATATATATATATATATATATATATATATATATATGATTGATTGTTTAATACTTAGTTTTTGGTCATAATATAGTTAGACCAGTGCACATTTTTTAATAAAAAGTGTTCAATACAGTTATACTGTAGAACATTTTAATATTTTCCATTGTTAAAGGAGTAATTACGCGACCTAGGTTTCTACCATGAGTTATGTCTTCAGGCGATTTTTAATAACTGATTTTACCGTTTACCGTTTTTCTTTTTAAGAACGCTCGTGTAACGGTATTTTATTTGAACGTTCAGGTGGCAGGGAATATTTGAATGCGCAATTTTTAAATTAAAACAAATTATGGCGTTTTATCCATGGTTGTATGAACCTAAGAGGTATTTCTTAGTATGGATACACTTTATCACAATTCCTGTTCTTTCATTCAGCAGTTCGTTTCTGTTTGGGAATTGCATAATCTATAACTTTTCTCCTTGGCAAAGTCTTCAAATTTTGCCATCGTTGTAAAGCTTGGCTGTTTTTACAATGCTCCACATTATGTCTGGGTCTTTTTCCATAATTAAAAATCTGTACAAAATTGGCTAGCCACGTGTGGAAATTAAAAGCAAAAAATAGAAAAGATATATCCCGGTAAATAGGACCCAGGGTTTTACGATTTTGAGTTCCCTGGCATTTATTTTTAATAAACAGTGCTTAATACAATAACTATTGTAGACAATAATATAATCATATATGAAAAATTATATATGATTAAATCAATTAACAATAGAAATCTATTAAATAAACGTAATGAAATAAATCTCATATGTAGACATTGCAAAATGTTCACCTTAGAATATGGATTAAAAAAAAATTATAATAATTAACATGAATATACCCAATAATTCGCTTAAAGGAAATAACAATTGACGATATATTGAAATAAAATAAGTAAATTGGTATATAACATTTTTATAACAAATAAATTGATATTAGAAAGATAGGATAATGATAGCTGGAAATAAATTAAAATGTTATTTATAAATTAAATTTTTTATAAAGATTAGAATCAAATACGTACTGACAGAAAGAATATATTTACTCAAAAGCCCAGTTAAGTTTCAAAATAATATAAAAATTATTCTTTCATTTTCATCTCTTTCCTATTCTCTATGAGAAGAGGCCAATGTATGGAGAAAGCAGAAAAGGCAATTTTTTGACAAGAATGGATTTATCAAAGTTAATAGAATATACCGAGAAATAATAGAATTAAAAATAAAAAAAATAAAAAATAAAAATAAAATTAAGTTGAAAGTAGGTTGACACTTTGAATGTTAGGAATGAAAAAAAGAAAAAAGAAAGTATGTATGCCTTATAAAATAGAAACTACTGGCCAAATTTCAAAGTGAATCTTTATTCTGATTAGTTAAAAGGAACACACACACATAAATTTTATATGTTCTCATAACCAATTGTTTTTGTATTTAAATGTAAATCATTTTCACAACCAACATCCAACATTGCCTGAGGACAAGATACTTTCTCGAAACATAGAACTTTCCGTATCAAAATGTATTTTTAATTCATAACTCTCCATATATATATATATATATATATATATATATATATATTACTTATAGCATAATTACAATTTATATCTAAACTTGTTTATCAATGGAACTTTGTGTGTGTCTGTGTGTCTGTGTGTGCGTCCGTTACCTATAAACTTCGAAACGGCTGAACCGATTTTCTTGAAAATTTACACAGCTGTACTATAAGCGTCTGCGAGTGTTCTTAGCTTGGTTTTGTGTCTAGGTACTCCCGATAAATATCGAAAATAGATAATCGAAAAAATCAGGTAATAGAAGGAGTGGTCCGATTTAATCAAATTTGATACACTCATAGACAAAGACATAAGAAACGATATTCAGAAGTTTCAAGGTTGCAGTTCTTACAACAGTGCAGAAAATCGATAATATATATATATATATATATATATATATATATATATATATATATATAAAGGCAAGATGTTTGTGTGTGTGTCTGTTTATCTGCCTGTATGTCTGTATTTTTTTTAGCCCTTTTATTTTAGTTTTTGCTTCGGATTTGGCTCTAAGTAGGTATACTTTTAGTTCTTAGTCTCAGCCATGATACCATTTACTCAGAGGACTAATTTAGTCTTCAGAATTCAGTTTACGGCGAAAAAAAATACTTATTTGAGATCGATACCAGGAAATCAAAATGTGACTCACATCCATTCATTTTTTTTTCAGTCTACGGTTTCGCTTTAACTGGAAACAACTATTGCTTTTTAGTCTTTCGTGCCAACGTCCAAAGAGTGTGAGCTCCAGGACCATGGATTAGTTTTAAAGCTTTCATTACACCCGAGCAACGCCGGACTATACTGCTAGTTACTTATAAATTAATTCAAACTTTCAATAATGGGATGGCAATTTTACAGTTTAAATTTAACACACGTCTCATCAGCAAAAACAAACAAAATGAAAACACAAACAAATATTTCTGAGGAAGTCTGTTAAAATGAAACATGTTAGATTAAAGAGATTTTTTCCTGTCTCCTAATTATTTATTCTGTTCAAATATAATAATTAAATTATAAAATATAAACATTATAAAAACACAAATGCAGAACGCAAACAAATTAATTTATTCTCCATAATGTTTTGTTCTCGCTGATGCGACGTGTGTTAAATCCACTCATTGAAATGGCCCTCCGATTTTTTTATAATTTTATCGCCCCAAGCATAGCAATTTACTGCCACTGTTAAGCAGGGTTTTAAATCGGAGTAAAGTTATGAGGAAGAATGACAGGTTATAGGGTGTGTAAGGAAGCAGGTAAGAGAAGGATGAGAATATTCATGAGAGTGGAGTGAACGGAGAAAGGAGCATGAGAGAGAGGATGCAGGTTAGTGAGATAGGAGATGACTATTGACTTTACATTTAAATTGTTGAAGGTTGTAGCTGTCGAGGAAGCAAGTAAACGGAAGGGAATTCTACAGTGGGGAAGTGCGAGAAAAGAAGCTGTGGAGTAGAATTTGCGTTTACAGTGTATTGGTTTCACTGGAAAAGTGTAGAACCTAGTTGCTAATCTTGTGGCTCGATTAAATTCATATATAAGGGCAGCAGTGAGCTAAGTTCATCGGAGCAGAAGCCGTGAAAGTATTTGTAGAAGAGACTCAAGGAAGCCACATTGCGCCGGTGAGAAAGTGACTGTATCTGAACTGCTAAGTCGGCATCGATCACACTACAGATTCTCTGTTGGATTTTGTCAAGGACACCTAGCTTCCCTACCTAACATTGACTTAATTTCTATTGGTTAACTTCGTCCAACCCTTTGAATTCAACAATCTCTGCTCCTTAATTGACTTGATACGGGAAAAAAGGTGTTGTTTCTAAATTTTTTAATTTGTATACATACATATATATATATATATATATATATATATATATATATATATATATCAATTTCTAACAGTAAAATATTTCAATGCTTGAAGAAGAAATAATAAGTAGTACCGAAACACGACAGCTCGTGTTTTTGCACTAAACAATGTTTTTATTTTAAACATTTATAATAAATATATTACTGTGTGTGTGTGAGAGAGAGATAGAAAGAGAGAGAGAGAGAGAGAGAGAGAGAGAGAGAGTGTGTGTGTGTGTGTGTGTGTGTGTGTTACTAAGAGTTTGTATGAGACTTATACTGGCAATTTTCACGAGTACCATTATAACGTCAAGGTAGTCAATTGTAAGTGTGTTTTATTTTTAATAGTGTGATGAATAAATATTGTAATAAAAAAGGTGTATATATGGCTGCATATCGAAGAGGCGCGGCATACAATATTTAGATTTTAAGACAGGAATCTTTGGATTTTTGATCATAACTTGACCACTTCTTGTAAGGGAGCAGCCATTGTATTCTATTGAAACCTGTTTCTTTTATTTGTTGTCATTCCCGTAACAACAAACTGTAAACGTGGTTGATAATAAACCTCAAAAGTCACGCGTTTCATAAAAATGGAAACTGCTTTAACACATATTTCTCTCTCTGTCTGTCTCTCTCACTCTTTCTTTCTGTCTCTCTCTCTGTCTTTCTGCCACTGTCTCTCTTTCTCTCTCTCTTTGTTTCCGTCTCTCTGTCTCTCCCTTTCTGTCTCTCTCTCTCTTTCTGTTCCTTTCTGTTAGTTTCTCTCTGTCTTTCTGTCTCTGTTTGTATCTGTCTCTCTCTAGCTTTCTGTCTAACTTTTCTGTATTTCTCTTTCTGTCACTCTCTCTCTCCCTCTCTTTCTGTCTCTCCCTCTCTTTCTGTCTGTCTGTCTCTGTCGTTCTGTCACTGTCTCTCTTTCTCTCTCTCTCTCTTTGTTTCTGTCTCTCTGTCTCTCTTTCCTTCTGTCCCTTTCTGTCTCACTCTCTCTTTCCTCTCCTTCTTCTCTTTCTGTTAGTTTCTCTCTGTCTTCTGTCTAATTTTTCTCTGTATTTCTCTTTCTGTCACTCTCTCTCTTTCTCTCTCTCTCTCTCTCTCTCTCTCTCTTTCTCTGCCTGTCTTTCTCTCTCTCTCTCTCTCTCTCTCTGTCTGTCTCTGTTTTTTTCTGTCTTTTGTCTCTTTCTTTTGCTGTCTGTCTGTCTCTCACATATACGGGGACGCACAGACTGAGGGAACACGTTATGTCTACGGGTAACTGTTAGTTATAATCATGACGTATCCTTTGAACTAAGCACATCACGAGTGCTTAACCAGCGAAAAAATTCAAGTCAGTATTTAAGTGACGCGTGACTGAAAAAACACGTTCATCACAGATCTTCACATTCACTATTTTTCACACTTATAATTCATCCCTCGTTTATTTCTTTAAATTTTATGTTTCATTTTTTATAATCGTATCGCCTCAAGCCAGGCATTTTACTGCCGCTGTTAAGCAAGGGTTTACATAGGAGGAAAGTTATGAGAAAGAGTGACAGGTTATATAGAGGGTGTCTGGAAGTGGGTAAGAGAAAGATGAATGTGGCCATATAGTGGGGTATCAATTTATATATTGATTGTAATGTAGAATTGATCTCCCACTTTATATCTATTATAATAGGATAATTTATATATCTATTATAATAGGATAGAAAGATTGTTATATATATAATCATATCGCTCCAAACAAGGCATTTTACTGCCACTGTTGTGCAGTGGGTTACATAGGAGGAAAGTTATGAGAAACAGTGACATATTACAGGGGGTGTCAAGAAGGGTTAAGATACTGAGAATGGAGTGGACGGTGAAAGGAGCTTCAGAGAGAGGATGCTAGTCAGAGAGATAGGAGATGACTATTGACTTTACATTTAAATTCTTGGAGATTGTAGCTGTCGGGGAAGCAAGTAAATGGAAGGGAATTCCACAGGCGGGAAGTGCGAAAAAAGAAGCTGAGGGAGTAGAATTTACATTGGTTACAGAGTAAATTGGTGGGACCTAGTTGCTAATATTATGGCTCGAGTAAATTCGTATGCAAGCTGTAGCAGTGAAACTATAGTAGTGTAACTTGATTCCTTTTGAGAGAGAAGCTGAATTTAAGCTTTTCCCAAGGGCTTTTAAGTCTTAGTGTATGTATGATCCCGAATGGACGTTTGTATCAACGATGAAGAAGCATTTAAAATGAAAACTGGAGTAAAGTATCTCGAATATGAATTCAACCATATGAACAAAATTTTCAAAACGGCTAGATGACGGACAAAAGTTTTCATTCGTAACCAGTCAGGTTTTGTTAGAAAAATCAAACAGTTTTTAAAGATTGCAAAATTTCTTGTATATATATTTTTAAACAGATTATTCTTTGGAAAATAGTTTTGTAAAACTAGGTAGAGAAACTACGAAAGTATTAGTGAAACTGTCAAAAAAGATAGACAAGGCTTTTACAAAATTATTTACTTTCTATATATAAAAAGGAAACGTTTAAAGCGGAAAATGTACGTATGTCACTGAAAATCGAGATAATTCCTTTCGCAATTTTTAAAATGTTGTATATATATATATATATATATATATATATATATATATATATATATAAGTGGTTGTTTCTAACTTATGAAATTGGTATATAGAAAAAAGTCCGGGTAGCTGTTAAGGTTTTGTTTAAAGTGTAGATTTAATCTTGCTATTATTAAAATTATTACTTGCGATATCTTGGCCATCCGAAAAGAAAACAGATCTTGACATGTGAAGCCAAAAGTTTATTCGCCTGAAGAGACTCGAAACATGTTTAGCGAAACAAATGCCACTATGGACACTAAATATATCATACAAAATGCAAGTAATAATTTGTTAATAGCAACAATAAATCTACACTTTAAGCAAAACGTTCAAGGCTTCCCGAACTACTTTTCCTATATATATATATATATATATATATATATATATATATATATATCAGCATGCTGTGTGGGTGTAGAAGAATTCAAAGGTGCATCCTGTACAAACAGTGGTAGTATAACTCAATAAGATAGCTCTAAATATACATGTATATAAATACATATAGAGCAAATATAAGAAAAATTAAGGCAGACACGTTATTTCATGGTAAATCGGGGGTGTGGGCCTATTTCAGGCGAACCATCATTAGTTTCCATCTTCATTGTACAAAGGATTCGTGTAAAATCCTTTGTACAATAAAGACAGAAGCTGATGATTTGAACGAGTTCATCTTTTCAACTTTGGCTTGTAAACTTTTTGCAAATTAATAATAACGAAAGAACCATTCTATTTTCAGTTAGAATTCTCTATTTGGCAATGAATACTAAAAATAGTATGAAATATATGTTTTTTAAAAAAGCGGGGGAGGGGCGCCTAATAATGATGGCCGGTAGTGAATATATATAATACTAGCAGTATAGCCCGGCGTTGCTCGGGTGTAATGAAAGCTTTAAAACTAATCCATAGTGCTGGAGCTCAGACTCTTTGGACGTTGGCACGAACGACTGAAGCAATAGTTGTTTCCAGTTAAAGCGAAACCGTAGATTAAAAGAAAATTGAATGGATGTAAGTCAAATTTTGATTTCCTCGTATCGATATCAAATAAGATTTTTTCGTCGTAAACTGAATTTTGAAGGCTAAATAAGTCCTCTGAGTAAATGGTATCATGACTGAGACTAAGAACTACAATTATACCTATTTAGAGCCAAACCCGAAGCAAAAAATAAAATAAAAGGGCTGAAAGAAGTACAGGCATACAGGCAGATAAACAGACACACACACAAACATCTTACCTTTTATATATATATATATATATATTATCAATTTTCTGCACTATTGTAAGAATTGCAACCATGAAATTTCTGAATATTGCTTTTTATGTTTTGTCTGTGAGTGTATCAAATTTGATTTAAATCGGACCACTCCTTCTATAACCCTATTTTTTCGATTTTCGATATTTATCGGGAGTACCTAGACACAAAACCTAGCTAATTACACTCGCAGACGCTTATAGTACAACTGTGTAAATTTTCAAGAAAATCGATTCAGTCGTTTCGGAGTCTATGTGTAACGACACACACGCACACACAGAGACACAAAGTTCCATTTATAAATAAGTTTAGATGTCTGCAAGTGCATCGCAATCAATGTGACAAAGACCTACCTGCAAGAGCCCATCCTCTCGCATTTTGTTGGAAATCGTGTGTTCGAGGTACCCTGCTGACGTTGGAAATAATCCAGATACAGGAACTGTTTCTAAAGTACCCTTCATGCGGTACTATGTAATGTACTTCATGCTAGGAGTTCTTGATGGTCAGGTGTACCAGTGGACCCTAGCACTTCTCGATCTGGAGTTTGTGATTCCATGGATCAACAATGCAAAAATAAATGGCAGCAAAGATTAGATGACTGGGCTGCCTTTAGTATTTAAACGCAAAGTTATACAGCCGTATAACATCCCATCCATTACCATTCACGCAATTAATTTGAAAAAATCACATCTGCCTACTCATTGTATGAATATTTTTGCATTATTAAACGGAAAACTCACTACGGCACACGTTAAAAGTTGAAGACACACTAGCCGCAAACCTGGGTAAATCACAGTAATAGGCTGCGGCTGACGTCTAAATTTGCGCAAAAGTGAAAATTGTCCTTTTTATGTCGAAACAAAATGTACACTTTGTAGTAGATCATACTATAATTTATAATAAGTATTAATTGCTCTATTTTTATACTGAGCACTGTTTTAAACTAAAGTTTTGAAGGTTATTAAATTTTTTTTTCATTCCTTATTCTCTTGGATATATATATATATATATATATATATATATATATATATATAAACATGTTACGGAAAGGAACGAATTTTAACGAAACTTGGTTATAAGCAACCGACAATTTGTAATGAATTATTTTGAACATTATTTTTACCGATACTCGTATTTAAGTAGATATTCTGTTTTTTTTAATTAAACATTATTTTATATTTATATCTACCTGCCTGATTATTTTACGATAAATTTTATTACGAAAATGTGTGCTATCCAGCAGGATTCGAACCTGCAACCCCTATTTAGATAAGGGAAGCAACCATTTGATCTGGTACTATCTTAACCACTCGACCATGAATAGCCTCTTGATCAGACGAGGTTTTTATCATGCTTATATAACACAATTTTCGATCTATCGTAAACAAACCATATCTGCTCTGAAATGTATCGTAATGTCAACAAATGTAAACATGTTACGGAAATGAACGAATTTTAACGAAACTTGGTTATAAGCAACCGACAATTTGTAATGAATTATTTTGAACATTATTTTTACCGATACTCGTATTTAAGTAGATATTCTGTTTTTAATTAAATAGTATATATATATATATATATATATATATATATATATATACTATCAGTATAGCCCGGCGTTGCTCGGGTGTAATGAAAACTTTAAAACTAATCTATGGTCCCGGAGCTCACAATCAGCCTAAAGAATATTTGTGTGAAGTTTGGTGAGAATCGGATAAAAATTGTGGATTTGTATAAAGGACATACAGACACACACACAAATATCTTGCCTATTATATATATATATATATATAGATAGATATTATCGATTTTCTGCACTATTGAAAGAACTGCAACCATGAAACTTCTGAATATCGTTATGTCTTTGTCTATGAGTGTATCAAATTTGATTAAAATCGGACCACTCCTTCTATGACCCGATTTTTTCGATTATTGATTTTCGATATTTATCGGGGGTACCTCGACACAAAACCTATCTAAGAACACTCCCAAACGCTTATAGTACAACTGTGTCACTTTTCAAGAAAATTGGTTCGGCTGTTTCGGAGTCTATAGGCAATGGTCTCTCTCTCTCTCTCTCTCTCTCTCTCTCTCACACACACACACACACACACACACACACAAAGTTCCATTTATAAGTTTTTAGGTACCTCCACTAAATCGCTAAAAAGACAGAATAGTATGAATCAAAAAGGCTCAAAAGTTAATGAAAACGAACATTTTCCATTAAAATGTTTATATTATTATTAAGAGGTTAGATCAAAGTAATTTTTAATTATTTAAAAAAAAATTAATCCCTTCTCACATGTTCAATGTTTGGCAGAAAATATTGTTTTGATTTGAGTTAGCGGGAAACCAAATTGTTACGACTGTTTACAACGGAAAACGTAATGATTACATCACCCACTCTTTTCCGGTGATAAACACATTAATTTCAAAATTCTCGCAAAAATCAGTTAATTGTCGAATTTTAATGAAACTTTCAGTACTCATTCACAAACAAATGACATTATTTGTAAAAATTATTATTTTTTAAAACATTTGTGAAAATATGTATTTTTACCTCTGTTACCTACCCACCCCCCACTTACATCCATGAAATTTAAATAAATTTCATTTTGCTGTGGTTTATTTTTTTATAAGCTAAACACTGGACTTTTTTTTAATTTGGCCTCTGTAGCCGAAAATATGGTCCGAAGAATAAAATATAAAATGTAAAAAAATTCTGATATTATTTAATTGATTGAATAAATATTAAAAATTAAGAACATTTTAGTCTGAAGAATTAAAAAAAAATTAATTATAATAATTTATAAAATATCAAAAATAATTCAAAGATTTGGTGCGGTTAGATTTTTAAGTTAATAATTGAAGATTATATTGCCTATCGAAAATTGAAAAGTTTAATAAAAATCGTTTAGCCATCATCCTTTTAAAATATTTTAATTATTTTATTGTGTGTTTGAATTTTGTGTATAGTAATTTCTCTCTGCAAATTAAAAAGTCAGAGTTTCCTCCCTTACCCTAAAAATAGTTGTACAATTTTGTCACTTATGAACGCCAGACACTTTTATCTCTAATCAAGACCCTGCCAACACATTCTTGATATACGGCGGACAGGTCAAAAAGTTCAAAAATGTGATTAAGAAATAGTTTTATTCTAAATTCCATGCTACCTTCATTACGCGATTTGAAAGGAAAGACTGGATTAGACCAAACAAGCGTCCAGTAACACCATAAACCTATAGCTAGCGTAGAAGGCCAGGATGTCAGACTCTGTCAAATTCTTTGGAGATATCTGGGGCAACAACCCGAGCTTCGCCTTTCTTATCAACAGCCTTGTATATATACTCAGTGATGGTCGTTAACATATCAGCAGTAGACCTGGTAAAGGAAACTATACTGTTTGTCAGAGAAGAGGCTATGGACTATGGGATTTTGAATCAATCCAGTATTGATAAAATTGGTAGGAGGCTGATAATTCGATAATTAGAGGGGTCTGAAGGTTCTCCAGAATTTTTAAATAAAGGAACCACAGAGGAGAACTGTTAGCAGGCAGGAAATCAAAAAACAGAGAGGCAGTTGTGGTAGAGTTTGGAGAGGACAAAGTAGAGTTCAGGTGCACATTTCTTCATGACAATAATTGTGATTCTGCTCACCCTATGGAGGGTCAAGCTTTGAACTTATATTAGAAACTAGCGAGTGGGTAATGTGAACGTGACTAGGTTAAGCCTCATTTCTAGGTGAGAAGTCGGGTATGGATATCACAGATGAATCAATAGTGAAGTTGGTGAGGAATCTGTTGGTTATGTTTACTAAAAATGTGAAACCCTCAAATTTATTGATTTAAGTGAGAATTGAATTCTTGCTGTTGCTTAACACATTTTCACAGAATCACCATTTTGGAGCCTAAATTTCGGGATACTATACACTGCTTCATTATGTCAGCAAACAACAGCTTAGCATCATTTAAGATCATCTTGCATTCATTACGAGCAGAGGCAAAAGGCGCTTAATATGGTCAGACCCGTGCCTCCGATAAAGCCGAAAGAAGTGATTCCTGTAGGCAATAGCAACCGAGCAAGCAGGGAAGAACCAGTAGGATGAATGGGATTTAAGTCGGAACTTTCCGGCTGGGATGAAAGCATCGATTCCAGCTTCAACCCAATCTCGGATACAGTTTTCAATGGGAAGACTAACGCTTTTGTTCCAAGGGACGTCACAAAAGAAATCGTAGACATTGTAAATAATATTGGTTGGTTTAGTTGTATTGTTTTTATGGCATATCAACCTCGGCGGGTCATTTATTGCCAACTAAATTTTTTATTTATTTATTGCTGGTAATACCTTTTTCTTTCAACAATTTATTGTTGTTTTTATATAAGTTTTGTGTCTAGTAATACTTTTTTCTTTTCGAGTATCAAGATTCATTGGGATTTATTTTTGAGAGTAGGGTCCCCAAGTCCTACACTTGATATTTAACCCATAACTGGAGGGAAGGGACAGATTAATACCTTTGCCAAGGATACTAGTGCTTAAGTGAATGCAGGGTATTCACCTGGAATTCGAACTCGGCTCACCGATTTCTCTTTCCGAGCTGATATCCACTGCACCACAACGCGCATCCGTCACTAAATGCTTACAGTACCTGGTATTCCCAAGCGGTCAACCATCTAAGTAGTGACCAGACTCAACGTTGCTTGACATTAATGATCGAGTAAATAATGTAATTATCTAGCTCGTCGCAGAAGTATAAAAAAATAATAAGAATAATTATCTAATATTAATCCATATATGGAAACTATTTTTCTCATTATTCGTTATACATATATATATATATATATATATGTGTGTGTGTGTGTGTGTGTGTGTGTGTGTGTGTGTGTGTGTGTGTGTGTGTGATTGTATTCCTGCACATGCGCACCGGCATCCATATATATATATATATATTATTCGTTATATATATATATGTGTGTGTGTGTGTGTGTGTGTGTGTGTGTGTGTGTGTGTGGGTGATTGTATTCCTGCACATGCGCACCGGCATCCATTTCAGAAATCCTTTGCTTATCCGTGGTCATTGTCTGACACCAAGATTAAATCTGAGCCGATGGCCAACACCTGCTCCCTCGATCGCGATCAATTGCCAGTTGATTGATCGATTAATTTAATCGATCTAGCGAACAACTCATTCTTTGGCTCTTTTTGATTTCAGTCTGTCGTCTGACATGATTCCACATCTGTGCAACCAGAGGACCGACAACCTTTGAACTCTTTTTAGCCAGACGTCGTATTTGTAGCATCATTTTTGACAACAACAGGTGCTTCGTCGTGTGATATATTACGAATCTTCTGATAATAATATTGATTTTTCGACCGTATACTGTGTTTCGGAACGAGAGAAGAGAATCGCCTAATTAGCTTTTTCGTTTTTAAGATCAATACGATTCTTCGTATTAGATGCTGTGTAGGTAAATCCTCATACTAGTTATAAAATAGCTGTTTTTCTTATACTAATCATGGATCAGAAAAAAGTCTTTAAATTTTAAAGCATATTCAGTTAAGTGCCATACGTGATACACGCTTGGGCGATCATGTCTCGAAAGAGACATGACTGACTGGGCAGAAGATTATCCCGCAGTAGGTTGCCATTGCTTCCTGCGGTAGACTGGTTCCCGACCAAGGATATAGAACCCAATCTGTCCTGTTATTTGACTCATAGGTAAAGGGAAAAGAAATCTATTATATTATTATGTAGTAATTAGTGGGGGTTCGGTTTCCTATTATTATGAAGTAATAAACTGATCCCCCACTTTATGACCAACATAAGCCTTAATCATTATTCCAACTATTATATTCAGTCAGTCAGTTAAGTGCCATACGTGATACACGCTTGGGCGATCATGTCTCGAAAGAGACATGACTGACTGGACAGAAGATTATCCCACAGTAGGTTGCCATTGTTTTCTGCGGTAGAATGGTTGCCAGCCAAGGCTATAGAACCCAATTATTTAACCCATAACTGGAAGGAAGAGATGGATTAATACCTTTCCCAAGAGTATTTGCTCGTAAGTGAATACAATGAATTTAACTGGAATTCGAACTCGGCTCCCCGATTTGTCGTTCCGAGCCGATATCCACTGCACCACAACGCACATCAGTCAAGAGTATTAACCCAAAACGAACATGTCACGGTTGATATCACTTCGTCTCTTTTTTAATGGCATATCCTACGTAGATAATCATGTTTAGCTGTACATGATAATGACCAGAACCGTTTTTATCTATCAGACTTTTTATATCTCTCGTCTGGAGTACCCGCACCTGATTTCCCTCTCAGAACTGAGGCTCTACTGAAAATTGTTTACCTAACTCTGTCATTGGTATCTAAGATAATGTCAAAACTTGACCCATATCAGGCGAGCGGAGGTGATAGAACCCCGGTCATTGTCTTGAAGAAATGTCCCCTTGAACTCTCCTTTGTCTTCTCTAAACTCTATAATTACTGCGTTTCTGATTCCTGTTTACTTGCCCGCTGGAAGTCCTCCTCTGTGGTTCTTGTATTTAAGAACTCAAGGAAACTCTCGAACCCATCCAACTATCGCTATATCAGCCTCCTACAAATTTTTGGAAAATGTTCGACGCTGTCATCAATATGGAAATAGTTCAACATATTGTTCCTAAACTACTCTCAGACACACAGTACGGCTTCTGCTTTGCCAGGTCTACAGCCGATATGCTAATGACCATCAGGGTATAAATATACCAGCCCCTTGATAAGTCCATTGAGGCTCGTGCTGTTGCCCTGGCCTTATACGCAAGCTACAGGGTTATGGTAACACTTGACGGTT
The DNA here is from genome assembly GCA_037127315.1 of Ascarosepion bandense. Taxonomy (NCBI): domain Eukaryota; kingdom Metazoa; phylum Mollusca; class Cephalopoda; order Sepiida; family Sepiidae; genus Ascarosepion; species Ascarosepion bandense. Next base: position 2,582,657 of record JBBBDQ010001410.1, on the reverse strand, counting down.
GCTTGATTTAATTCAATCTTTTCTATCTAACCGCATAAAGAAGATCGTCTTGAATGCGCATTCCCCCCACATCCTAACGCACGAACGCTGGTGTTCCCAGAGCTCTATCCTTGGCCGGACGCTCTTTCTTCTCTTTATAAACGATCTCCCAGACGTGATCAAATCCCAAGTAGACATCTACGCAGATAACACCACCATTTACTCCCGCATTAGTAAGAAATCTAGCGAGACGGACAAACAGAACCTCGCTGCTGATCTTGAGAAAGACCTCTACTAAATTGTGGACAGGGCTAAGAAGTTGCTTGAAAATTTTAATGCTTCTAAAACGAAGCTGCAATTTGTCAACCATCACAGGCAATCTCAACTTTCCTCCCATACGCATGGACCAAGCAAGTCGCACTGAAAGCAATATACTGCCCATCTTCAGTTTTACCCTATCTTCCGACCTCATGTGGAATCATTACATTGAGTCAATAGCTAAATATACTGCTAAGAAACTTGTGCCACTGTGTTGGAGCAGGAATTGTTTTTTCTGCCTAAATCCATCTTGTACATATACAAATCAACCATTCGACTGTGCAAAGAATAATGTTGTCATATCTGGTCAGCCGCTCCTACTGTTCATCTCAGTGTTCTCGATAGGCTCCAAAGAAGAATCTATAATGTGATAGGTCCCAACCTGGCAGCCCGTCTCCAGCCACTTTCTCACCGGCGGGATGTGTCTTCCCTCTGTCTCTTCTACAATTATTTTAATATAAATTGTGTATGTGTGTGTGTGGACGCAGAATTTCAATAGGAATTAGAGGTTAGAAAATTGTGTTGGGTCAGTCTTTTAGATGGTGTTGGAATAATCTTTAAGAAACTGATTATAAAATCTTTCTGTTATAGTGATGTGTTCAAACATCATAACATAAAATAAATGAGCGGACGACGCGAGCAAAATGGCAGTTTATCCCTTCATAAGCCTTTGCATATCTCCTAAGATTATTTGCTACATTAATGATGTTGTACGGACATTCTAGAACTAACAGTATAGCCCGGCGTTGCTCAGGTGTAATGAAAGCTTTAAAACTAATCCATGGTACTAGAGCTCAGACACAGCCTAAACAATATTTGTGTAAATTTTGGTGAGAATCGAATAAAAATTGTGGATTTGTTTAAAGGACATACAGACAGATAAACAGACACACACACAAACATCTTGCCTTATATATATATACTATCGATTTTCTGCACTATTGTAAGAACTGCAACCTTGAAACTTCTGAATATCGTTTCGTATGTCTTTGTCTATGAGTCTATCAAATTTGATTAAAATCGGACCACTCCTTCTATAACCAGATTTTTTCGATTATTGATTTTCTATATTTATCGGGGGTACCTCGACATAAAACCTAGCTAAGAACACTCGCAGACGCTTATAGTATAACTGTAAAATTTCAAGAAAATCTATTCAGCCGTTTCAGGGTCTATAGGTAACGGATACACACACACAGACACACACACACACACACACACACACACACACACACACACACACACAGACAAAGTTCCATTTATAAATAAGTTTAGATTTAGATATTTGCTAATGCAATCTAATTGTATTAATATGTATTTTGTACGTTAGACAGTGTTTATACATTATGACTGAGCAGTCAACCTGGCCCGTCTTCACAAAAACACATCTTTATCAGACATAAACCACATCAGTTGTTGGTTTTCTGTTTCTTGAGTGTATGGACCGTCTAAAATTGATCTTGTAAAGAAGGCAGGTGTAGAAAATGATATGAAAAATTTTACCGATCTAAAGGCTAGCAAAAATGTTTTGGGTAGGATAATGAATATTTTCTTTACTTTTTTAAGGAAGATATACTTGTTATTTCATAAATTCAGATATTCTATTTGTGAAAAAATTGAAAATTATTCTTGTAAAGGCTAGGGTTGTAAGGGCTATCAGTTAGCTAAATGCCATACAAATGTTACCATACACGACTGGGCGATCATGTCTCGAAATAGATATGACTGACTGGGCAGAATATTTTTCCAGAGTAGGTTGTCATTACTTTCTACGGTAAATTGTTGCCAGCCATCTCTATAGAATCCAATCTGTTACGTTATTTAATCCATAGCTAGAGGGAGAAGGAACGGATTAATGCTTTGTCCGAGAATATTTGTGCTTAAGTGAATACAAGGAATTTAACTGGTATTTGAACTCGGCTCTCCGATTTCTCGTTCCGAGGCAATATCCATAGCACAACAAAGGACTATGTTCGAGTTATATAATTGAACAGTTGTCGTTAAATTGTTACCAAAACTAGTTCAGAAAGGACAAAAGTCTCAGACGTATCTAGTCGTTTTCTTAGATCGATGCTTGAACGTGATTTAGGACGAATTAATCTTGCAGGATTTAACGAGGACCATACTTATTCAAGTCATACTATAGACTGTACGCTAAATTGTTTAAAGAAGTTTGAAAGTGACGATGAAGTCAAAAGTCCTGTGAATGATTGGCTGAGACATCAGATTTGTACGCTGAGGGAAAACGGAGAGGCTTGTGCACAGAAGGAAAAAGTGTGTGACACTGCTGGGCGACTACATAGAAAAAATTAAGCATCTATCCGTATTAGAAAAATTAACCTTTAAAAATGTCACCCTATTTATTGAATGACCCTCGTATTTGGTAGTAAATTACGTCATATTCGAATACGTTTGAAATATCTTATTAAAAATCTGAACATTAAACAATATTGGCCTTTGTTTTGTTAAGAAGAAGGAAGCACAACTGGTCTGAAGGAAGGTTTTGGTGACAAAAAAAGGCGTAACTTCGGATGAGCACACATCTTTATTATTCGTCTCAAATACGCATTTCCAATAAATTGACTTTGTTAAAACATACATCTTGTCTACAGAAACATGCGTTCTGTAAACATCGTTTTGAAAAAATGTCAAATAAAGAATCTATTGATCCCTTAGAAATACAAAGACAATCATACAAATATATGCACACATATACATAATTAATTTTTTGAAAGATTACAATTATGAAAGCAAGATTTTAAAATACATAAATTGTAATTTTAAATTAAATTAGCTGTATTCGTTAACCTTAAATTTAGAATTAACTACACCAGAGCATGTGGTTACATTACTATTTTGTCTTCAGACTGGCAACTAGCTCCCACCCATTCACAGTCAGGTTAGTCAAATGCAGACGACAATTCTACTCCTCCAACTTCTTCTCTCGCACTTCCCGCCTGTGGAACACGCTCCCATATTCTTGCTTTCCTGACGGCTACAACCTCCAGAAATTTAAATGCAATGTCAATACTCATCTATTAACCACGGGACTCTAGTTTATTCTACACCATCCCCGTATATCCTTTCCTTTCTCTCCACCTTTGAAACTGTCATCACACCTGCATTTTCATCTTTCTATTACTTCTTCCTAATTGGTTTGAAATCCTCTTCTCCCTCCTCTAATTAATTTTCTTTCTGCCTTGCTTGGGGTGGAATTATTAAAAAATATTCATCTGTAAAGATTAGTTTGGCTGAGATTAAAATTATGAGGTTGTTTCGAAAATGGCCACTCGATGTGTTGTATTTTGAAAAGTCATTTTAACATAATATTCACAATATATATTGGGCGAATTTGTCTACGGCTATGTCGTGTTGAATACACCGGTTCTTGTCCGAGCACCGAAGTTAAGCAACATTCATCTTGGTCAGTACCTAGATGGGTGACCGTTTGGGAATACCAGATTCTGTAAACGTAAGGAGCAGAAGTGGTTCACCGGTCCTATAGGTTTGGGAATTACGCGCAGGGTTAAGAACCCTGTTCCATATAAAACTCATTATTACGGAAGCAATAACAAAAAAGTACATCCCTACACACACCATTGAGTGTAAAAAAGGGTGAAAGAGATTGGATGAATTTAAGTATACATAATAATTAATCTGTTCTCTTTGATAATTTCTCGTTTATTTTCAGACAGAAATATTCTTGAAGCATAGACGCTTTTAATTATGATCAAGACAAAAGATGATCTTCATGTACTGTTCTTACATGAGTTCAGTGCCTACTAAATTTCTGCTAATATCAACTGAGCATGGTGGATGAGTTTATAAGTAAACAGACAGTACGAATGTGGTTCTAGAAATTTCCTACTGGTGATGAGGACTTTGAACAAGAAGTAGGTAGAGGACGGTCATGTAGTTTTGACAACGAACAAATGCAAGCAGTTGTTGAGCAAAACCCCCGTCAAAGTGTCAGAGAAATGTCTCAGGCGCTTGGTGTCAGCACTGCAGCAGTTACACGCCATTTGAAGAGTACTGGAAAAGTGAAAGCGGTCCTCATGATCTCAATGAAAATCAAAATTTAGGCGCTGTGAACAAGTAACACCAATGATCTTTTTCTTGATGTAATGTTCACTTGTAATGAAAACTGGATATTTTATAATCACCGTAAACAAACCAATCAATGGCTTGATCGTGATCAGTACCACAAACATTTCTCAGCGCCAAAGTTGCATCAACAAAAGATTATGCTGTCTATCTGGTGGTCTGCAATTGATTTTATCAACTAAAACTAATTCATGGTCCTTTAGCTCAGACTCTGCCTAAAGAATATTTCTGTGAAGTTTTGTGAGAATCGGATAAAAATTGTGGATTTGTATAAAGGACATACAGACAGATAAACAGACACACACACAAACATCTTGCCTTATATATATATATATATATATATATATATATATATATATATATATACTATCGATTTTCTTCACTATTGTAAGAAATGCAACCTTGAAACTTCTGAATATCGTTTCTTATGTCTTTGTCTATGAGTGTATCAAATTTGATTAAATCGGGCCACTCCTTCTATAACCTGATTTTTTCGATTATCTATTTTCGATATTTATCGGGGGTATCACGACACAAAACCTAGCTAAGAACACTCGCAGACACTTATAGTACAGCTGTGTAAATTTTCAAGAAAATCGGTTCAGCCGTTTCGGAGTCTATGTGTAACGACACACACGCACACACAGAGACACAAAGTTCCATTTATAAATAAGTTTAATTGTCTGCAAGTGCATCGCAATCAATGTGACAAAGACCTACCTGCAAGAGCCCATCTCGCATTTTGTTGGAAATCGTGTGTTCGAGGTACCCTGCTTACGTTGGAAATAATCCAGATACAGGAACTGTTTCTAAAGTACCCTTCATGCGGGTATATTCATCGGAGGTACCTCGACACAAAACCTAGCTAAGAACATTCGCAGACGCTTATAGTATAACTGTAAATTTTCAAGGAAATCGGTTCAGCCGTTTTGGAGTCTATAGGTCACGGATACACACACACAGACAAAGTTTCATTTATATATATGTTTAGATAATTTTATTTAAGCCAATCATAGAATTATTGCAATCAACTTGTTAAAATGCATGCGCGCCTGTAAAAAATGAGACTTGAATTGGTGGATCGACGTGTTCCAATTCTTCTCCACGATAATGTGCGGACATATGTTTCAAGAATGACTTTGAAAAATCTCACAGACTTGGGATACGGGAGTTTACCAATTCCTACATATTCTCCCGATCTTTCCCCTATTGATTTCTTCTTCTATGTGCCCTGTCAACTCAGGATGTAGGCGATCATAGTTCTCCACGTCTCCCTATCCCTTGTGGCTTTTAGTCTATTTGCTCCTGTTACTCCTGGCAACCCCCTTCCTTCATCCACCTGATCAGGCCCTGCAAATATGTTATCCGTTGCCTTCCTCTGTCTCTCTTTCTTTCTATCTGGCCAGTCAGTATCAGATTCTCCAGGCTCTCCTTCCTCATTGCGTGTCCCAGGAACTTCAGTTGTCTCTTCCTGATGGTCAGTATTAATTTCCTTTTTGTTGCCATTCTTTCTAACACCTCATCGTTGCTTGCATGCTCAGTCCATGATATCAGCAGCATCCTTCTGTAGAACCACATTTCGGCCGCTTCCAGTTTTGTCCTCATTTTCGATTATATTGTCCAGCATTCGCTGCCGTATTGAAGAACTGACATCACGTCGCAGTCCAGCCTTCTTTTCTTTGTTTCCAGTGAGATTTTCCTGTGTGTTAGTATTTTGCTCAGCTTCTGGAACGCGTCCTTTGCCATGCCAATTCGCCTTCGGATCTCCGTGTCGCACTTTCCATCTTCAGTTAGGACACTTCCTAGGTATTTAAATTTTTGTACTTGCTTGATTCTGGTATCTCCCATATTTATTTGGCATTTTGGGTTGAACCTTTTGCTGATGACCATGCACTCAGTGTTTTTAAAGTTTATTTGTAGTCCTTTTTTGTCGCTCTCCACCGCTACCTTCTGTATGAGGTCTTGTAGTTTACTTTCCGTGTCCGCAATCAGCACAGTATCGTCTGTGTAACTTATGTTCAAGTTGTGTCCTCCAACAACAAATCCTGGAGTGTCATCTAGGGTCCTCAAGATATTCTCACTGTACAGTTTGAACACATCCGGTGAAAAGACACATCCTTGTCTTACGCCTCTTTTTATCTTTGTAAATCTACTGAGGTTGTTACCTGTCCGTATGCATGCCGTTTGCTGCCAGTAGAGATTCTTGATTACTCTTATGTCTTTGCCGAAAATGTCGAGGCTGCCGAGCATCTCCATCAGTTCCTTCTGTCGTATCTTGTCGAACGCCTTCACATAGTCAATGAAACATAAGTACAAATCTTTCTTCATTTGTATTGCCCTTTCGGAAAGCATCCTAATCATGAATATGGCGTTCCTTGTTCCTGTGTCTTTGACGAACCCTCACTGTTCCTGCCCTATCTCTTGCCTGATTTTGCTTCTCGCTCTATTCACCAGGATTCTGACCATCAGTTTGGTAATGTGGCTCATTAAGCTGATAGTTCGGTGTAGTTCACACTCGTTTGCGCTTGGTTTCTTCGGCAGTGCTATAAATATGGACTTGCATAGGTCATCTGGTATTATTCCGCTGGTATAAATTGCGTTTCTTATGTCAGTAATTTTTTCTTTGTCATATTCTTCTAAGGCTGTCAGCAGCTCTAACACTATGCCGTCTGGACCATTACTGTTCATTTTGGCCATTGCAGCTTCCACTTCGGATTTTAGTATTTCCGGTCCATCCATCTCCTTGTGTATTCTCGGTTGTTCTCGCTTGTCGCAAAAAAGATCCTTTATATATTCTTCCCATCGATCATTTTTCAAAGCACCTAACCACACTTTTAAATAGTAAAACTTTTAGGTTCAAACGAGAGGTGAAATCAACTTTCAAATATTTCGTGGCATCACAGCCAAAAACCTTTTATCAACGAAGAATAAATAATCTCATGAATAACGGTAGAGGTGCATAGATGCTCAAGGTTCGTATTTAGACTAATATCAACGTTTATACAGATAATGTTTCAATAATAAAATTATGTTTCTGAAATCGGTCATTACTTTTGTAACAAGCTAATATTTCAACATAAAAGAACTAGTCTGAAAGAAAGAATATTTAATTCTCAGCATGAGATTTCAAAAGGTTTGAGAACATAGCTTTATGTGTCTGCAATACCTTTCAATCAATTTATCTTATTGATATTTGTGATCAAGAAGATGATATTTTTTCCTAATCAAGGTCTTTTGATGTAATTAGTTATGTTTTTATTCGTTCTTAATAATAACCGCTTTTCTTATTTTTGATTGAATTCTTTGCATTCACTTACACACAAATACCCTTGGAAAAGGTATTAATCCGTCTCTTTTCCTTTCAGTTATTGGGTTACATAATAGGAGAGTTTGGGTTCTATGGCCTTGGCTAGCAACCAGTCTACCGCAGAAAGTAATGGCAACCTATTTCAGGATAATCCTCTGCCCAGTCAACCATGTCTCTTTCGAGACATGATCGCCTAAGCGTGTATGTTTTATATTTCTTGTAATCACTTCATACCAAGAAAAACGTGACTCAGTGGGTTACAGAGAGAGAGAGAAATAGGTACAGGGGATATTGAGAAAAAATAAATCACAAACGGTATTCAAGAAAATAAAATATGACAATTGAAGTTAAATTCAAATTTTTGGAGATTGTAGCTATCAGGGAAGCAAGTAAAAGGAGAGGAGTTTCACAAGCGGGAAATGCGAGAAAAGAAACTGTTGGAGTAGAAGTGTCGGTTACATTTAACTATTTCAAAGTTAAATGAGTGGGACCTAAATCCCAATCTAGTAGCACGTGTAAATCCATGTTGTCAGAGCATTAATGAACAAAGATCATCAAAACAGATATTATAAATATATTTGTTAAAATAACAGAGGGCACGCTGGTGAGAAAGTGGTTTAAGTTGAGCTGCTTAGACAGAATTGAGTACATATAATGTAAATGGGTTTGTTGTCACTTGTTACTCATATGTAGGATAATCAGTCTTAAAACGCGAGGACAAAATATCTGACAAAATTATTTATTAATGTTCTTTCCTATGTACTTTGCTGTGAAATTCATAAATATTGTTGATCTGATAAAGATTTGATTTCGTCAGTGAGCTGTTGTTGCTGAAGATAAGGTTCGATATATCTCACTGGATAATTACCTTGATATTTTTAACTTTTTCTACAGGAGTTATACACTTTATAAACAATAACAGTGGTCAACACGAATTTTGGTGAAAAGAAAGATGTTTTTTAGGTAATTTGATGGTGCTGATTCCAAAAATGGCTTTAGATTTTCATGGTTAGCTACAGTTTTGCTGTACTGAAATTGCTAGTTTTGGAAAATTTACGATTTTGGCTGATTACAACATTTAGTTAAATAAAAGTTATAGAAATCCATCAATTTTCATGTAGGCCAAGCAATTTATGTCAGCCACCTAAAATAAACTATTTTTATAAGAAAAAACTGTTTTTGAGTTAAAATATTTAAGAAGTATCGAATTTTTCCAATTTATCGACAATATTCAAATTACCTGACAAATTTTATCAATAACACACTTTATCAGTAATAGGCTAATATGAGAATTAAGGTTCATGTTTTATATAGCTGTTTAGAGAAATTTCCGGATAATTAGTCAGAATTGAGTACATATAATGTAAATGGGTTTGTTGTCACTTGTCACTCATATGTAGGATAATCACTCTTAAAATGCGAGGACAAAATATCTGACAAAATATCTGACAAAATTATTTATTAATGTTCTTTCCTATGTACTTCGCTGTGCGCATTGAAATTCATAAATATTGTTGATCTGATAAAGATTTGATTTCGTCAGTGAGCTGTTGTTGCTGAAGATAAGGTTCGATATATCTCACAGGATAATTACCTTGATATTTTTAACTTTTTCTACAGGAGTTATAGACTTTATAAACAATAATACTGGTCAACACGAATTTGTTGAAAGGAAACATGTTTTTTAGCTAATTTGATGGTGGGGAATCCAAAAATAACAGTAAATTTTCATGGTTAGCTATCATTTTAGCTGTACTGAAATAGCTAATTTTCAGAAAAAAGATCAATTTATAATCTTCCCTGATCGCAACATTTATTTAATAGAGGTCGTAGAAGTCCTTCAATTTTCATATAGGCCTGGCAATATTTGTCAGTCACCTAAAATAAACTATTTTTACAGGAAAAAATGTTCTTGAGTTAAAATATTTAAGAAGTAGCGATTGTTTTCAATTTATCGAAAATTAACTGACAAACTTTATCAACAACGCACTTTATCAGTAGTAGGCTAATATGAGTATTAAGGTTCATGTTTTATATAGAAGTTTAGATAAATTTCCGGATAATTGCCGTGAGGTGAGTAATGATTTGAAGACAGTGACAAAAAGTGACTACAAATAAACTGTAAGAAAACTGAATACATGGTCATCAGCAAAAAGAGCAACCCGAAAAGTCAAATAAAGGTGGTGGATACGAAAATCAAGCAAGTACATAAATTTAAATACCTGGGAAGTGTTCTAACAGGAGATGGTAACAGAGAGATCCGAAGGCGAATTGGCATGGCGAAGGATGCATTCCAGAAGCTGAATAAAGTATTAAGACACAGGAAAATTTCACTAAAAACAAATAAGAGAGTACTAGGTTTCTATGTGGTGTCAGTTCTTCAATATGGCAGTGAATATTGGACAATATCATCGACGATGAAGGAAAAACTTGAAGCAACTGAAATGTGGTTTTACAGAAGGATACTGCGAATATCATGGATCGAGCATGTGAGCAATAATAAGGTTTTGGAAATGATGGAAACGAAAAGGATATTAATACTGAGCATCAGGAAGAGGCAACTGAAGTTACTGGGACAGGCAATGAGGAAGGAAGGCTTGGAGAACCTGATACTGATAAGCAAGATAGAGTGAAAAAGAGACAGAGGAAGGCAGCGGATAACATATTTGAAGGGCCTGAGATGGTGGATGACAGAACGGGGGTTTGTGTGGTGTAACAGAAGAAGGTATGCTAAGAACCACCAGGGAGAAGGAGACGTGGAAAGCCATGATTGCTTACGTCCTGAAAGGACAGGGCACATACAAGAAGAAAGAAAAAGTGAGTAATGAGCAAGGAGAATGATACCATCAGGATATCAAGACAATGGTAGCGCGTTACCAACTACTGTGAATCAAACGAGTGATGGCTGAATATGGCTGGTATCAAAAGTGACCTCAATAACATTGAACATGGCAATCAAGGGAAATAATATTTTTCTGATTCACAAAGGCTTTATTTCTGCTGTTAGCTTATCAAATGACTAGCAGTATAGCCCGGCGTTGCTCGGGTGTAATGAAAGCTTTAAAATTAATCCATGGTTCTGTAGCTCATACTCTTTGGACGTTGGCACGAAAGACTAAAAAGCAATAGTTGTTTCCAGTTAAAGCTAAACCGTAGACTGAAAGAAAAATGAATGGAGGTAAGTCAAATTTTGATTTCCTGGTATCGATATCAAATAAGTTTTTTGTCGTACACTGAATTTTGAAGGCTAAATAAGTCCTCTGAGTATATGATATCATGGCTGAGACCAAGAACTACAATTATACCTACTTAGAGCCAAACCCGAAACAAAAACTAAAATAAAAGGGCTGAAAACAAATGCAGACATACAGGCAGATAAACAGACACACACACAAACATCTTGCCTTATATATATATATATATATATATATATATATATATCATCGATTTTCTGCACTATTGTAAGAATTGAAACCTTGAAACTTCTGAATAGCGTTTCTTATGTCTTTGTCTATGAGTGAATCAAATTTGATTAAAATCGGACCACTCCTTCTATAACCCGATATTTTCGATTATTGATTTTCGATATTTATTGGTTTAAATACGAATTGAGATATTCTATGAAATATTGCCATCGCTCAATATCATATATACAACAAACAAATGAAAAATTGTTTTTTTATTTTTTTAGGTAAGCATTTCTGCACAACCTGTGTCTCTTTTACAAATACGTTCGTGCTTCTGTTCAGATGAACCTCAGATCCTAGGAGTCGCAGGTGCGAATCCTGCCGAATGACGCACATTATCGTAACAAAATTTTTTTGAAAATAATCAGGCCGGTAGAAATAAATATATAATACTGTTTGATTATATACATATATATATATATATATATATATATATATATATATATATATGCAAAATAATTTAATTTATAATTCAAAACATCATTTACCCAGTTTCGCTTCTTAGACATTAAATTACGTCACATAGCATTCAATATAATTTAACTTGACTTTTCAGTTAACGTGATGAATATTTATAAGTGTCTCTTAAATCAAAACCTTTTAAAAACCTACCCAGGTTTTTAGTTTTGTTTATAAATACATTTTTGCAAAATAAAAGCCTCAGATATGCCTTCATAAAGATCGTCAAACTAGGAAAAGTGTTGGTTAAGATATGTCTCCTTCTTGTCTTTACACATATATTTTACACACACACACACACACACACACACACACACACACACACACACAAGCACGGTACAAGTAGTAATTTGTCGCTAAACTATATTTTTAATTTTGCACATGCGTATTGCTTCTTTTTTTTATTTATTTATTGCAATGTATGCCAAATACAGGTCGGGGATATTAGAATCAAGCAAGTCCAAAAATTAGAAACCTGGGAAGTGTTATAACAGAAGAAGGAAAGTGTGACACAGAGATCCGAAGGTGAATTGGCATGGCGAAGGAAGTTGAGTAAAGTATTAATAAACAGGACAATTTCGCTCGAAACAAGGAAGAGGGTGCGTGCTGTCCGTCCTTCAATATAGCAGTGAATGCTGGACAATATCATCAAAGATGAAGAAAAAACTTGAAGAAACCGAAATGTAGTTCTACAGAAGGATGCTGTGAATATCATGGATGAGCAATGATGAGGTCTTAGAAATGATGGAAACGAAAAGGAAACTAATACTGAGCATCAGGAAGAGACAGCTGAAGTTCCTGAGACAGGCAATGAGGAAGGAGGGCTTGGAGAACCTGATACTAACAGGTCAGATACAGGGAAGGAGAGACAAGGAAAAGCAACGGTTAACATATTTGAAGGATTAATCAGTTGGATGATGGAACGTGGGTTGCATGGTTTAAAAAGAGAAAGCGTGCTAAGAGCCACCAGTGATAGGGAGACGTGGAAAGCCATGGCCGCCTAGGTCCTGAAAGGACAGGGCACATAAAAAAAGAAAATAGTAGATGTGCGTTGAAATGTTGAAATCAGGGAACCGAGTTCGAATTCCATTTGAATTCCTTGCATTAACTTACCCTTGGAAAACGTATTAATTCATCTCTTCCCTTCAGTTATGGGTTAAATAACAGCGCAGATTGGGTTCTATAGCCTTGGCCGGTAACCAATCTACTGCAGAATGTAATGACAACTTACTACGAGATAATCCTCTTCCCAGTCAGTCTTATCTCTTTCGAGACATGGTCGCCCAAGCCTGCATCACGTATGGCACTTTACTGACTAACTGACTGTATAGTAGAGTCAGTTGGGCACCTTATGTGAGAAAAAAGTTCCATGACGCAATTCACTCCTCCAGAAATTTAGAAGCGACATGCTGAACTGTTTGGCATTTGCACCGGAAACTCCAATACGAATATGTCAGAGTGTTTGAGTGTCACGTCGAAGAGCGTCGATGACTCGGATGTTATATACAGTCAACATCATGGTGTTTAGAGTGATCACTAGTGATGGTAAAGTTATGCTTCCCTTATACTTCCTACAGGGCCTCAGATACATCACGGTGGCCTATGTCAGTTGCCTGGAGGAGTTTAATCTGCCTTGAGTCATATGGGTAACAGCTGGAAGACACTATGTCTGGTAACAGGACTCCGCACAATGCCACACAATTAGATTAGCCGAGTCATGGCTTTCAGAAAATTTCTGGAACTCTATCACCTCTTATAGGATGTGCGTTGTGGTACAGTGGATATCGGCTCGGAACGAGAAACCGGGGAGCCGAGTTCGAATTCCAGTTGAATCCATTGTATTCACTTACGCGCAAATACCCTTGGGAAAGGTATTAATCCGTCTCTTCCTTCCAGTTATGGGTTAAATAGCAGGACAGATTGGGTTCTATAGCCTTGGTAGGCAACCAGTCTACCGCAGAAAGCAATGGCAACCTACTGCGGGATAATCTTCTGTCCAGTTAGTCATGTCTCTTTCGAGAGATGATCGCCCAAGCGTATATCACGTATATTACTTAACTGACTGACTGAATATAATAGTTGGTATAATGATTAAGGCTTATATTGGTTATAAAGTGGGGGATCAGTTTATTACTTCATAACAATAGAAAACCGATCCCCCACTAATTACTACATAATAATATAATAGATTTCTTTTCCCTTTAGCTATGAGTCAAATAACAGGACAGATTGGGTTCTATAGCCTTGGTCAGCAACCAGTATACTCTTGCCGGTCAGCCTTGTCTTTTTTGAGACATGATCGCCCAAGCGTGTATCACGTATGGCACTTCAACTGACTGATTACCTCTTATATCTGACACCTAACTCCCTAGACTGTAATCACCTTGATTATTATGGGTATGCGTAGCTGAGCAAGAGCCAAACAAAACACTTTGTAACACCAAGGAATATGTCACCATTCTCCAGCTTAAACAAGGAGACCATAGAGAAGATTTTCAGGAGATTCCGAAGTTGTATAGAAGCCAGGATTGAAGTTAATGGTGATTTCATTCAATAAATTATTAAATAAAATTATTTCATAGTAATTCAAGTTATTTTGCGTAATTTCGATAAATATATCTGTTAAAATGAGATGTCAGTTTTTGCGTAGTTTAAACGACATTTCATACATTACAACCTGTATGTTAAAATTGATAGCCGATCTAAATATGATCGACAATCTCTTATTAACTGGATCAAGAAACGGGTTGTTGATTTTAACGACTACAAAACACAACTGGTTTATTTTAAGTGTCTGAAAGAACACATTTTGCGATGTATTAAAATGGCAGATGCCTCCAGGAGAGTGAATGTTCTACTGACATTTAAGTGGGGATATTTTATTGAACCAATAGATCTGTTGCGAGAAAGTTTGGTTCATTGTATCGTGGAAGACATTTTCTTTCTAGAATTTATCTTACATATTTGTAAGTCTACCATACCTTCAAACATTGAATATTACTATCGAAGCTTCTCTGGTTAGAGATTCGATATTGTGAGTGATGAACCGCACAAAATAATGAACAACAAAAACAGATATGTAGATAGAAAAGTAGGTTATATTGAACGTAATATACAAACTTGAACGCAGGTTAATAAATCAAGGAATACAATTAGTAAGAAAATAAATATATACAAGTCTTGAAGTGAAGTCGTTGGAAATAGTATATCCGTGTATATTATTCTAGCTGAGCGAAGCAAAGAGCTAGTCTGACTTCTGATGCGGTAGTCTCTGGGAAAGTTCGATATCTCTCGGTAACTTACTTATCAGTTCCGGTATTCTCCGATAACTGTAACGGATCTCTACGAATACTCTCTATCCTACCGTCAACTCTCTATGGCAGGGGTATATGTATACTCGGTCGAGTCCATTATCATATACAAAAAGGGGATACCACACAACAGATAAAATTTTTAAAAAAGCATCTTTACTGTTATTGGTCCTGACTTAGAATCTCTGCTTCAGCCTCATTCTCCGCTACTACACGAAGCTTCAATCTGCATTTCCTGTAAATACTTTCGCAGTAATTAATCTGAGGGAATTTCCTCTGTGGTACACAAACTTTATGGATTTAACCGCAGTACTTAGCTGACGGAATGTTTTACCATATTATAGTTGAAATGAATAGGTATAAACATTTAGTACTGTGGCAATAATTTCTTCTTTAGCAGTTCTCGTTCGACATATTTGTTTCCGGTCAACTTTAAAAATATAAATGCAATTTCAGATGGTGTCTTCTGTCTTTTTATCTCTTTCTATCTCCATGACCGTGAGAGAAGGGAAATATACATGTTGAAATAAATACACAATAGTCTTTATTATAAGAGAGTATATATATATATATATATATATATATATATATATATATATATATATATATCCAAGTGAAGAGGATTCAAGGTTTTTTTTAAATTTTGAGTTCTCTGGCATTTATTTTATTATAAACAGTGCTCAATATAATGAGTATTATAGAGCTTAATATAATATAATTATATGGTTATGTCAATTTTTCATTGCTACATGGAAATTTCTATGTTTCGAGATTAATTCTCATCATCAGGAAATGTTGGTGTCGTTGTGCAGACGATTTACATTTAAATGACAAATACTTTCGGTTTACTGTCAATGTATGTGGGTGTTTCGTGTGTGTGTGTGTGTGTGTGTGTGTGTGTGTGTGTGTGTGTGTGTGTGAGTGTGTGTGTGCTAATCAGAATGGAGATTCACTTAGGGGTTTGACCTTGAGGAATTTACGTGCTAACCAACTTTTTTCCTCCTCTTTTTTTCTTTTTCCTTGACCCTATTCCTCTCTTGTCTGCTTTCCTTCAAGTAAACCCCGAACTGCTATTTTTTCCCTATATCTATCAGTTTGCTGTAAGGTTTATTATTCTGATACAAATGGGGGGGGGGGGGAATTATTAAAAAAATGGATAACTAACTTATTCTATCTTTGGCTTTATTTTTATTTTCATTTTTATTTTTACCTAATTCATTGGTGAGCATGTTATTTAATTTAGGTTTTATCCATTTTCTAATGTGAATAATTTACAATGTCTACATATGACATTAATTTCGTTTCGTTTATTTAATAAATTTTTATTTTTAAGGGATCTAATAATAAATACTTTTTCATATAAGCATAATGAACATGGTAACCATGTTCATTATGCTGGAGCTCAGACTCTAACGAACTAAACTAAGTCGTACTTCGGCATGACCTTATGTACGAGGGTCATTCAATAACTAAGGTGAATTTGTCGGTATAACGACTTCTACGAGGGTCATTCAATAAATAACGTGAATTTTTCTGTATGAAGACTTCTACGAGGGTCATTCAATAAAAAAGGTGAATTTTTCGGTATATGGACTTCTATGAGTGTCATTCAATAAATAAGGTGAATTTTTCTGTATATGGACTTCTATGAGTGTCATTCAATAAATGAGGTGAATTTTTCGCTATAAGGACTTCTAAGAGTGTCATTCAATAAATAAGGTGAATTTTTTGGTATAAGGACTTTTATGAGTGTCATTCAATAAATAAGGTGAATTTTTCCGTATAAGGACTTCTATGAGTGTCATTCAATAAATAAGGTGAATTTTTCGGTATAAGGTCTTCTAATACAGATAGAAGCTTACTTCTGTTTTTAATTTTTTTCGTTTACTCCTTTTTCAAAGAAATTTAATTATTTTTGCAGATTAAAAAGAAATTTTGAGAATTTTGGAGATTAAGAATGATGGCTGACCAAGAAACATGCTTCAGGATTGAACAGAAGTCAGTTATCAAGTGTTTGGTTGCTGAAGGGTGAAAACATTCATAGGAGAATGTAAAATGTATATGGTACTACCTGTTTCAGCCAAAAAATGTCTACAAGTTGGCTAAATTGTTTAAAGAAGGACACAGCTGTGTTGAAGATAATGACAGGCCTGGGAGGCCTACACAAGTGAGGTCTTCTGAGGTGATCGAATCAGTCAATGATCTCATTCAGTCTGACAGAAGGTGAACATTGCCAATTACTGTGAACTGCTGAGACAAGTCAAGAAAGACATATAGAAGAAACGCAGGGGTCATCAGTCACATGGAGTCGTCTTGCATCAAGAAAACGCAAGGCCTCACACAGCAGCCCAAACGGTGCAGACCATCAACGAGTTTGGTTGGGAACTGATTCCTCACCCCACTTACAGCCCAGAGCTTGTTTCTTCAGACTTTTACCTGTATGGTCCCTTGAAAGCGTTCACAAGAGGCACGAAGTTTGAAAGTGACGATGAATTTAGAAGTGCTGTGAGCGATTGGCTGAGACATCAGTTCAAAGATTTTTACGATGATGGAATACAGTAGCTTGTGCACAGATGGGAAAATTGTGTGACACTGCTGGGAGACTACGTTGAAAAATTAAAAACAAAAAAGTAATCTTCTATGTGTATTAGATGTTTTTATACCGAAAAATCCACCTTATTTATTGAATGACACTCGTATCTTCATAGAGCCTTCATTTGTTTTTATGTATGAAGGTACAATAGGTTTCTACAGTTTCCATTTGAATCGGTATAGTTAAATATTGTCCAGTTAGAAGGAACGTTAGCATGACATCATTGTTGTTCACTGCCCAATCTGGCTTCTTAGGTTCTTCTATTGACCATATCTTGCTGCATGTATCTTCATAATTTCCCTGGCTTACCGATGTTATACTTTACTAAAGAGCAACATCTGGATGGAAAACAGGGTTAAAAAGACCAACCTACTGAAATCATAACGGGGGTGAGAAGAGATGTATTTATATCATTCTTAAGGGTGTTATTGTGTAACTGAATATAACGAACTGGAATTCGAACTCGGCTTTCCTGATTTATCAATCTAGGACGATATTCAATACACCGCCTGCACACCCACTACGTCTAAATTGTAAAGTTTGTACAAATCAAAAATAAATAAGTTATCAGACTGGTCGACACTCACAGCTTGAAATATCATTCTACTTTGCTATTTAACTGGATGATAAAGAAAGAGAACAATGCCCCCTCAAATGTAAATAGTGTCAATGTGAACACAGTAGTCTATGACGGATTTTGAACCCGGATTGCTGATTCCAGTTTTCCGGCTGATAACCGTTGCACAACATGCATATCGAATTCGTCCAAAATCCGATGAATATCAGATTTGGGTTTTGCTTAACGGCATATCAACCTCTGTTAGTTATCTAATGCTAAAAAGGTGGTGTTTTAGGGTTTTTTAAAAATGTTCGGTTATAGCGAGAAGGTTGATTAAGTCAGATTTTAATGAAAAATTGTTTGTAATATTTTTTTATTTTAGAAAACTGAAAATTCTTTCTAGCTTTGTATTCAAAAATATTTTGCTGATAATTTTTTCCTCCAAAAATGTTTTATGGCAAGAATTTTTTCTTCAAAAATATATATTTTTCTAAAAAAGTCTATTTTTATGTATATATTTATATAAAAGTGTATATTTATACTTTCATAGTGTTTTGATCCGAGTTTGGGCGTTAAATATTTGACCATAGCTGAGACCCTAGCAGGTGCTACCACACCGGTCAGGGTGGATCTGAGAACAACAGCAATTAAGAGGTGATTCTATGCTCCTCACAACCTCCAAATCAGAGGCCATGCTGCCGGATGCAGTTTACCGTCATGTCCAGAACTATATGAATATAAGAAATCGAATTCGAACAATTCGCCCAGGGTGTTATCATTAACATGGATGACAATTGTCGTGACGAGGAGGTTTTATTTTTTTATTTTTTTCATCTTGGATTCTCTCTTTCATGTTCCTCATTTACTGTAAATAAATGTCTACGTCAACCAAAAAAACAAATTCTCATTTCTATTCACCTGAACCAATTTAAAAGTCATCTCTAGTAAGAACAAAAGAATCAATAAAAAATATTTACTGACCGACATAGCTGCAGTGACAGTTGCCTCATCAATAGATCCACTAATTAAATCAATGAACAGTAAATCGATATCTATATAAGACAGTGAACTTTAAGAAATATCAACACACACACACACACACACACACACATATATATATATATATATATATATATATATTAAAAATTAGAGTTTAGAACATGTACAAATTATAATTTATGACAAAAGTGTACATTATGTACATCGAAAATTCACTAGGATATATATATATAAATAAATATATATTTTATATATAAAATTTGTCTATTTAGGCAGCAAATTTTCTTTTAAACATATCAGATAAAATAGATTGCAAACAATGTCTGCATATTTTTTTTATAAAATCCGTTCATACTTATGGATAATCTTTCGCTTATTACAAAGGAAAGATGTCAGAAATTAGTTTTAATGTTGACCGATGATATTATCATTCATTTCTCAAGTTACCCAATTACTTTCAACCTTTTTCCGAGATCATCTTCAGAGGTGTGAGTTATGGTGACAAAAAATAACCGCAAAACTGTGTTGCTAATAATAACTGTAAATTTGTTTCTGCTCCAAATATAACGGTTGACAAACTGCTAGCTTTCATTAGAACGTGAAAATTATCCAAAATTGAATTTTTTTATATGTTGTAATGTCACGGCCATGCAAGTGTTAAAGCAAAAAAAAAATGTTCTTTTTAGAAACATTTTAGAACATTACTAAAGTATTTAGAGCTGATTTTATTAATTGACAGCTTAAGCGTTTTAATGAATATTGCCTCGAGAATCTGTAGTTTGCTTTCTTTTCTTTGTATTATCGATCATTATTTTTATATTGTAAATGTAGACAAGAATGTTGTTGTAGTTATCTAGAAATGGATGAATGGTCAGGCAAATGTAATGTAAGACGGCTACTTAATGAATTTGTTATATATATATATATATATATATATATATATATATATATATATATATATATATATATATATATTGTTGAAGATACGTTCTACCAAGGAACATTTGAATTGATATATAAAGTTGGTTTTACGTAACATATCAGTTAGTGGGAAGAAGTTATTACGGATAATTAAATTAGTAGTATTGTACCTTTTATAATTTATTATCAATTTTAATTCTTTATGAAGATGAACAGGATATATATATATATATATATATACACACACACATATATATATATATATATATATATATACTAACTGTATAGCCGGGCGTTGCTCGGGTGTAATGAAATATTTAAAACTAATCCATGGTCCTGGAGCTCAGACTCAGTCTAAAGAATATTTGAAATAATAAAACAATTGCGACAATTTACCAATCGCACATGGTATATATATATATATATATATATATATATATATATATATATATATATATACTAACTGTATAGCCGGGCGTTGCTCGGGTGTAATGAAATATTTAAAACTAATCCATGGTCCTGGAGCTCAGACTCTTTGGACGTTGACACGAAAGACTAAACATCAATAGTTGTTTTCGGTTAAAGAAAAAACCGTAGAGTGAAAGAAAAATGAATGGATGTAAGTCAAATTTTGATTTCCTGGTATCGATATCAAATCAGTTTTTTTCGTCGTAAACTGAATTTGAAGGCTAAATATGTCCTCTCAGTAAATGGTATCATGGCTGAGACTAAGAACTACAATTATACCTACTTAGAGCCAAACACGAAGCAAAAACTAAAATAAATGGGCTGAAATAAATACAGACATATAGGCAGATAAACAGACACACACACAAACATCTTGCCATATATATATATATAAATGCTGTTAAATATAAGAGACAATGAATGTCTATTATTTTTAATCATGAGCCGTTCTAAACGTCGTATTTTTGCTTTAATTTCAGTTGAAAATAAAGACAAAAATTCTCCAATATTTGGATAATTATTTTTTGATTTTCTTCTAAGCTTTCGGCCTACAATTAGTCATCTTCAGAGAGGTCGTTCAAACTGAAATATAAAATCCACCATCACCGACGATTTTATTTTGTGTTGACATAAAACTCCACTTGGCAACGGCAATAGTTACCAAAAATAATAAACGCAGTTCTTAAGTTTGCGATGCGGTTTTATGACGTCACACCGTGGGATAGCGCGAAATGACAACAAAACCATGTAGTCAAATGCAATGTAATATGTTATTTCCTGTTTTAAAGTTGATTTTATTGAGTGTTGGGTGTTTCGATTTGATGTACATGGCCTCCAGTATCTGCATGTTCCTCTTACTGTGTGTATGAGTAAGGATCACCGTATTGTTGACCAAAATCTGTCTGATATTACCGACATGTTTATGTTTTTCAGAGAAATTTTGTTTAATAGTACTCTGATCAGAAAGATGACATGTAAGTCTACAGGAGAGCGTGGTTGTAGTAAAACCAATATATGTACTAGGTTTTTGATTAATATCAGAGATGCAATCTCTGAATGGGCATGTAAATTGGTACACTACATTGGTTTTTTGTAGAGAATTTAGTTTAGTGCTTGTTGGGTTATTATAGACTATGAGGTCAATTGTTTTAAACTTTTTACAATATATAATGAGTTTAATTTGATTATTACTTTCCACTGGTTTAACATTTGTACGTATTATGTCTTTGAGAGTTTTTTCATCTTGTTTATAATTATTATGTATTTGGTTGCAATAGTATAAGTTAATAGTGTTATGTTTATTTTGATGTAAACCATTATTATTAATATTATCATTATTGTTAGAGCTATTGTTAATTTTGTTGAGATACATTTTAATTTGTTGATCTATAACGGAGTTAGGAAATCCATTATTGACTAGTGTTTGCTTAATGTTGTGTAATTCTTTATAAAATATAGATTTGGAAGAAGATATCATTTGTGTGCGTAGAAGTAAGTTTTTTATAACAGCTAACTTATATCGTGGAGAGCATTCACTATTATAATTAAGAAGACACGAATTTATGCTAGTTGGTTTCCTATATAGAGAAGTAGTAAATTTATGTGTGCTAGAATCAATGAATACATCAAGGAATGGGAGTTTTTTATTAATATTAAGTTCTAATGTAAATTTGAGGACGGAGTGACTTCCAAATTTGTTTTTAAGATATTTAATTTGATCGACATTCTTAGCTAAAAACAAAGATGTCATCTATGTATCTTACATATATAGAGGGTTTATTGTTGTCATTAATTATTTTATTTTCTAGATTTGCCATATAATAATTAGAAAAGAGGGGGCCTAAAGGAGATCCCATCGCAATACCATCTATTTGCGTATAAATATTGCTTAAGGGATCGTGAAAGGGTAGTTGTGTGGTGCATGCTAATAATAGTTTTTTTAATATAGTGGGTTTAATATTGATTGATGGGAGAGTAGCATGATTGTATATATCACAGATAATGATGTCAATTGTTTCCTGGACGGAAACATACATTAAAAACAGAGCTCAAGCGGAGTTTTATGTCAACACAAAATAAAATCGTCGGTGATGATGGATTTTATAATATTTCAGTTTAAACAACCTCTCTGAAGATGGCTCATGTGAGCCGAAAGCTTAGAAGAAAACCAATAAATAATTATCCAAATGTTGGAGAACTTTTGTCTTTATTTTCAACTGAAATTAAAGCCAAAATACGTCGTTTAGAACGGCTCATGATTAAACATAATAGACATTCATTGTCTCTTATATTTAACAGTATATGTTTAGAAAATTACTTGCTGCCTCGATACAGTATATATATATATATATATATATATATATATATATATATATATATATATATTATCGATTTTCTACACTATTGTAAAAAACTGCAACCTTGAAAATTCTGAATATCGTTTCTTATGTCTTTGTCTGTGAGTGTATCAAATTTCATTAAAATCGGACCACTCTTTCTATAACTCGATTTTTTCGATTATCGATTTACGATATTTATCGTGGGTATCTCGACACAAAACCTACCTAAAAACACTCGCAGACGCTTATAGTACAACTGTGCAATTTTCAAGAAAATCGGTTCAGCCGTTTCGGAGTCTATAGGTAACGGACACACACACACACAAAATTCCATTGATAAATATGTTTATATATATATATATATATATATATATATATATATATATACTAATGAATAAGGAACGAAGAAAATAGTTGCAACCTTCAAAATATTAATTAAAAATAGAGCTCAATATCGAAATAGAACTCTGAATATTTATTATAAATTATATTTTAGAACATGTCCAAACTACAATCTCCTACAAAACCGTACATTATGTTTCAACATTTAAATAACAATGTCTCATCAGTGAATAAACCTTATATGAAAATTAACGTTTACTCACTGATGAAACTTTGTTCTTTCAATGTCGAAACAAAATGTACACTTTTCTAGGAGACTATAGTTTGGACACGATCTAAAATATAATTTATAATTTATAATATATATATATATATATATATATATAGGCTAACCTATAGAAAAGGGTCTCATTGTGGTTTTTCAGGCTAACGTTCTTTATTGACATCAAGTGGACTAAACTATTGCCCGGCTCACTCTCCACCCACGTCTATTGAACAGGTGAAGAGGCTCATCCCTTATTCCCTGTTTAGGATGTGGTTTCCGGCTTTCTCATTTCCAATCTTTTCACTCTTTTCTTTTTTCTTTCAATTGAAGTAGATAGAGTAAACTATTGCCCGGCTCACACTCCACCCACGTCTAATGAACAGGTGATGAGGCTCATCCATTCTTCCCTGTTTAGGATGTGGTTTCCGGCTTTCTCCTTTGCAATCTTTTCTCTTTTCCAATCTGTTCACTTATACGTAAACCCCTTGCTCGGTGTGATATGATTAAAAAAACGTGGAAAGATTATATTGAATCAATTGCTAGATCTGATGCTAGGAACGTTTGTTCCCCGTTTAGTGCTAGAGAGGGTGCCTCTCTATAATCTATTTTACATCTTTAGAAGACTAGAAATGGTTCAGTCTTTGAATTTTGTTGCTGCATCTAGTCCGTTGCTCCTGCCATATACTTAGACTTCCTATATAAAAATCAAAGAAGAATATGCGATGTCATTGGTTCTGAGCTGCTATGCTGGGATCGATCACATTACAGATTCTCCGTTGGATTTTGTCAAGGGCACCCAGGTGGATAGCAGGAGCACCCGACCAGATATGGCAGCAGTATTCAGTGCACGGGCGGATGGTAGATTTATATATGTGCAGGATTGTTCCAAATGGAAAAAACTTCCTGGCCCTAAACACGGTCAAAGTTAGCATGGACGGTTTCATCAATTCTTAGAAATACCAGGCGAACGCTCAATCCTTTTAATTATTCACACCCGCTGGGCCGCTGTAGCACACGGGAACGACGATGTTCTGATATACCAAAGTGACAGCTCTTTTCATTACAGGTGCCTATGCTTGTAATAAATGTAAATCCTAGAATGAACCAAGTAACTTTTTGCCGAGAAATTAAGTCAGTGTATAGCCTCTAACAACTTTGAATTTCGTGATATCTGGCAGCTCTTTAACAGAGAATTAAATATAAAGGAAAAATTCCCATTCCTTTCCTTTTCAATCAATCTGAGGTCTTATCATCCTTTGCTGATAATGCTAAATGATTTGAAGTAAATTCTTCACAATCTCTAGTCCTCACTTATCCCTTCCTAACTTCTCTTCTAGAACTGAGTCTTGAGTGATATGTATTCCATTGTTCCCACTATCACCTCTAATATAGAACTACGCAAATCATGTGGAAACCAAGTAATAGTCATTAAGATATGTGCTCCTGAACTAGCTCCTGTCCTCTCTCAAATGTATTACAAATGCCTATCTGCATCCTGCTTTCTTGCCAGCCCAAAGTAAGTTTAAAAACTCTAAGAGCCCATCCGACCTTCGATATTATTGTGAAATTCCTCGGTTAACTAATCAATGCTGATTTGGTTTATCATCTCTTATAGCCGGGTCTTTTCTCTGACAAGCAATACGGCTTTCGTTTCGTCAGTCAACTGCTGATGTATTAACTATGCGCAGAGAGAGTCTGTCATGCTCTAGACGAAAACGGTGAACCCCGCGCTGTGGTATTAGACAACTCCAAAATCTTTGACAGGGTCTGGCATACAGGTCATCTTCATATATTGGAAAGTTACAGTGTCTCCAAACAACATTTATGAGCTAATCCAGTCTTTCCTATCAAATCTTGAAATGAACGTTATACTAAACGGCCACTCGTCTAGATTCTTTGATAACATCAAAGGTGTCCCCCAGGGCTCCCTCCTTGGTCATACGCTGCTTTTAAGTTTTTAACAACCTTTCCGATTATATCAGTTCAAAACTTAGCATCTACGCTGATGTTAAAACCATTTACTTCTGCCACGACAGATCGACAAGGTCAAAATGGAAGCTGCTGTCCAAAACAACCGCAAGAAACTTTCTAATGGAACATTTCTTAAATTTTCTGATGAAGCTCGTTGTCACAACGGTTGAAACGTTGTGATCGTAGCACCAACAAAAAATAATGCTTTCGTCTAGCTTAAATTGTCACCTGGAAATTTTATACGCTGACCTATCGGATGTGCGTTGTGGTACAGTGAATATCGACACAGAACCAGAAATCGATGAGCGAAGTTCAAATTCCAGTTGAGTTCATTGCATTTATTTACGCGCAAATACACTTAGAAAAGGTATTAATAAGTAACTTCCCTCCAGCTATGGGTTAAATGTCAGGACTGGGTTCTATAGACTTGGTTGTCAACCAGTCTACCGCAAAAACTAATGGCAACCTATTGCGTGAAAATCTTCTGTCCAGTTAGTGATGTCTCTTTCGAGACATGATCATTCACGCGTGTATTGCGTATGGCACTCAACTGACTGGCCGACTATATATAAAGGCTAGTAGCCACACACCATGGCGGACTAAAAGCTACGCAAATGCACCAGAATACGACAGCTGGTCGGCCATTAATTGTATATTGGCTAGCCTTTGACATTTACAGCCGACCCTCGCATGACAACAGTGTAAATATAGACATAATATTTATTGTTTGCTTACACGAGAATCCATTAATGAATCTTAACATTTCTGATTTGTATAAAACTTTAAAAGAGAAAAAAGGAATTTATGGTTTTGTGCAAAAGAAAAAGTCAAAGATATGAACTAGAATTTACAAATATCAAAATCAACCGACTTTAAATATTTAGGAAATATTTTGACAAAGGACGGAAGATGCTTTACCAAAATCCGAACACGAATAAGAAATAAAGAATTTAAAAACTAAGCAAATATGAAGAAACAGAAAATCTCGTTAAAAACAAAGAAAAAGGTAGTGGACTCTTATATAATATAAGACTTCTTATATTACAGTGAATGCTGGAGATGTCTTGCTAAAACCAAGCAAAATATTAAGACACAGGAAAATTTGGTTATAAACAGTGCTAAATTAAAGAGTATAAGTCTTGTTATATGGCAGTGAATTCAGAAACTGCCCCCCAAATGCTAAGTAAAGTATTAAGAAACAGGAAATTATTTTTAGAAACAAAAAAAGTCTTGAAATCCTGTGTAATATCAATTCTCTGAAATGGTGGTGAAATAATTTCGTCACAGATTAAGAGAAAACTAAAGGCAACAGACATGTATTTGTACAGAAGGATAGTGAGGATATAAAGCGTAAACAATGAAACATAATGGGAACAGAAACAAAAATAAAGAGACAAAATAGTAAGCTAAAGGAGAAAGATGAAATTTATGAGATAAATTATTAGGAAGGTGTTTCGGAAAATTTGTCACAGGCAGGATATATCAAAGATAAAATTCTTTGGTGAATGCAGCAGGTCATCTACACGATGAGCTTGTTTGAAGTAATGGCGAAACGGGTAGTTGGATTTTTCAGGAAAAGGACAGACATTTTAAGCGTTACAAATAAAAGGCGGTTACTCTTCCTGAAAGGACACTGCATACAGAATTAAAAGACAAACAATAATTATTGGCAGTTACATTTATGCATGTGGTTGAATTGAAGAATTTCTTAGTTTGTCAGGGTCCTGGGCATGACGATAAACTGTCCGGCAGTAAGGCCTCTTAGTTGCTGTTGTTTCCAGGTCCACTCTGACCCGGAGCTGTAGCCCCTGTTAGAGTCCCAGGTATAGACAAATAGTTAACCCCCAAACTGGGGTCAAAACAGTATGAAAGTATAAAAATATACTTTTATAGATATCTAAATTTATTTATAAATGGAACTCTGTCGGTATGTGTGTGTATGTGTGTGTGTGTCTGCGTGTGTGTGTCCATTACCTATAGACTCCGAAATGGCTGAACCTATTTTCTTGAAAATTTACACAGTAATACTATAAGCGTCTGAGAGTGTTCTTAGCTAGGTTTTGTGTTGAGGTACACCCGATAAATATCGAAATTTGATAATACAAAAATTAAGGTTATAGAAGGAGAGGTCCGATTTTAATCAAATTTGATACACTCATAGACAAAGACATAAGAAATGATATTCAGAAGTTTCAAGGTTGCAGTTCTTACAATAGAGCAGAAAATCGATAATATACATATATATATAAAAGGCAGGATGTTTGTGTGTGTGTCTGTTTATCTGCCTTTATGTCTGTATATTTTTCAACCCTTTTATTTTAGTTTTTGCTTCGGGTTTGGCTCTAAGTAGGTATAATTGTAGTTCTTAGTCTCAGCTATGATACCATTTACTCAGAGGACTTATTTAGCCTTCAAAATTCAGTTTACGACGAAAAACTTATTTGATATCGATACCAGGAAATGAAAATTTGACTTACATCCATTTATTTTTCTTTCGGTCTACGGTTTCGCTTTAACTGGAAACAACTATTGCTTTTTAGTCTTTCGTGCCAAGGTCTAATGAGTCTGAGCTCCAGGACCATAGATTAGTTTTAAAGCTTTCATTCCACCCAAGCAACGCCTGACTATACTGCTACTACATTTATAAAAGGCAAGATGTTTGTGTGTGTGTCTGTTTATCTGTCTGGATGTCCTTTTATACAAATCCACAATTTTTATCCAATTCTCACCAAACTTCACACAAATATTCTTTAGTTTGAGTCTGAGCAACATGACCATGGATTAGTTTTAAAGCTTTCATTACACCCGAGCAACACCGGGCTATACTGCTAGTATATACATAAAAATAGACTTATATACATTTTTACAGGCGAAATATTACCAGTAATACATTTTTGAACAAAATTATTGCCATAAACATTTTTGAAGAAAATATAATTATTCCAAACAAAACATTTTTAATTGAAAACTAGAAGACATTTTTAGTTTTCTAAATTAATAAACAATAAAAATAAAAAAAAGTGAATAAATAATTAACGAAAGAAAGAAGAAATATCAAAATAAATTTTGCTTTAATCAGTCAGTCAAGTGCCGTACGTGATACACGCATGTGCTGGCATGTCTCTTTCGAGACATGACTGACTGGGCAGAAGATCATCCCGTAGTAGGTTGATATTACTTTCTGTGGTAAACTGGTTGCCAGCCAAGTCTTTAGAACCCAATCTGTCCTATTATTTAACCCATAACTGGAGGGAAGAGACGGATTAATACCTTTCCCAAGCGTATTTGTGCGTAAGTGAATGCAATGGATTCAACTGGAATTCGAACTCGGCTCCCCGATTTTTCGTTCCGAGTCGATATCCACTGCACCACAACGCACATCCTTCACTTCAATATAGAAAACGAAAGGTCAGCAAGAAAAAAGAGAAGAAAGATAGAAAGAAAGAAAGAAAGAAAGTGTTAGGAAATAAATTGGAGAGAAGGGAATTATTTAAATATTACTAAAATCTGTTTCAAGATCGCTTGCCTTATGACACGACAAGACAAGAAAGAAAAAAAAAACAGAAAGAAAGAAGGAAAGCAAGAAAGAAAAAAAAGAAAGAAAGCAAATAATTCAAGAAAACAAAGAGAAAGAGAAAGAGATAGTGTAGAGTTAGAAAATAAATAGATGACGGAGCTAAAATATTACTAAAAACTGTTTTGCGATAGCCTGCCTCAATAAAAGAAAGAAAGAAAGAAAGAAAGAAAGAAAAAGGAGAGAAGGGAATTATTTAAATATTAGTAAGATCTGTTTCAAGATCGCGTGCCTTAAGACAAAGCAAGACAAGAAAGAAAGAAAAAAGAAAGAAAGAAAAAAGAAAAAATAATTCAAGGAAGAAAGAGAGAGAGAGAGAGAGAGAGAGAGAGAGCAGTGTTAGTAAACAAATAGGAGATAAGAAAAAAGAGAAGAAAGATAGAAAGAGAGAAAGAAAGAACGAGAGAAAGAAAGAAAGAAACGATAAAATCTAAAGAAAACAGGTAAATGCATAGAAGAAGCGTCATGACAGAGAAAGGAAAATGAAAGCGACAAAAACCAAAAGTCAGAAAGATCGTTTTTGCAAAGACCTGCTCGAGAGCTTGTCTGGCAGAAACACTATCATGCTAATTAATAATTCTCTAATTGAAAAGTCTGAATTTTCATTACATTCACTTTCTCGCTTTTCTCCAGGTTCATAAGATATCAAATCGGCGATTCCCGGCTTGAAAGATAAACTTTTCTTTAATACATGATACATTTCTTTAATACATTTTCTTTAATACATGATACATTTTTTAATACATTTTCTTTAATACATGATACATTTCTTTAATACATTTTCTTTAATACATGATACATTTCTTTAATACATTTTCTTTAATACATGATGCATTTCTTTAATACATTTTCTTTAATACATGATACAATTCTTTAATACATTTTCTTTAATACATGATACATTTCTTTAATACATTTTCTTTAATACATGATACATTTCTTTAATACATTTCCTTTAATACATGATACATTTCTTTAATACATTTTCTTTAATACATGATACATTTCTTTAATACATTTCCTTTAATACATGATACATTTCTTTAATACATTTTCTTTAATACATGATGCATTTCTTTAATACATTTTCTTTAATACATGATACATTTCTTTAATACATTTTCTTTAATACATGATACATTTCTTTAATACATTTTCTTTAATACATGATACATTCATCTCTTGATGCTAATTTATACTATGAGTGCCAGTTCTCAGAGGATTACTGAAATTACTAAATCTTAACACCTTAGTAGAGACTTGCGAAACGGATTCACCATTTTTGTTACAATTTTAATTTAAACATTTTAAGTCAACAGCAATAAAGTTTTTTTTTTAATCATTTCACCCCGAACAAGGCATTCCACTGCCACTATTGCGCAGGGGGTTACATAGGGTCGGGGAAGTGATGAGAAAGGATGGTTAGATATTGGAAATATCAGAAGGAGGGTGAATGACTGGTAAGGATACCGAGAATGAGGGTTGGTTAGATGGTGAGAGTGTTTGAGAGAATAGATGCAAGTTAGTGTGTTAGGAGGTGTCTATTGACCTTACATTTAGACTCCTGGAGATTGTAGCTGTCGGGGAAGCAGGCATGTGGAAGGGAATTCCACAGGTGGGAAGCGGGAGAAAAGAAGCTGTTGGAGTAGAAATTACGGTTACATCTTATCTGTTTCACTGTAAAAGAGTGGGATCTAGTTGCTAATCTAGTATCTCAGGTAAATTCGTACCTAGACGGTACCAATGACCTAAGTTCATCGGAGCAGAAGCCGTGAAAGTATTTATAGAAGAGGCCTAAATATGTGCAGGAAATGAGTTCGGAAGACATACAAAAATAGAAAGAGGTATAAGACAACGGTGTGTCTTCTCGCCGGACTTATTTAATCTCTCAAGCGAGGTTATACTAAGAGAATTCGATATCCCACGAAGTTCATTATTGGTTGCCAAAATCTTAACAATATAAGATTTACGCATGACTCAGTGCTGATAGCAGACACAGAAAGTAAACTACAAAACCTACAGAATATAGCGAAAGTGAGATAAAAGACGAAACAGAAACGACAAGAAGACAAAATGCATGGTAATCACCAATATGCTGTCAGTCAGTTCAGTGCCATACGGAATACACGCTTTGGCGATCATGTCTGGAAAGAGATATGACTGACTGGGCAGAAGATTTTGCCGCTGTAGGTTGCTATTATTTTCGGCGGTAGACTGGTTGCCAACGAAAGCTATAAAACCCATTCTGTGCTGCTATTCAAACCAGAGCTGTAGGAAGAAGAGTTAGATTATATTATTAAAGACTAATTAATGGCGGATCAGTTTATTACTTCATAATAATATAAAACTGATACCCCACCATATATCCAGTAGAAGCCGAAATCATGTTTCAATTATTACATTCAGTCAGTTAGTTAAGTGCCATACGTGATACACGCTTTGGGCGATCATGTCTCTTTCGAGATATGACTGATTGGGCAAAAGATTATCCCGCAGAAGGTTGTCATTGCTTTCTGCGGTAGACTGGTTGTCAGCCAAGGCTGTAGAACCCAATCTCTCCTGTTTTTGGACTCATAGCTATAGAGATGTATTACATTATGAAGTAGTAATTAGCGGGGGATCAGTTTATTGCTTCATAAATATATAAAAGAACTCCCCCACTTTATGCCCAGCAGAAGCCTAAATCATGTTTTCAACTATTATATTCAGTTATCAGTTAAGTGCCATAAGTGATACATGTTGGGCGATCATGTCTCGAAGGGGACATGACTGACTGGGCAGAAGATTTTTCGCAATAAGTTGACATTACTATCTGCGGTAGACTGGGTGCCAAACAAGGCTATAAAACACAATATTTTCTGCTATTTAACCCAGAGCTGGAGGAAGAAGAGTCGGATTAATATTTTTCCAGTGGTATTTGTAAGCAAATGAATAAAACGAAATCAAGTGGAATTCGAACTGGGCTATCCTATTTCTCGTTCCGGGTTTATATTCACTGCACCACAACGCACATCTCCATCAGTAGTAGGATGATACCAAATTAGAAATTACAGGTTAAGTAGACTAAAATCAAGCAGCAAGAGAAATTAAGATATCAGGGAATATTTTCTAACTAGCAGTATAACAAGGCGTAGCTCGGGTGCAATGAAAGCTTTAAAACTAATCCATGGTCCTGGAGCTCAGATTCTTTGCACTTTGGCACGAAAGATTAAAAAGTAATAGTTGCTTCCAGTTAAAGCGAAACCGTAGACTGAAAGAAAAATGAATGGGTGTAAGTCAAATTTTGATTTCCTGGTATCGATATCAAATAAGTTTTTTCGTCATAAACTGAATTTTGAAGACTAAATAAGTCCTCTGAGTAAATGGTATCATGTCTGAGACTAAGAACTACAATTATATCTACTTAGAGCCAAACCCGAAAAAATATACAGACCTGCAGGTAGATAAACAGACACACACACACACAATTATCTTGCCTTATATATATATATATATATATATATATATATATATATATATATATATATATTATCGATTTTCTGCGCTATTGTAAGAACTGCAACATTATAGAAGGAGGGGTCCGATTTTAATCAAATTTGATGCACTCATAGATAAAGACATACGGAACGATATTCAGAAGTTTCAAGGTTGCAGTTCTTACAATAGTGTAGACAATCGATAATATATATATATATATATATATATATATATATATATATA
This sequence comes from Ascarosepion bandense, assembly GCA_037127315.1. Classification (NCBI taxonomy): domain Eukaryota; kingdom Metazoa; phylum Mollusca; class Cephalopoda; order Sepiida; family Sepiidae; genus Ascarosepion; species Ascarosepion bandense. The sequence continues at coordinate 2,549,961 of JBBBDQ010001410.1, read as the reverse complement.
TTCAAAATAATAACTAAATAAATTCTGCAAGTATCTAAGTTTTAAATTTATACTAAGATAAACTTTAAGAAAAACCATTAACAAACAGAACCTAATTCCGTTACAATCCGGCGCACTAAGGCGTTGCATAAGAGGGGGGAAAAAAGAGAAATCCGCGGAATAAAGACAAGACATACGATACTCCGCAGTAAAGAAAAAAACCCCAAACGGAACCAACCACAAAAAAAAGAAAGAAAAAGTGCTCGATACAAAATACAAACGAAATGCTAAAGTAGAGCAAAGATACACCTATATATATATATATATATATATATATATATATATATATATATATATATATATCAAAGGCAAGATGTTTGTGTGTGTGTCGATTTATGTGCCTGTATGTCTGTATTTTTTCAGCCCGTTTATTTTACTTTTTGCTTCGGGTTTGGCTCTAAGCAGGTATAATTGTAGTTCTTAGTCTCAGCCATGATAACATTTACTCAGAGGACTTATTTAGCCTTCAAAATTCAATTTAACACGAAAAAAAACTTATTTGATATCGATACCAGGAAATGAAAATTTGACTTACATCCATTCATCTTTCTTTCAGTCTACGGTTTCGCTTTAACTGGAAACAACTATTGCTTTTTAGTCTTTCGTGCCAACGTCCAGAGAGTCTGAGATCCAGGACCATGGATTAGTTTTAAAGATTTCATTACACCCGAGCAACGTCGGGTTATGCTGCTAATATATATATATATATATATATATATATATATATATATATATATATATACCATGTACGATTGGTAAATTGTCGCAATTATTTTATTATTTCAAATATTCTTTAGGCTGAGTCTGAGCTCCAGGGCCATGGATTAGTTTTAAAGATTTCATTACACCCGAGCAATGCCGGGCTATACTATAAACCGAGTTAAAAAATATTGCATAAATAAAATCACAATTTTTAATTTTTAATTGTTAAGATCAAATTCTCGATGCTGCATGTCGAATCACCAGATGAAGGTTGTATTTTCTATTCTGGGATTAAGCTGATTCTAAAAGAGTACGATATGTCTTTGTCGAGCATGTGTGACCCGATTTAGAAGCTTTCAAATATACTGACGGACAGAAAGAATTTGACTTTTTGTTTATTCAAATAACTATATCACGCAAGACGTCTTTTCTTTCTCAATTTACGATAAACACAGTAACATATGTATATCGTATTTTATTAAGTTTATTTTCTTCAGAGAAACCATAGTGTTAAACTGAAAGGTGGCCTTAAGCTGAAAATTCGTGCTTGATATGGTGTTCGTGTTTTTCTACGAAATGTAAACATATTGTCAATCCAGCATTAAAACAGGGTCTATATAATTTTACAAACATTTTAAGGTTTCATTAAAACTTGGAATATATAATTTTGCAAATATTCTATTAGAACAAGGATTATGTAATTATACTTGGAGTATAAACTTTTTCAAATATTCTATTAAAACGAGGTTTATATAGTTTTGCAAAGATTACATTAATACTTGGTGTATAAAATTTTGCAAATATTATATTAAAACAGGGTATATATAGTTTTGCAAGGTTTATATTAAAAATTGGAATCTGTACTTTTAAAATCGTTACATTATCATAGAGTGTATGTATTTGGCAAATGTTAAATTAAAACAAGGAGGATATAATTTTGCGAATCTCTTGTAAGTAATTTACAAATTTATTTGTGGATATTTTGCTAATTAAATTCCAGTGTTGCCACCTTCATTCAACCTTAATGAACTCACTAATTAATGAATTTGAAATGAAAGACGCAAATTCAGGAATCAGCAAAAAAGCTGTTATCTAATGCGAAACTTTAAAATGTAATGAAGCACTAAAATGAACACACGCTTGAAGGATTGTATACCGTGCAGCATATCAGATTTCTTTGGATGCATTCTAGTAACTGAGGCCAATTAAAATTATTGTCAGTGCGTTTTTTTTTTCGTTTGTAACATCTAAACTTATTTATAAATGGAACTTTGTCTCTGTGTGTGTGTGATTGAAAGAAAAATGAATGGATGTAAGTCAAATTTTCATTTCCTGGTATAGATATCAAATAAGTTTTTTTTACGTCGAAAACTGAATTTTGAAGGCTAAATAAGTCCTCTGAGTAAAAGGTATTATGGCTAAGACTAAGAACTATAATTATACCTACTTAGAGCCAAACCCGAACGAAAAACTAAAATAAAAGGGCTTAAAAATACAGGCAGATAAACAGACACACACACAAACATCTTGCTTTATATTTATATATATATATATTATCGATTGTCTACACTATTGTAAGAACTGCAACCTTGAAACTTCTGAATATCATTTCTCATGACTTTGTCTATGAGTGTATCAAATTTGATTAAAATCGAACAACTCCTTCTATAACCCGATTTTTTTCGATTATCGATTTTCGATAATTATCGGGGGTAGCTCGACACAAAACCTAGCTAAGAACACTCGCAGACGCTTAGAGTACGACTGTGTAAATTTTCAAGAAGATCGGTTCAGCCGTTTAGGAGTCTATAGGTAACGGACACACACACACACACATACACACACAGACAAAGTTCCATTTATTATAAGTTTAGATATAGGCCGATACATATCCACCACTGAACAGACTGACATTGCTAGCTAAATTTATTGTGCGTATGTAATAACCATTAATCGTTGGGATTTTGCCAGCCAGCTTCCAGGCAAATTAATTAGACTATTAGAACTTTGTTACCTGACGTTCTTTATGAATACGACAGTAATCAACCGCAACTCCATTTCACAAATATCTTAATTGGTGAACTTTGCTGCGTAGTGTTTCAAAAGTGAAACTATGTAATACGGAGAGACTGACAATATTTTGCAAAAGAGATGACTTCATCCACATCACACGGAAGGATCTGCGATATGTGGATTTTATTGAATGACCGACTCACTAAAATACTTTATTCATATCTAGATGAGATTAAATATACTTTTGGTCTAAACTTTTGATAATATATACATATATATATATTTTCTAGACATATTCTATTAAATATAAGAGACAATGAATGTCTATTATGTTTAATCATGAGCCGTTCTAAACGTCGTATTTTTGCTTTAATTTCAGTTGAAAATAAAGACAAAAATTCTCCAATATTTGGATAATTATTTATTGGTTTTCTTCTAAGCTTTCGGCTCACATGAGCCATCTTCAGAGAGGTAGTTTACACTGAAATATTATAAAATCCACCATCACCGACGATTTTATTTTGTGTTGACATAAAACTCCGCTTGGCAACGGCAATAGTTACCAAAAATAATAAACGCAGTTCTTAAGTTTGCGATGCGGTTTTATGACGTCACACCGCGGGATAGCGCGAAATGACAACAAAACCATCTAGTCAAATGCAATGTAATATGTTATTTCCTGTTTTAAAGTTGATTTTATTGAGTGTTGGTTGTTTTGATTTGATGTACATGGCCTCCAATATCTGCAGGTTCCTCTTAATGTGTGTATGAGTAAGGATCACCGTATTGTTGACCAAAATCTGTCTGATATTACCTACATGTTTATGTTTTTCAGAGAAATGTTGTTTAATAGTACTCTGATCAGAAAGATGACATGTAAGTCATATATATATATATATATATATATATATATATATATATATATATATATATTCAGATACTTTAATCCAAGCGGATAAAGCAGGAAGGTAAATTCCAAAAAACCTGATCCTAATTAATATTAAAAATTTTATTTTAATATTAAAAAATGATCCAGGAAGAGAGCTCCATCGTGGGGATTTTCATATCGAAATGGCCATCCAACATCCTTGAATTAATCCCATTTTAATATATATATATAAATATATATATATATATATATATATATATATATATATGTGTGTGTGTGTGTGTGTGTGTGTGTGTGTGTGTGTAGCGCTCTAGCTATTGGGCGCGTATAATGATATGCGCTAAAAAGTCTGCCTACTTACACCGAACGCCCTGGGGTAGAGTCGCCGACTGGCGCCATTTCGGTGGGGTTTCGAGCCTGGGTTGTGTAGCAATCGGAGTCTAACCGTACTGATGAGCTGTGATACAGCGAAACAGGTCTGTCTACTGATGACAATATATATATATATATATATATACGAACTTTCTCCTGACGATATATATATATATATATATATATATATATATATACGAACTAAATCTAAATGTGAGCCAAAAGTCGACCGCGGTTTCACTCGCTGGATCGTCAAAACAAGGGCCTTTGTCCTGACGATCCAGCGAGTGAAACCGCGGTGGATTTTTCGCTCACTTTTAGATTTAGTTCGTATCTTTGATCTACTTTCGTACTTTCGTATCGAGCTCTTTTTTGTTAAGGGTTTCGTCTTGGGCTTTTTTTCTTTCGAACACAGCTTTTGCTTTGCTTGTTTCTTTTTTTTGATTCCCCTTTACCCATTAGGTGTTACCTTTTGGGTCTGACGGCTTTGTTTAACGTTTTGTTAACGGTAGGACTTTATGATTTTAGTCATTAGTGATACTGTTTTCTTGGTACGTTTTACTATAATAATAATAATGATATATATATATATATATATATAGCATAATGATAATCTTAATATGTATAGGAAAAACAAGAAAGAAAGAAAAATACTAGATTTTAAAATTAAATACATATAGGCTAGGGTTAAATAGGGACATAGGTATTTTGAATCTTCATAAATATTTCAATAGTTTAACATTTTTTAGATACACTTAAAAATTTTTTTCTTTAAAACAAAATTTAAAGATATTATTACAGTTAGATTTACGTTTAAAAATATTCAGACTCTGTTGCTATCTGCATCACGCGACGAACGCTCTCGCTACGGACGCTTCTAGTTTAAATTTTAAAATCATTTGTTTCTGATGAAAGGCCGAGGCCAGTCTGAAATATCAAATATATATATATATATATATACAATAATAGAAATAAATAAATAGTGTCAAAAAATACATTTTTAACTTACAACTTTTTAGTAGTTTTTTCTATATATATATATATATATATACAAAGGAAAAAAAGAAAATCGCCATCAGCATCCAATATCTTCTGCCAACGTGTCTCCAGCTGTTCAATGCCCTTGCTGTAGAACTCGGGCGAGTGGGGTTGAGGCAATGAAGTCCGTGAGGGCTTTGCGCAAGTCTGCTTCATCGGTGAAGCATTTCCTACGATGATGGTTATCCAGGGAGTTGAAGGTGGTAATCGGATGGCGCAAGGTCAGGAGAATAAGGTGGATGGCACAGAGTTTCCCACCCAAGTTGCTGTATGGTATCCCTGACCACTCGCGCTACATGATGCCTGGCGTTGTCATAGAGGAAAAGTACACCTTTGCGATTCACCAGTGCTGGCTTCTTCCGGCGCGTTTCAATTGTATAGGTCTCCAGTGACCGTTTAGCCCGTTGGTAGCACTTCATAATGAACCACTTGACAACCTGTCCACCAGACACAAAACATAATCTTGCGTGTGTGCATAGGCGGTCTTGCGGCGTGAGAAACATCATTCTGAGGAGACAACCAATGTCTGGAACGCTTGGGAATTTCGTACAGAACCCACTTTTCATCACTGGTAAGCACTCGATTGAATAAGGATGCGGTACGGTGGCGAGAAAGCAGCAATACGCAGGCTGCCACTCGTTGTCTCTTGTGGACCTCCAACATCGTTTGCGGAACCTACTTCTCAGTTTGTACGTCTTATCTAGTTGGTGCAGGTGAAGTATAACTGTTTCATCGGAAACGTTGCACTGTCTTGCAAGTTCATCACACGTAAGACTAATGTCCTCTTCAATGGCCGTCTTCAGAACTTTGTCATTCAAGACCTGTGGTCGTCCACTGTGAGGATCCCCATGGAGAGACAAATCTCCCGATTTGAATTTTCAAAACCAACGCCTTGCATTACGTTCATCCACAGCACAATCCCCAAACGCTTCACATATGCGTCGACTTGATGCGGCTGCTGATAAGCCCACTTTGAAGTTGTAAAGCAAATAGCCCCGAACGAGTTCTCTAAACACTTCCATCCTTCTCACAGCTGTCCGGCTTATAAGTGATGGCCGGGCACGGTGCGCGTGTTTTTTATAACGTCTGATGTTCCTACTTCCGGCTGTCCGATTTTTAAAAAAATTGCTACACGCATTTCTTATATATTTCAAATTCAATGACTAATCTAAAACGGACAGAAATTTTTTAGTTACCTTGATATATATAATTTGTAAACACACCACATGGCAAAAACTTAGTTCGCTAAATAACTCAAATGAAAAATATTCAAACGATCTACAATATCATTTTATTGAAGACTTTTTAATACAGCTGAGTACTGGTCTAATTTAATTATAAACCAAATCTAAGAAGCTAAATAATTATATATATATATATATATATATGTGTGTGTGTGTGTGTGTGTGTGTGTGTGTGTGTGTATGTGTGTGTGTGTGTGTGTGTGTGTGTGTGTAAAAATATACTCAGTTATGATCTGAGATTATGGACAGGATGGTTAAATAAAATAAAGACAAGAGTAAAACTATATTTTAAATCGCCTACGCGTTTCGTCCTGTGATGGACTTTATCAAGGCAAAAAGACGAAACGAGCTTTATTCTAAATTACGTATCTATAAACAAACAGAGTTGGCAACCACAAAGACTCTCACAAATCATTTCAAAAGATTAACAGAATATTTTAGTTTTTACAATGTGTAGTGCAAAGTCACGAGATGTTAAAATGAAGGGAATTCAACCGTTCTCTTTGAAACTGTTTATTATGTATTTTAGTCTGTTTTGTTTATAGATGCGTAATTCAGAATAAAGCTCATTTCGTCTTTTTGCCTTGATAAAGTACATCACAGTACGAAACGCGTAAGCGATTTAAAATTCAGTTTTCCTCTTGTCTTTATTTTATTTAACCATATATATATATATATATATATATATATATATATATATATATATATATATATATATATGCCCAAATATACATTAATATATATATATAAATGTATATTTGGGCAACAGTTTTTGAAACGACCGACAAGGAAGACTTTATCAATTTTCGACTTCATTTTCTAGTATTTTACATATATCTCGTTTTGCTAGAGACAAGGAAAACTGTTCTATAATTTTTTAACTTTACAAATACCTACAATATATATGTATATGCATACATATATTTTAGTAAAAAGATCTGTTGTTCCATAAAAAGATCTGTTGTTCCATAAAAAGATCTATTGTTCCATAAAAAAACCTAAAATACAACTTCTTGATTGAAATTACTGTCTACCCTTAAAAAATCTAAGGTCCCACTATGTATCTTATTCAGACAACATTAAGAAGTGACATGTCTAGATCTAAGCCATCCTGCCTCCTTCCACAACCCAAATATTTAAAATCTCCCTGGTTACATAATTCTAAATCTTGATGGAAACATTTTGGCACACCTAAATGCATTTCCTCCAACTACCACTCTAAATTTCTAAATAACCAGAAATTCATCTTATATTTTCAAAAGCAAATCGGTTTCACCATTTATTTTAACATATCTCCTGAAGAGAAACAGTTTTGTTCCGAAACATGAAAAATTTTTGTGTCGTGATATTATGCTTTTATAAACCATTTTAATAAGAAAATTACAATATATATATATATATATATATATATATGTGTGTGTGTGTGTGTGTGTGTGTGTGTGTGTGTGTGTGTGTGTGTGTGTGTTTGCTGCATTTAAGATTTTATATAGCATGCCATGTAATCTAATTTTATTTTACTTTTCTCTCTCTCTCTCTCTCTATTTATATATATATATATATATATATATATATATATATATATTCTATAAAAAATTGTCCAAATATGTTATCTATTAAAGAACTTACAATAATAAACTTTATTTTAATGTTAACTGAATCCAGAGTTTGTTTTTTGAATCTATGCACAGTTGTAAACTTAAGTCACATATTGTAGCCTTGTTCACAGTTGATATTATTGGGTGTTGTTTTTTTTTATTTTTGTATTAATAATGCTTGCATTATTTTTAGCCTCTTTTATAAGTGGATGATAATATTATCAAAGATGAAGGAAAGATTTGAAGCAACTGAAATGTGGTTCTACAGAAGGATGCTGCGAATATCATGAATCGAGCATGTGAGCGATGATGAAGTTTTGGAAAGGATGGAAACGAAAAGGAAATTAGTACTGAGATACAAGAAGGGACAGCTAAAGTTCCTGGGACATGCAATGAGGAAGGAGGGCTTGAAGAACCTGATACTAACAGGCCAGATAGAGGGAAAAAAGACAGGGAAAAGCAGCGTATAGTATATTTGAAGGGCCTGAGCATGTGGATGATAGAAAGAAGGGTTGCCTGGTGTAGCAAGAAAAAGCGTGCTAAGAGCCACCAGGGACAGGTAGACGTGGAAAACCATGATCGCCTACGTCCTGAAAGGACAAGGCACATAGACGAAGAAAGAAGACATTATTATATTTGTATTATCAACGCGTTTGTTACTGATACAATTTGGTAGTTCTCCATGTGATACCTAATGCTGCTATGTTTAGAGAGATGTAACGTGTGTGTTCCTGTTAAACATATATATCATTTAAAATTTGAAATTCATAATGTGCTTTGACAAAATTATTTACACATACGTTAAACAAAATAATATAAACATATAAATTTAAAGTTATTTCAATTTAATATAGATGGTTATGAAAATTTAACTACATATGTTATAACCACACCTTATATACAAACAGAAGTTTTAAATAAATCCAATAACCTTAAAAATATATACAAAAACAACGTAGAAATATAAACGAATCTTTCACTTAAAGTCTAAATTATTTTTTTATATTTGACAAAAATATTTCGGAGGAACTAAAGTCAGTCTGAAGTTATGCGAATCACAGAAACAAGAATTAATTAGAAATATCATAATTTCTAATTGACATACCCAAATAAAGACGAACTGTTAAATGAAAGAACAGAAATTATGACTAAATGCATCCACACTAAGAAATAACTTTTAGGTTCATACAACCATGGATGAAAACGTCATAATTCGTTTGAATTTAAACAATGCGCGTTCATAAATTCCCTGCCACGTAAACGTTCAAATAAAACACTGTTACAAGAGGGTTCTTAAAAAGAAAAATAGTAAAAGTTAAAATCAGTTATTAAAAATCGCCTGAAGACACCACTCATGGTAGAAACCTAGGTAGCAAAATAACTTGTTTAAAAATACAAAATATTCACTTAAGCTACAATATAATTGTATAGAACAACTTTTAATACAAATGTGTACTGGTTTAACTCTATTAGGACCAAAAACTAAGTATTCAACAAATGCGTGACTCTACAGAAATGAATTGAGTTCTCTCGGTGACTGGCGTCTGTATACACTGTTTATATAGAAGATGTTAAAATTTCCTTTCTCTGACGCCATGCACCGATGGCTTAGGGAGTAGAGACTCCGACTGACACCAAAATCGGTCGAGTTTCGATCCAGCCAGAAGCAAGTGGATGTGTCTCGCCACACTGATGAGCTGTGATACAGCGAAACTGGCTTGTATGTGGATGACTAATGTATATCTATGCAAGCTTCATTATAAATGATAGACAAGATGTTATTTATTTATTTTTCGTTTTTACAATCCTTTTCATCTAAGCAAGTCCAGTACTGCCACTGGTGATGTATCCTCATATCTGAGGAGATATTCTGTTTTATTATTGAAAAGTATATTTATTTATTTATCATCTACTGGCCTGAATATTCAAAAAATCTTGCTAGAAAAATATGCGTCCTCCGTGAGAAATGGAGAAAGAGATAGCGAAATCGTATGAACAGACTGCGATAGATAGATAGATAGATAGATAGATAGATAGATAGATAGATAGATAGATAGATAGATATAGATATTAGCAAACCGAAATAGATAGATAGATAGATAGATAGATATTAGCAAACCGAAATAGATAGATAGATAGATAGATAGATAGATAGATAGATAGATAGATAGATAGATAGATAGATAGATAGATAGATAGATAGATAGATAGATTTATGTTTGTCTGTGTGTATGTATAATAACTAGAGAGATACAAAATGGCGGATATCCTCATTGTTGATGGTATTGTTGATAATAAGTGTAAATCAGATATTGTTCATAGAAACCAATTATTTATCAATGGAGTAATCAAATAAGTCGATTTTTGTAATCAATTAATGATATACCTATCAAAACAGACAGTGAAATTCAATCGATTTTCTTACTCGAAGCTGTTCAATCTGATTTTATCCTTCTTATGAATAGAGAAGTCAATCTTTCTATGAATATTTTAGTCTGTCTACCTGCATGTTTACCACTTGTCTGTACATGATTTGTTTCGGTATTTAATAATCATTGCTCTGAGTTGACTCATGCATACAAGTTTTGGGGAATTTAAGGAGAAGAGAACACGTCACTCGGTAGAATGTTCCAGCGAGGTGCGTAGAGGGTGCACGCCACTACCTCTGTAAAAGACTTTCTGAAAAAATAAATTTTCAGAGTAGATAAGGTAAACAAATTCAGGGTGCCATAAAAGTAAGCGAGCTTAAGATATACCAGTCAGTTAAGAGCCATACGTGATACACGCTTTGGGCAGAAGATTATCTCGCAGTAGGTTGTTATTGCTTTCTCCGGTAGACTGGTTGCCAGCCAAGGCTATAGAACCCAATCTGTCCTATTATTTAACCCATAACTCTAGGAAGAAGAGGTGAATTATATTATTAAGTACTAATTAGTGGGGGATCAGTTTATTACTTCATCACAATATAAAAATGATAACACTTTTTTTGACCAATAAATCACTTAATCATGTTTTCAACTATATTTAGTCAGTCAGTTGAGTGTCATACGTGATACACGCTTTGGGCGATCATGTCTCGAAAGAGACATGACTGACAGGGCAGAAGATTATCCGCACTAGGTTGCCATTGCTTTCTGCGGTAGACTGGTTTCCAGCCAAGGCTATAGAACCCAATCTGTTCTGTTATTTGACTCATAGCTAGAAGGGGAAGATATATATTATATTATTAAGTAGTAAAAAGTGGGGGATCAGTTGATTACTTCATAACAAAAGAAAACTGATCCCCCACTTTATGACCAGAAATGCCTTAATCATGTTTTCGGTTATTATATTCAGTCAGTCAGTTAAGTGCCATACGTGATACACGCTTTGGGCGATCATGTCCCGAAAGAGACATGACTGACTGGGCAGAAGATTATCCCGCAGTAGGTTGCCATAAATTTCTGCGGTAGATTGGTTGCCAGCTAAGGCTATAGAAACCAATTTGTTCTGTTATTTGACTCATAGCTAGATGAGGAACGCATGAATTATATTATTCGGTATTAATTAGTAGGGGATCAGTTTATTACTTTATGAAAATATAAAACTGATCCCCCACTTTATAGCCAGTAGATGCCTTAATCTTTTTTTCAAGTATTATATTCAGTCAGTCAGTTAAGTGCCATACGTGATACACGCTTGGGCGATCATGTCCCGAAAGAGACTTGACTGACTGGGCAAAAGATTATCCCGCAGTAGGTTGCCATTGCTTTCTGCGGTAGACTGGTTGCCGACCAAGGCTATAGAACCCAATCTGTTCTATTATTTGACTCACAGCTAGATGCGGAAGATATGGATTATGTTATTAAGTAGAAAATATTGGGGGATCAGTTTATTACTTCATAACAATAGAAAACTGATCCCCCACTTTATAGCCAGTAGATGCCTTAATCATGTTTTCAAGTATTATATTCAGTCAGTTAAATGCCATACGTGATACACGCTTGGCGATCATGTCTCGAAACAGACATGACTGACTGGGCAGAAGATTATCCCGCAGTAGGTTGCCATTGCTTTCTGCGTAGACTGGTTGCCAGCCAAAGCTATAGAACGCAATCTGTCTTATTATGTAACCCATAGCTGGGGGGAATAGACGGATTAATATATATTTGGACGTAAGTAAAAGCACACCTATCGCAATAAAAATTAATCTAATAAAAAATTATACTAATTTTACATAACAATGTCAGTTTTTCTGGCATCTACAAATATAAACTTGAAATATGATAATCAAGATTAAATACATCAAAATTTGAAAATGATTAGCTATATAATCTATAATTTCGCATTTCAATTTTAGCATATCCAAAAAATAAAATAAAAGACAAATTTAAATTTTCATATATATATATATTAAACCAGCTAGTCTGAAAACGCCCAAAACTGTCTGCATCTCTTTCACTAACATACGTGGTATCCGCACTAATTACCCAGCGTAGATTCATTCCTTCACAATAACTCACCTGATATCTGATGCGAAACTAACATTAACCCTTCTATCCACTTTTCTGAGTTTTACGTTCCTGGCTATCTTCCCATCTTCAGGAAGGACTCCAATATTCATATGCATGGGCTTGGTGTGTATGTCAGCGAACACCAACGCCTACCTAGGGTGACATCTCTTGAATCCCTGGATCATTCTTTCATGTATTTCCGTCTCTCACTTCTAAGCTCGATTAGCTATCTCTTCTTTCTCTACCGCTCATCTTCCTCCTCTGACTTTTCGTTACTTGACAGCATCTCTGACAATATCGACAAAGCCATTTATTCCCATCCCTCTGCTCATATATTTGTGTTTGGTGACTTTAACGCCCACCACACAAAGTGGATGGAGAACTCCGTCACCGACCCTGCTGGTGTCCACGCCATGAATTTGTAAATCACCCAATCCCTCACGCAAGTGGTGGACTTCTTCACGCATTTCTCCGACAACCCCAACAGAAGGGACTCACTACTGGACTTCTGCTTCACTTCCATCCCAGACTCTTGCACTACCAGACAACTCTGCCCACTCGGGAACTCTGACCACACCGTAGTTTCCGTCAACATTTCATTCCACTCCCACCCGACCCAAGAAACCCAGACCTGTAGAATATCCTACTGCTACCAAAGGGCAGACTGGCATTCGTTCCGAGACTTCCTCTATGACGTCCCATGGAACAACATTTTTAGTCTTCCCATCGAAGAATGTGCATCTGAGGTCTCCTCCTGGGTTAAGGCTGGCATATATGCCTTCATCCCTGCCAGGAAATTTCTGCTTAAGTCTCATTCATCTCTATGGTTCTCGCCCGCTTGCTTGGCCGCCATTGCCCACCGGGATCATTTCTTCCGACTCTATCGTAGCTACTCGTCAGACCAAAACAGGCGCCTTTTCACTTCAGCTCGTAATAATTGTAAAAAGATACTTAACGAAGCTAAGATGTTGTTTGCTGCCAGAATGAAACAACGCATAGCATCCGCTAAGTTCGGCGCCAAAGACTACTGGCGACTCTGTAAAAGAGTACTTAACAAGAGCAAGTCCACAATACCCCCACTAATCAATAATCTTGAGGTCCTCACCTCCTCAACAGACAAGGCTGAATACTTTGCACGGAGATTCTCGAATAATTCGAGTCTGGACTCGTCTGGGGTTTTTCACCCGACTTCTCACCTAGAACTGAGGCTCAACTGAATGACGTCCACATTACACCCTCGCTTGTCTCTAAGATAATCTCAAAACTTGAACCTCACAAAGCGAGCGGAGGGGACGGAATCTCAATCATAGTCCTAAAGAAATGTGCCCCTGAACTCTCCTCTGTGCTTTCTAAGCTCTACAACTTCTGCCTCTCTGTTTCCTGCTTTCCTGCCTGTTGGAAATCTTCCTCTATAGTTCCTATATTTAAAAACACTGGAGATCCCTCGGACCCCGCAAATTATCGCCCTATCAGCCTTCTTCCGATCTTTGGCAATGTGTTCGAGGCCATTATCGACACCGAGGTGGTTCAGGTGGTTCAGCATCTCACAGCAGACAGGATCCTCTCGGACAAGCAGTACAGTTTCCACTTCACTACCGATATGCTAATGACCAACACCGAGTATATATACCAGGCACTCGACAGGAATGGCGAAGCCCGAACCGTGGCCTTGGATATCTCTAAATCGTTCGACAGAGTTTGGCATGCTGGCCTTCTATGCAAACTGCGGAGCTATGGTATAGCCGGAGAATTGTTTGAACTAATCCAGTCATTCCTATCTAACCGCACATTGAAAGTGGTATTAAAACGGACATGCCTCCCAGAACTACCATACGAACGCAGATGTCCCTCAAGGCTCTCACCTAGGTCCTACGCTCTTTCTGATCTACATTAATGATCTCCCCGATACCATAAGATCACAAGTAGGTATGTACGCCGATGACACCAGTTTACTCTCGCCTCGATCAAAAATCTGGTGCGGGCGACAAAGCTAACCTTGCAGCCGAGCTTGGAAAGGACCTCCAATCCGTAGAAATGGCTCGTAAATTTTAATGCTTCTAAAACGAAGCTACTCTCAATTAACCATCATAGACAATCGCACCTACTTCCCATTAGCATGGACCAGGCTTGCCTCCCAGAGAGTAAAACACTACGCCTCCTTGGTTTCACACTTTCAGCGGACCTCAAGTGGAATGACTATATCGAACCCATTGCTAAATCTGCTGCTATGAAAGTCGGTTCTCTGTGCAGGGCCCGGAGGTATTATTCCGTCGGAATCTATCCTGCACATTTATAAATCTACCATCCGCCCGTGAATTGAATACTGTTGCTATATCTGGTCGGGTGCCCCTGCTATTCGCCTTGGGCTTCTCGACAAGGTACAGTGGAGGGTCTGTAATGTGATCGATACTCCTTCTATAACCCGATTTTTTCGATTATCGATTTTCGATATTTATCAGGGGTCAATCGAATGTGTAAATTTTCAAGAAATTCGGTTCAGTCATTTCGGAGTCTATAGGTAACGGACACACACACAGACACACACACACACAGATAAAGTTCATTTTATGAAGTTTGGATAGATTAGATCTGGCACATATATTTACAGTTATTTATATCCAGGGCAACAAAATGAAAAAAAAGCTCGAATTTTCATTATAAAAATCTATTTTTTAGAGTATTGACTTCAGTTTAAGGGCCCAACTATTTGCCTGTAGTTGGGACCCTAACAGGTGTTACCATCCAGGTCAGGATTAGCCTTAGAAAAACAGCAACTAACAGGTGGTTTCATGCTACTCTGTTGCAGTTTATTATTAAACCCAAGATGCGTCATTGGTGGGGATTTCTCTCTGCAGAGGTACAGTTAGCGTATTCTCTTATTAGAAGAATCATCCTCTGTCCAATATAACCAATTTAAGCAAAAATATTAATCGAAATTTAAACTTAATTCAATAGACCATTTTAGGGAAACAGTTGTCACAGCGCTTCTAATTTAAATGGACTATATAAAATTGCTTTTACATTATTATATAATAATTCTGCTTGTTCCATAGTTACTTACTTCGTCCGTCCGTTACGCTACTTTCTCTCTATACGAGCTTTTCCTTCCCCTCTATCTTTTAAACGCTACTCTCCTCAGCCTTTCTCTCACCTTTGCCAAACGGAAGGGTAGTAAAGAGTGAGAAAGTATGAGGAGAAAGCCTATAAAATCACCGTATCAGTAGCAGCTTAAACTGGTGGTTGTAGCAGTAATTTTGTGTGTGCATATGTGTTTGTACTGTACAATATAGTAAAAACAGGTAGATTTGTTGTCATATCCCGCGACCTAATAACGAAATTTCTGGCTTCTACACCCTTGGCCATTACTCGGTTTGTGTTTTCTGCTTACAATGGACACAGGATTTTTCAGTAACAAAAAAATAAAAATCACACATTTTCTTGTTTAAAATCTCACACAAAATAGCGTACAGTATTTTGGTTATGGTCTGTGCATACGCCGCTTAATATAATATAAGATTACAGTAAAGTAGTTTCTATGGACATTACTTTTATAGATATTTTGGTTATGGTCTGTGCATACGTCGCTTAATATAATATGCGATTACAGTAAAGTAGCTTCTATGGACATTAATTTTATAGATATTTTGGTTATGGTCTGTGCATACGTCGCTTAATATAATATGCGATTACAGTAAAGTAGCTTCTATGGACATTACTTTTATAGATATTTTGGTTATTGTCTGTGCATACGCCGCTTAATATAATATAAGATTACAGTAAAGTAGCTTCTATGGACATTACTTTTATAGATATTTTGGTTATGGTCTGTGCATACGCCGCTTAATATAATATAAGATTACAGTAAAGTAGCTTCTATAGACATTACTTTTATAGATATTTTGGTTATGGTCTGTGCATACGCCGCTTAATATAATATAAGATTACAGTAAAGTAGCTTCTATAGACATTACTTTTATAGATATTTTGGTTATGGTCTGTGCATACGCCGCTTAATATAATATAAGATTACAGTAAAGTAGCTTCTATGGACATTACTTTTATAGATATTTTGGTTATGGTCTGTGCATACGCCGCTTAATATAATATAAGATTACAGTAAAGTAGCTTCTATAGACATTACTTTTATAGATATTTTGGTTATGGTCTGTGCATACGCCGCTTAATATAATATAAGATTACAGTAAAGTAGCTTCTATAGGACATTACTTTTATAGATATTTTGGTTATGGTCTGTGCATACGCCGCTTAATATAATATAAGATTACAGTAAAGTAGCTTCTATGGACATTACTTTTATAGATATTTTGGTTATGGTCTGTGCATACGCCGCCTAATATAATATGCGATTACAGTAAAGTAGCTTCTATGGACACTACTTTTATAGATATTTTAATAAAATTGCACTCTGTGTTATCGTTATTTTATTTTCCAATACCTTTATGTTTGAAGACGTTACTATCATTTGTAGCATGACAAAGTAACATTATCCTTCCGTGGAAATTCCACAGGTTCCGCTAGTAATCTATATATATATATATATATATAATCATTTCACCCCGAGCAAGGCAGAAACACCACTGATGTGCAGGGGGCTACATAAATGTAAAAAGATTAATTAGAAAAGAGTGAGGAGTACAAACTAGTTAGAAAGGAACAATAGAAAGCTGAGAAAGCAGGTGCGATGACAGATACATAGGTGGAGAGAAAGGGAAGGTTATACAGGGGTGGGGAGAGAGCTAGAGTCCAGTGGTTAGTAGATGAGTATTGACTTTGCATTTAAATTTCTGGAGGTTGTAGCCGTCAGGAAAGCAAGAATATGGGAGCGAGTTCCACAGGCGGAAAGTGCGAGAGAAGAAGCTGCAGGAGTAGAATTGTCGTCTGAATTTGGCTAACCTGACTGTGAATGGGTGGGACCCAGTTGCCAGTCTGGTTGCACGAGTAAACACCTGTTGAGGAGGCATCAGTGACTTAAGTTCGTCTGAGCAGAAACCATGAAAGTATTTATAGAACAGACAAAGTTAGGCATATATAGTAATATATGATTACACTAACGTAGCTTCTACGAATATTACTTTTATATTTTAATAAAATTACACACTGTGTTATCGTTATTTTTTGTCCAATACCTTTATGTTTGAAAACGTTACTATCATTTGGAGTATGAAAAAGTAAAATTTTTCCAGGAAATCATAATTATCCTTCCGAGGAAATTCCACGGATTCCGTAAGTATAATTAAATAAAAAAGAATAAGGATTGATAGGAAAATCGTAAAAGAGATCCTATTAAAAATGTTGTTACGAAAATGTGTCAATCAGCAGGATTCTAACAACATTAGATCAATTAATGTCTTCCCTTATGTTGTTACGTGTCGCTGGTTTAAATGATGCTAAATAACACACATATTCGTAACAAAATATATTTTCAATAATCAGGCCGGTAGTAATATATATATATATATATATTTTAATTCAGATACTTCAATCCAAGGGAAAAAAGCAGGAAGGTAAATTCCAAAAAACCCGATCCTAATTAATATTAAAAATTTATTTTAATATTAAAAAATGATACAGGAAGAGAGCTCCATGTAATAAAATATTACAGAGCAAATATATATATTAAAAAAGGATTAATTCAAAGATGTTGAATAGCCATTTCGATATGAAGATCCCCACGGGGGACGACACGTCACCTCAGCAACAGAAAAAACCTTTCAGAAACTGGAGAAAAATTAGTCTACTTTTCCTTTTTAAATAGATTGCAAAGAAATTAAAAAATAAATAATAAAATAAAATAAAATAAAATAAAAAAAAAATAAAGGGAAAGAAAAAGAAAAAGAAAAAGAAAACGAAAAAGAAAAAGAAAAAGGTAGAATAAAATAAAATAAATAAGAAAAGAAAAAAAAATTGACATCGTCTGGGTTCGCAAAAAAAAAAATATATATATATATATATATATATAATATATATACTCGTCAGAAATGAACTGAGTTCTCTCGGTGACTGGTGTGTGTATACACTGCTTATATAAAACACGTTAAAATTTTCTGATTCCATGCGTCGATGGCTTAGGGAGTAGCGACTCCGACAGATACCAAATCGGTCGAGTTTCGATCTCGGCCAGAAGCAAGTGGATGCGTCTAGCCACACTGATGAGCTGTGATACAGCGAAACATGCTTGTATGTGGATGACTAATATATATATATATATATATATATCCGTTGTTTAATTAAAAACAGAATATCTACACAAATAAGAGCATCGTTATTTACGAAAAATCGAAAGTTGTCTATATAAGGGCTTATATTAACTTCGATTAGTCTGTGGAATCATTCGTAGTCGAGCAGTCTAAGACGCACTAGTTCAATCGGGGAATTTCCCTGTGTGGTTAGATGTCACAAGTTCGAATACTGCCGAATGACACATTAAAAAAAAAATTCTTGAATAATCAAGCCGGTAGAAAAAATATTTATAAAGGAAAACTCAACACGTATTGCTCTGGATAACATTCACTGAGCTCGCTATATAGATACAACACTTAATATTTTATATTATTTCGGCTTTATTTTCAAATGTTGTTATTTTTATTCCTTATGCAAAAAAAAAACAGTACATATGGGTACTACTTTTTTTTTAATCTTATCACCCCGATCAAGGCAGTAATGCCACTGATGTGTAGGGGGCTACATAGGTGTGAAAAGATTGGAAAAGAGAAAACCGGAAATCACATCCTAAACAGGAACAAGGGATGAGCCTCTTAACCTGTTCAGTAGACGTGGGTGGAGTGTAAACCGGGCGATAGATAGATCTATCTACTCCAATTGAAAAAAAAAAACAGTGAGAAAATTGGAAAAGAGAAAGCCGGAAACAATATCCTAAACAGGGAACAAGGGATGAGCCTCTTAACTTGTTCAATAGACGTGGGTGGAGTGTGAACCGGGCGATATATTGTATTTAACGTTAAATTATAAAAACATGTATGGACAATGACAATAACTCAACACATGAGAAATTTCCGAAAGAAAAAGAAGAAGAAATAAAAAATAAAGAAAAAATGCGGAGAACGAGAACAATGGACTAAGACCCCCCCCCCCGCGATACCTGCAAAGAGGAAATACGCGCACAAAGACACATCAGCAAACTTTTGAAAATATTAACAGTAAATTGCGAAATACCCCTAAAGAGTGGAGAAAATCCACCTCCGAAATACTGAACGAAGTCAGTCAGTTAAGTGCCATGAGCAATACACGCTTTGGGCGATCATGTCTCGAAAGATTATATTATTAGGTAATAATTAGTAGGGGATCAGTTTATTACTTTATGAAAATATAAAACTGATCCCCCACTTTATAGCCAGTAGATGCCTTAATCTTTTTTTCAAGTATTATATTCAGTCAGTCAGTTAAGTGCCATACGTGATACACGCTTGTGCGATCATGTCTCGAAAGAGACTTGACTGACTGGGCAGAAGATTATCCCGCAGTAGGTTGCCATTGCTTTCTGCGGTAGACTGGTTGCCGACCAAGGCTATAGAACCCAATCTGTCCTATTATTTAACCCATAACTGGAGGGAAGAGACGGATTAATAACTTTCCCAAGGGTATTTGCGAAAGGTATTAACGAAGGGAGTTGTTAAAAGTAACATCAATCAGCTAAGTGACAATCTTTTACTTATTGGCTCTCTCTTCGTAATATATATATATATATATGCGTGTGTGTTGTGTGTGTATTAGCACATCTTAAGAGCTGGCTTTAAATCTCTCTCTGTTGAACGCACATATCGAATTTAATCGAACACTGACATCATATCTCCCCAACCACGTTCCGTGTTCCTATGACTTCTAACTGCCTTAATGGATCCGATCACTCTAATGGATTTCATAGCTTGACTTATTTACGTCTATTTCCGATTCGGCGTTTTGTCTGAGGCGAATCTGAGGCCATTATGGTTGCAAGAAACTGTTAGCCCCTCCTTACCACCTCGACGCCGATACATATTAAAACGAAAAAATAAAAAATAAATAGGAATTGACCTCAAGGTAGTCTACAAAATTATTCTATGTTTAAACATCGGTAGGTTCTTTGAGTTTATTTGATAGATGACCTCAGAATATCAACAAGAAAATACAATGAAAAGGATCTGAAATTACTTAATATATGTCATAATTCCTTGGTCAAATCTCAGAGCAAACATTCATCGATATTTCTAATAAAAGTCAATTTAAAGAAGAGATAGAGAAAAGAAATTTTTAAAGTGTATCTACATAAGTGTTTTTAAGTGTTCTACATACTCACGCAGAAAGAAAGAAAATACTGGACTTTAAAATTAAATACATACAGGCTAGTGTTAAATAGGGGCTTAGGTGTTTTGAATCATTATAAATATTTCAATACTTAAACATTTTTTAGATACACTTAAAAAAGTTTTCTTTAAAACAACATTTATAAGTATTATTAAAGATAGGTTTACGTTTACAAATATTAAAAATTCTGTCGCTTTCTGCGTCACGTGATGTAAACAATCTCTCGACGAAAGCTCCTCGCGAAAACGTTTCTAATTTAAATTTTAAAATCATTTGTTTCTGATGAAAGGCCGAGGACGGTCTGAAATATCAAATATAATAACAGAAATAAATAAATACTGTCAAAAAATACATTTTTAAATTTACATCTTTTTAGTAGTTTTTCCTATATATATATATATATATATATATATATATATATATATATATATATACATGAAATGTATAAACATGTATGAAATGTATGAACATTATTTTAGTTCGATATTCGTATTTAAGTAGATATATTTTAATCAAATAGTATTTTTTATATTTATTTCTACCGGCCCGATTACTTACGATAAATTTTTGTTATGAAAATGTGCCATCCGGCAGGATTCGAACCTGAGATACCTATCCTCATAGGGGAAGCCACCAAGTTATCTGGCGCGTAAATGTAAATGTAAACGGAAGTGAATTCCATTGACGGGAATTGCGACAAAAGAAGCTGTTGGAGTAGAATTTTCGGTTACATTTTATTGGTTTCACAGTAAATGGGTGGGACCTAGTTGCTAATCTTGTGGCTCGAGTAAATTCATACATATTAGGCACTAGTGAGCTAAGTTCATAGGAGCAGAAGCCGGGAAAGGAAGCCACATTGCGCCGGTGAGAAAGTGGCTGTGTCTGAGCTACCAATCTTAAGAAGAGTATTTCGTTGGATAGGGAATATTATTCGAACAATACTTACCCTATATATATATATATATATATATATATATATATATATATATATAACTTAAGCAAAAATCACATTGTAAGTATTGTTGGGAATGTACACATATGTATACTTGGAGAGAAGTTAGTATAAGTAAGTAGGTTAACCTAATGGGGTCAAACAGATGCCAACAGCCAATGGAATTGTTTTTTTTTTCAGAGGTCAAACCCTTTGAAGACGGTCTGAACAACTTCAAACAGATCCAACGCCATTATCTGGAACTGGAATCTCTTTCCTTTTTTAATTCTTTCTTGCATCTTTCCTTCTTTTTCCTCTTTCCCCATATTTTTATTGTTATTTATTTGTTTGTTTGTAGTGTTAGTTTTATTATTATTATTTTTTATTGTTATCCCTCTCTTCATTATAAGAAAAGACTCATTCCGGCAGAAATTTTGTACCAGATGGAGGATATATTGTAAGGTCTGGTGATATGAGCTAATTAAACTCATTGAAATGAGTTATAGTTTATAACCAATTTAAATAACGTATATATATATATATATATATATATAGAGAGAGAGAGAGAGAGAGATAGATAGATCGATAGATAGATAGATAGATAGATAGATAGATCTGAAAAGACAATGGTAGATATGTAAATAGATATATAGGTAGACCGATATGACAAAACTGAGAATGTTCTTTAAAATGTTTAGCGAAGTATTAGTCGAAACAATACATCTGGTTTTATGAAGGAGTTTATTAATTATCGCAATTATTGAAACTGACAGCGATGTAAAGTACATGTATAGATGTATGATAGATGTATACATTGAAAGATGTAGATTGGTAGATTGAAAGCACGATAGAGATATAAACATACACCCATGAACACACAGAGATACAGAGTTTTAAACTGTTGCCGTCGAAAAAATGTATTTGCTAATCGATAAAAGTGAAAGTTGATCAGTAAATATGATTTCCCCGGTGAGCAGGGGATTCGATTTGCGTTGTTCTGTTTCAATAACACGGCTCTCTGATTAACTTTGCTAATGTGAGCGTCGACGGGTGCCTGAGGATAGGTGCAGAAGAAGACTTCATTGAACTTAATTGTGGAGAAATCCCGAGCGGAAAAGAAGAAGTTAAAGAAAGCCTACAAGATGATGGTGAAATACGACGCGCTATTGGCCATCAACATAAACCTTTGATATCATATTTTCTTGTTCATATTTCATACTTTTCATGTTTTTCTGTACATTTACAAACTTAACCCCTGTAAGAAGAAACACTATTCACAACCCTGACACATTTGCATATATCAATATCTTTCCACTATCAAATACAATTACGAACAATTGGCTGAAATACAGTCATCACTAACAATGGATCTATCTATTAAATCTCTTTCTAGTTGAATAGATAAGTAAAAGAAAATACGGCTGTAATTACCTTTGCTAGTAATATTTACATTTCTCCCCCACTTGAGAGAGATGTCACACAAGGTCTTTTTTAATGTTGGAACCTGAACGCGTACGCCCCGGTACTGGTCAAAACATTACCTATCCACCACGGTGCATAGGTTCAAAACCGGTCTAATCTGGTCTTAAACTGGTCTTATTCGGTCTTAATTTGGTCATTTTGGACCCCAGCACGAATGTCGGGTGCCGGTTGTAATTACCTTGGCTAGTTCAACATACGCTAGATAGGCCATTACTATATATCACCTAGGCTCTTCATTGTCAGCTGTTTTTGTCAATTTTTATGTTTAAATCAATGATTCCAAAACATTTTTTTGTTTTACTCTGCGTTGCGATAAAAATTTACATTTAAAATTTGTTTTTTTAATTTGAAATATGCTTTTTTAATACGGCTTAGAGCAAAACAAAAACTGTGTATTAAATAGAAATAGCCGTAGTTGAGTATTCAGAAAATTATAATTGATAACTCGGTCCTTCACTTTGTTGACTCTAGTTAGAATATTCTTAAAATTTGATATAATACAAAAATATCATGATAAAATTGTTCAATAATCTTTCTCCTTCTCTCTCTCTCTCTCTCTCTCTCTATATATATATATATATATATATATATATATATATATATTTCTGTGTGTGTGTGTCCGTCTGTTTGTGTGTGTTTTTCTATCTCCATTCTAACGAACACTTCTTCTTCTTCTTCAGGACGTAGGCGATCAGGACTTTCCACGTCTTCCTATCCCTGATGGCTATGAGCGCGCCTTCTCCTGTTACACCACCCAACCCCGTTCCATCATCACCATATTAGGTCCATCAAATATGTTATCCGCTGTCATCCCCTGTCTCTTTTTCCCTCTATCTGGCCTGTTAGTATCAGGTTCTCCAAGCCCTCCTTCCTCATTGCATGTGCCAGGAACTTCATTTGTTTCTTCCTGATGCTCCATATTAATTTCCTTTTAGTTTCCATTATTTTTAAGACCTCATCATTGCTCACATGCTTGATCCATGATATTCACAGCATCCTTCTGTAGAACAACATTTCTTCTGCTTCAAGTTTTTCCTTTATCTCTGATGATATTGTCCAGCATTCATTGCCATGTTGAAGAACTAACATCACATAGCAATCCAGTACTCTCTTCTTTGTTTCTAGCGAAATTGTCCTGTTGCTTAATACTTTACTCAACTTCTGGAATGCCTTTCGCCATGCCAATTCACCTTCAGATCTCTGTGTCGCATTTTCCGTCTTCTGTTATAACACGTTCCACGTATTTAAATTTTTGTACCTACTCGATTCTAATATCCCCGACCTGCATTTGGCATATTGGGCTGCCCTTTTTACTGATGACCATGCATTCGGTTTTCTTGCTGTTTATTTGTAGTCCTTTCTTATCGCTCTCTTCAGTTACCTTCTGTAGGGGGTCTTGTACTTTTCTTTCTGTGTCTGCTATCAACACTGTATCATCTGCGTACCTTAGGTTGTTTAAATTGTGGCTTCCGATGAAAATCCAAGCATAACCTCTTGGGTCCTCAAAATATTCTCGCTGTACGGGTTGAACAGATCCAGTGAAAAGACACACGCTTGTCTTACGCCCCTTTCTAAATTTGTATGTCTGCTGAATTTGTTACCTGTCCGTATACAAGCGGTTTGCTGCCAGTAATGATTTTTGATTACTCTTAAGACTTTCCCAAATATGTCAAGGCTGCCGAGCATCTCCATCAATTACTTGTGGCGTATTTTGTCAAACGCCTTCGCATAATTAATAAAGCACAGGTATAATTTCTTTTTCATTTGTATTGCCCTTTCAGAGAGCATCCTAATCATAAATATAACGTTCCTTGCTTCAGTGTCTTTGACGAAACCGCACTGTTCTTGTCCTACCTCTGGCCTGATTCTGCTACTCGCTCTATTCATCAGGATTCGGACGATTAGTTTTGTTATATGGCCCATTAAACTGATGACTCTGTGAAGTTCGCACTTGTCTGTTCCTGGCTTCTTAGGTAGGGCTATGAAGATAGACTTCCTGGGGTCCTCTGGTATTACACCACTATTATAAATTTCATTTATTATTTCTTTAATTGTCTCTATGCCAAATTCTTCCAGGGTTATCAGCAGTTCTATGACTATGCCGTCTGGTCCAGCTGCTTTGTTTCTATTCAGTTTGGCTACTGCAGATTCCACTTCACACTTTAATATTTCCGGTCCCTCCTCATCTTTGCGTATTATTGGTTGCTCTCTCTTGTCGTGGAAAAAATCTGTTATATATTCTTCCCATCGTTGCAGTATTTCCTCTTTCTCCAATATGATTGTTCCATCCTCGGATTTTATACATCGTGTTGAAAAGCAGGTTTTTCGTCGTGTCATTTCTTTTATTTTTTATGCATGTCTGCTTTATTAATCCTGCTCAATCTCTCTACTTCTGCACATTTGTCATTGAGCCGTTCCTCTTTAGACTGTCTGCATTTTCACCTTAGTTCCTTGTTTAGTTCTCTGTACTCTATTCCATGCCTTGATATAATTTTCCGCCTCCTATGCAACATGTCGAGAATCTCTTCTGTCATCCACTCGTTTATTTTTCTACGTTTAATTTCCTTTAGGGCAATGTTGTTTGCTGATGTCACTATTGCTTCCTTTAGTCCCATTACGAATGTCCTTTTCCAGGGCAATGTTGTTTGCTGATGTCACTATTGCTTCCTTTAGTCCCATTTCGAATGTCCTTTTCCAGGGCAATGTTGTTTGCTGATGTCACTATTGCTTCCTTTAGTCCCATTTCGAATGTCCTTTTCCAGGGCAATGTTGTTTGCTGATGTCACTATTGCTTCCTTTAGTCCCATTTCGAATGTCCTTTTTCCAGGGCAATGTTGTTTGCTGATGTCACTATTGCTTCCTTTAGTCCCATTCCGAATGTCCTTTTCCAGGGCAATGTTGTTTGCTGATGTCACTATTGCTTCCTTTAGTCCCATTACGAATGTCCTTTTCCAGAGCAATGTTGTTTGCTGATGTCACTATTGCTTCCTTTAGTCCCATTTCGAATGTCCTTTTCCAGGGCAATGTTGTTTGCTGATGTCACTATTGCTTCCTTTAGTCCCATTTCGAATGTCCTTTTCCAGGGCAATGTTGTTTGCTGATGTCACTATTGCTTCCTTTAGTCCCATTTCGAATGTCCTTTTTCCAGGGCAATGTTGTTTGCTGATGTCACTATTGCTTCCTTTAGTCCCATTCCGAATGTCCTTTTCCAGGGCAATGTTGTTTGCTGATGTCACTATTGCTTCCTTTAGTCCCATTACGAATGTCCTTTTCCAGGGCAATGTTGTTTGCTGATGTCACTATTGCTTCCTTTAGTCCCATTTCGAATGTCCTTTTCCAGGGCAATGTTGTTTGCTGATGTCACTATTGCTTCCTTTAGTCCCATTTCGAATGTCCTTTTCCAGGGCAATGTTGTTTGCTGATGTCACCATTGTTTCCTTTAGTCCCATTACGAATGTCCTTTTCCAGAGCAATGTTGTTTGCTGATGTCACTATTGCTTCCTTTAGTCCCATTTCAAATGTCCTTTTCCAGGGCAATGTTGTTTGCTGATGTCACTATTGCTTCCTTTAGTCCCATTTCAAATGTCCTTTTCCAGGGCAATGTTGTTTGCTGATGTCACTATTGCTTCCTTTAGTCCCATTTCGAATGTCCTTTTTCCAGGGCAATGTTGTTTGCTGATGTCACTATTGCTTCCTTTAGTCCCATTCCGAATGTCCTTTTCCAGGGCAATGTTGTTTGCTGATGTCACTATTGCTTCCTTTAGTCCCATTACGAATGTCCTTTTCCAGGGCAATGTTGTTTGCTGATGTCACTATTGCTTCCTTTAGTCCCATTTCGAATGTCCTTTTCCAGGGCAATGTTGTTTGCTGATGTCACTATTGCTTCCTTTAGTCCCATTTCGAATGTCCTTTTCCAGGGCAATGTTGTTTGCTGATGTCACTATTGCTTCCTTTAGTCCCATTTCGAATGTCCTTTTCCAGGGCAATGTTGTTTGCTGATGTCACTATTGCTTCCTTTAGTCGCATTTCGAATGTCCTTTTCCAGGGCAATGTTGTTTGCTGATGTCACTATTGCTTCCTTTAGTCCCATTTCGAATGTCCTTTTCCGGGGCTATGTTGTTTGCTGATGTCAATATTGCTTCCTTTAGTCCCATTTCGAATGTCCTTTTCCGGGGCTATGTTGTTTGCTGATGTCACTATTGCTTCCGTTAGTCCCATTTCGAATGTCCTTTTTCAATTTCATCTTAGTATTTCTACTTCGTCGAATTCAACCAAAATTGCATCATTTGTCGATCATGGAATGAAACTATAAAGTACGCAAAGTTTGTTTCGAATCGATTTACAGCTTACGACAGTAATCACCAAATCGCTTTGAATTTAAGAACTCTTCTAATCTGAGACGCCTTATACGAATTAAACGAAAATCCGGTAAGTTTAGATCCAGGTCTGAACATTTGGTGGGCACAAAAGTATTTGGAATCAATGTACAAGGGTCGTCAAAAATCAACGTCAAACATAATTTCGTGTGTTCTTCTGCGCACTTTTAGACATTTCTCCAAGATGCTTCACTCAAACTCAACCCAAATCGATTCACTGATAGATCAAGATCTAATTCCTTGATATGCAAACAAAAATTTTAATCGACAGATAGAGTGTCGAAAAAGTTAATGGAAATATTGCTTTTTGTGATCATTTATTCTCAGAGAAGCTTAGTTTTATTCCGACAAAAGTCGGGTCTTTTTTGTAACTGCTACCTTATCATATGCCATAACAATTTCACGTTTTCTACAAGATGCCCACCTCTCCCAAATTGCTGGGACAATGCACCCACTTCTTCACAACGTCATCGCATCACATTACAGACTCTTACAACGCCTGCTTCCGTCATTCCAATTGTACATACATTATTCCTGTTTATTGGCAAAATTGACAAAGCATGAATCCCGTTTTACAAATACAACAAAAAACCAATACTTACTTCGCATTTTTTTAACTTACGCGTCAGAGAAATCTCATACTGGAGCTTCTTGAATAAGCACTTGACCATACCATTTCAACTTAACCACTAAAAGCCCGAGTAACGTCTGGCTATACAGCTAGTTATTTATAACTGAGATTCATACATGCAACTACAAGTAATGTATAATAATATTTTAGATTTTGAAATCATATATATTTTTGGCATATGTCTCATTAAAACTGTTTCTAAATCTACTGTGTTTTCATTATTCGGACTATTTTCCTCATCTTTGTTGTCCTTTGTACGACGTTCCAGTCGTTGTACGCTTCGGCCTTCTTCAGGTGTTTTTAAATTTTTGATTGACTTTCAATCATCTCGCCTCACCTGCTATCCTCTTCGACCACAGCAATGAAGCACGCCGCTTTTTTTCGAAACGACTGGTTTAAATATTTGTAAGCTGAGAAAATACTTATGTTAGTTCATTTATCCAGTAATAACCGATATAACATCAAATTCCCAATTGCGGTGCAATGGATATTGGCTCTGAACGAGAAATCGGACAGCCGAGTTCGAATTCCAGTTGAATTCATTGTATTCACATACGCGCAAATACCCTTGGGAAAGTTATGAATCCGTTGCCTCTCCCTCCGGCTAGGGATTAAATAGCAAGACTGATTGAGGTCTATAGCCTTGGTTGGCAACTAGTCTACCTCAAAAAATAATTTCAACCTAATCGGGAAAATCTCTTGCCCCGTCAGTGTCATGTCTCTTTCGAGAATTAATCGCCTCAGCATGTGTCACTTAATTGACTGATACTAAAGATGCCTGCTGGGATTTCTTTCTAAGTAATTAAATTTAACAGTTCTCTGGTTCATCTCTCATATTTTGTACTCTCATATTTTGTACCTTGATGTCAAAATGCTATGAACACTTGATTGTATCCATTTGAAATGTAAGTCGCATTGTTATTTTCTATTCTTTTTAACTTGTTACTGCTGGTTTGCCTACTTTTGACTTTCACTCCAATGTTTTGCTCATATTTGCGTATTATTTTCATTTTCTTTATATTTGTTGAAATCTTTGTCTTTGAGAGTCACACTTACTACACATCGCTTCAGGAACTATCTGATATCTTCGGCCATGCTCTCATCTCTATAAGAGTGAGATTAGATTAAAAAATGCATTATTGGGTTGGAGCACCCAGTTCTACCAATTTACAGTTAAAGCAAGACTCAAAATAATTTATGCGGGGTTGCACGGCAAAACATATACCCTATTCTGTAAACTGTATCTCACAAACTAGCGAGCCCCTATCCAGAATTATTTACATGGTAAATGATCAAGCTATATTCTTCAGTTGCACTTCAGACCTTTGCAAGTATGGTTGGTGGCATGTCACTTCTACGGAGCCGAATTACCAACCATTCCACACTCTTCTGTTACTAAGGAGGACGATCCATTCTTTTACCGTGAAACCAATGAATTGTAAACACAAATTCTACTCCATCAGCTTCTTCTCTCGCACTTCCCGCCTGTGGAATTCCCTTCCGCTTATTTGCTTTCCGAACAGCTACAATCCTCAAGAATTCAATAGTCATTTCCTATCTCACTAACTAATATCCTCCTCCTCTCTCTCTCTCTCTCTCTCATGCTCCTTTCTTCGTCCACTCCACTCTCATCAGTATTCTCATCCTTCTCCTACTCTCTTCCTGACACCCCCTATAACCTGTCACTCTTTCTCATAATTACCTGCTATGTAACCCCCTGCTCAACAGTGGCAGTAAAATGCCTTGCTTGGGGTGACACGATTATAAAACAAAAATATATTTTAATTATTTAGTCATAATTATAATATAAACATTTCAGCTTTTTTACTCATGAAGTAATTAAAAATTCCAACTTGCTATTAAAACTTATTTAACTATTTAAGTATTGTGTGGTCCCACTATGTACCTTACTCAGACAAAATACATTTCTTTCAAATTTAATTCATTACAATGCTAAGCTCTACTATGTAACGAGAACGCTTTATAAAAGTAAATACGTGAACAGTGGGTTTTTAATCTACGTGTTCTTTCACTTTTTTTTAATCTGATTTTTACAGAAATATTTACCACAATTGCACAAAAATATCTTAAAATACTAAAGAGTAAATTTATTTAATGAAATCGCCTTTGGCTTTATCCATAGCCTCCAAGCAACTTCGGAATATCATGTAAATTTTGGGATCTTATCCTTGTTTAAGTTGGTGAATGCTGCTATAATCTTTGCCTTCAATTCATCTTTAAGTTATTTTGTTGGTCTCTTGCTCAGTCGTGTCCGACACGTAAAAATCCGGTGAGTTGAAGTCAGGAGAGCTATTTGACGATGTAAAGGCGATGTGGTCGCATAATTTTTCTGACATTCATAGGCACGCGTGACATTATACAGATTATACAGACATAGGGCCTTTCAGCAGCCACACTCTTGACCTAATGCAGTATTTCCTCTTCACAGCACTTGGTGTAGGCATATGTTTTGAATCTGAGTCCTTGTTGAAAGAAGAAAGGAGGTATAACGTCTCCATTACTAGTGGTCATTCCAAATACCTTCGTAATCATTCATCAACTCTTTCTGAATCCGCTGTACTGTTTTCCGTCTAACACCTGAAGGAACCTTGGTGATTCTTGGTAAATTGACCTTGTGCCAAACACGTCCGAAGTCCTCACAATTTTTATTATCAGAAGGTATAAGGTTGGATGTTGAAATGTGAAAGGATAGAATATTTCGTGTGTTCATTAAAGTAAAGATTTATTAGCAGAATGACAAAATTGTAAGAAGAAAAAAATAAGTGAAATTTCGTTAACTGAACACTATGTGCGTTGTGGTGCATTGGATATCGGCTCGGAACGAGAAATCGAGGAGCCGAATTCGAATTCCAGTTGAATTTATTGCATTCACTTACGCACAAATACCCTTGGGAAAGGTATTAATCCGTCTCTTCATTTCAGTTATGGGTTAAATAACAGGACAGTTTGGGTTCTATACCCTTGGCTGGCAACCAGTCAACCGCAGAAAGCAATGGCAACCTACTGCGGGATAATCTGCCCAGTCAGTCATGTCTCTTTCGAGACATGATCGCCCAAGCGTGTATCACGTATGGCACTTAAATGACTGACTGAATATAATAGTTGGAATAATGATTAAGGCTTATATTGGTCATAAAGTGGGGGATCAGTTTATTACTTCATAACAATAGGAAACCGATCCCCCACTAATTACTACATAATAATATAATAGATTTCTTTTCCCTTTACCTATGAGTCAAATAACAGGACAGATTGGGTTCTATAGCCTTGGCTGGCAACCAGTCTACCTCAGAAAGCAATGGCAACATGATGTGCAGTTTTACTTTGTGTGTTTTAGTTAGTTAATGGATGATATAGGATTTGTATCCTATAAACCCAAACACTCTGATTTGTTTGTATCTTAGCTTCCGGTGTTGATACCACAAAACCGTTTTCAAATTTCAGGCGGTGTGTATTACATTGTACTCTTTTTTTCAACGACGGTGTCCAACTAAAACTACTATATTGTTAAGACGACAAAATAACAAAGAATAAATAAATAAATATTAGCGCTTGAACGAAATAAATACATAAAATGACGACATTTTATTTATCATACACTGTAGCTAAATAATTCAGCATAATTTTCCTTTCAAGTAAATGATAGTCTTATTTGTCTATTCCTCAGATATTTTCATTACTTCTGCTCTGACGGGCTTAAGTCACTGGTGCCCCTGCCACATGCAACCAGACTAGCAACTGGGTCCCTCCTATTCTCAGTTAGATCAAACAAATTCAGCCGACAAATCTACTCCATCAGCTTCTTTTCTCGCACTTCCCGCCTGTGGAACTCTCTTCCATATTCTTGCTTTCTTGACGGTTACAACCTCCAGGAATTTAAATGCAATGTCAATACCCATCTCTCAACCACTTGTTTTCTTTTTAATCATATCACCCCAAGCAAGGCGGTAATGCCACTGATGTGCAGGGGGCTATGTAAGAGTGAAAAGATTGAAAAAAGAGAAAGCTGGAAACCACATCCTAAACAGGAAACAAGGGATGAGCCTCTACACCTGTTCAATAGACATGGGTGGAGTGTGAACCGGGCGATAGTTTAGTCTATCTACTCCAATTTGTCTCTAGTTTATTCTACACCACCCTGTATATCTTATCTTTTGCAACTGTCATCATACCTGTATTCCCATCTTTCTTTTGCTCCCTTCTTTGACACCCACTGTGTCTGGTTCGTTTTTCTCTTTACTCTCCTCCTGACTAAACCTTAACTCTTATGTAGTCCACTGCGCATCAGTGGCTTTACTGCCTTGCATGGGGTGAAACGATTAAAAAAAATGTTATAAGATTTGGGCTGATTTCCTGAGTGTCATTTTTCTCTGTGTGCAGATCTAATTTCTATCTAATTTTTGGGGGGTGAAAGGATTAAAAACATAGCAGAATGAATTACTGGTTGTACTATGCATGTTTTCCGATACAATTTGTAAATCTTCAATAATTTATAAATTTTATAAAGCTGTGCTATAAGACTTTCTATAATCAACTTAATGAAATTCCAACTTTACGAATTAGCACCTGTATTAATTTTAAACTCATTTCCTAAAATAAAAACAAGAACGGTAACGATTTCGAAAAAAATCCTTTGGCTTTATGTGTTATATAAAACATCAACATTTAAATTCTAGGTAATTCTAGGTAATTCTAGGTTTTTTAAATCTACCGACACTAATTGGAAATAGATAAAAATGAATAACTATGCAATTATATGCAAAGGATTAGTATTAAGGTAAATGAGAAAAAAAGGACTCTTATACACAGAACCAGAAAGAGATTGTAGAAATTTCCATAGGACAAATGAAGAAAGTTGGTTTAGAGAATATGACACTCACAGGAATTATTAAATTCGAAAAGGACAGAAAAAAACCAGCAATTGATCTAATGAGCCTATATAAATATTTGGCACATGAAGAAGGATATGAGACAAGAAAAAGTTACTAAGGTATCATGGAAAGCCATAATCGTCACATTCCGAAGGGACATGGCACATTAAAAAAGAAGATATTTTAAACCGAAATTTGTCGGCAAAAGATCAGCCTTGAAATTTTTATGTCTTCTCATGGTATTTTTAATCCTGAACAACTTCGTTCGATTTTGTAATTTTCTGGTTGAAGAAACTAAATTTTGCTGATGGCAGAGAAAATGATTTGCCAAATCAGTTAAGTGCCATACGTGATAAACGCTTTTGGCGATCATGTCTCGAAAGAGACATGAGTGACTTGGCAGAAAATTTTCCCGAAGTAGGATGCCATTGCTTCTGCGGTTGACTGTTTGCCAGCCAAGGCTATAGAACCCAATTTGTCCTATTATTTAACACATAAATGAAGGGAAGAGACGGATTAATACGTTTTCCAAGGGTATTTGTTCGTAAGTGAATGCAAGGAATTCAACTGAAATTTGAACTAGGCTCCCCGATTTGTCCTTCCGTGTCGATAACCACTGCACCACACTGCACATTTCAAGTTTTATTGTCACTGTAATGATTACAGATCAAGTGGTATCATTTACAAAAATCAAAAATAGGATTTCATTAAGCGTGTACATTAGAAAAAAGTATAACAAATGCGTTTACTATGAAAAAGTCACGTTAAATAATTTCAGTAAAAATTGCTTCGTCGGTGATAGTACTAAAACATTGTAAATTATTTTACTCTAAACTTGTGTCACAAAAGATTTTCATCATCTGAAATTTCCTATCACTTTCCCCTATGTAACCCCCTAACCACTCTTTCCCTTAGGTAACCCCCTAGCCACTCTTTCTCATTCCTTCCCCTATGTAACCCCCTAACCACTCTTTCTCATCACTTTCCCCTATGTAATCCCCCGAACCACTCTTTCTCATCACTTTCCCCTATGTAACCGCCTAACCACTCTTTCTCATTCCTTCCCCTATGCAACCCCCTAACCACTCTTTCTCATCACTTTCCCCTATGTAACCCCCGAACCACTCTTTCTCATCACTTTCCCCTATGTAACCCCCTAACCACTCTTTCTCATCACTTTCCCCTATGTAATCCCCTAACCACTCTTTCTCATCACTTTCCCCTATGTAACCCCCTAACCACTCTTTTTCATCACTTTCCCCTATGTAACCCCCTAACTACTCTTTCTCATCACTTCCCCTATGCAACCCCCTAACCACTCTCTCTCATCACTTTCCCCTATGTAACCCCCTAACCACTCTTTCTTATCACTTTCCCCTAATAACCCCCTAACCACTCTTTCTCATCACTTTCCCCTATGTAACTCAAATGTAACTCGACTATATTCTGTAAAAAACGGTTTAATTCTATTTTTGTCTTCAGAAATTGAATTAAATCAACTTTACAGTGTTAGCTGCTTGTGGTAAGTCAACCGGGATTCAGTCCATTTTTCAGTCTGTTTTTGTGAAATTTCTTGGAAATTATTTTATTTATTTATTTATTTTTTTTTTCGTCTTTGGCCGTCTTTGTTTTTTTTTTTTTGTTGTTCTCTAATTTGTGTAAATAATTTTGCTATTCAAGGGTATTTTCGACTAATAATAAATAGCATCACGGTTCAATTATTTCCATTAGTTTTGTCTTGTAGAAGATTAAATTTCTGTCTTCGAGAGATTGAATTCTCTAACGGTTTGGCAAGCGAACGCAAGCAACATAACTCGACTATATTCTGTAAAAAACGGTTTAATTTCTATTTTTGTCTTCAGAAATTGAATTAAATCAACTTTACAGTGTTAGCTGCTTGTGGTAAGTCAACCGGGATTCAGTCCATTTTTCAGTCTGTTTTTGTGAAATTTCTTGGAAATTATTTTATTTATTTATTTATTTTTTTTTTTTCGTCTTTTTGGCCGTCTTTGTTTTTTTTTTCGTCACTTAATTTGTGTAAATAATTTTGCTATTCAAGGGTATTTTCGACTAATAATAACAGCATCACGGTTCAATTATTTCCATTAGTTTTGTCTTGTAGAAGATTTAAATTTCTGTCTTCGAGATTGAATTTTAACGGTTTGGCAAGCGAACGCAAGCAACATAACTCGACTATATTCTGTAAAAACGGTTTAATTTCTATTTTTGTCTTCAGAAATTGAATTAAATCAACTTTACAGTGTTAGCTGCTTGTGGTAAGTCAACCGGGATTCAGTCCATTTTTCAGTCTGTTTTTGTGAAATTTCTTGGAAATTATTTTATTTATTTATTTATTTTTTTTTCTGTCTTTTGGCCGTCTTTGTTTTTTTTTTTCGTCACTTAATTTGTGTAAATAATTTTGCTATTCAAGGGTATTTTCGACTAATAATAAATAGCATCACGGTTCAATTATTTCCATTAGTTTTGTCTTGTAGAAGATTTAAATTTCTGTCTTCGAGAGATTGAATTCTTAACGGTTTGGCAAGCGAACGCAAGCAACATAACTCGACTATATTCTGTAAAAAACGGTTTAATTTCTATTTTTGTCTTCAGAAATTGAATTAAATCAACTTTACAGTGTCAGCTGCTTGTGGTAAGTCAACCGGGATTCAGTCCATTTTTCAGTCTGTTTTTGTGAAATTTCTTGGAAATTATTTTTTTTTTTTTTTTTTTTTTTTTTTTCGTCTTTTTGGCCGTCTTTGTTTTTTTTTTCCGTCACTTAATTTGTGTAAATAATTTTGCTATTCAAGGGTATTTTCGACTAATAATAAATAGCATCACGGTTCAATTATTTCCATTAGTTTTGTCTTGTAGAAGATTTAAATTTCTGTCTTCGAGAGATTGAATTCTTAACGGTTTGGCAAGCGAACGCAAGCAACATAACTCGACTATATTCTGTAAAAAACGGTTTAATTCTATTTTTGTCTTCAGAAATTGAATTAAATCATCTTTACAGTGTTAGCTGCTTGTGGTAAGTCAACCGGGATTCAGTCCATTTTTCAGTCTGTTTTTGTGAAATTTCTTGGAAATTATTTTTTTTTTTTTTTTTTTTTTTTTTTTTTTTTTTCGTCTTTTGGCCGTCTTTGTTTTTTTTTTTTCGTCACTTAATTTGTGTAAATAATTTTACATTCAAGGGTATTTTCGACTAATAATAAATAGCATCACGGTTCAATTATTTCCATTAGTTTTGTCTTGTAGAAGATTTAAATTTCTGTCTTCGAGAGATTGAATTCTTAACGGTTTGGCAAGCGAACGCAAGCAACATAACTCGACTATATTCTGTAAAAAACGGTTTAATTTCTATTTTTGTCTTCAGAAATTGAATTAAATCAACTTTACAGTGTTAGCTGCTTGTGGTAAGTCAACCGGGATTCAGTCCATTTTTCAGTCTGTTTTTGTGAAATTTCGGAAATTATTTTTTTTTTTTTTTTTTTTTTTCGTCTTTTGGCCGTCTTTGTTTTTTTTTTTCGTCACTTAATTTGTGTAAATAATTTTGCTATTCAAGGGTATTTTCGACTAATAATAAATAGCATCACGGTTCAATTATTTCCATTAGTTTTGTCTTGTAGAAGATTTAAATTTCTGTCTTCGAGAGACGAATTCTTAACGGTTTGGCAAGCGAACGCAAGCAACATAACTCGACTATATTCTGTAAAAAA
This sequence comes from Ascarosepion bandense, assembly GCA_037127315.1. Classification (NCBI taxonomy): domain Eukaryota; kingdom Metazoa; phylum Mollusca; class Cephalopoda; order Sepiida; family Sepiidae; genus Ascarosepion; species Ascarosepion bandense. The sequence continues at coordinate 2,513,223 of JBBBDQ010001410.1, read as the reverse complement.
CGGTTTAATTTCTATTTTTTGTCTTCAGAAATTGAATTAAATCAACTTTACAGTGTTAGCTGCTTGTGGTAAGTCAACCTGGGATTCAGTCCATTTTTCAGTCTGTTTTTGTGAAATTTCTTGGAAATTATTTTATTTATTTATTTTTTTTTTTTTCGTCTTTCGTCGTCTTTGTTTTTTTTTTCGTCACTTAATTTGTGCAAATAATTTTGCTATTCAAGGGGTATTTTCGACTAATAATAAATAGCATCACGGTTCAATTATTTCATTAGTTTTGTCTTGTAGAAGATTTAAATTTCTGTCTTCGAGAGATTGAATTCTTAACGGTTTGGCAAGCGAACGCAAGCAACATAACTCGACTATATTCTGTAAAAAACGGTTTAATTTCTATTTTTGTCTTCAGAAATTGAATTAAATCAACTTTACAGTGTTAGGCTGCTTGTGGTAAGTCAACCGATTCAGTCCATTTTTCAGTCTGTTTTTGTGAAATTTCTTGGAAATTATTTTATTTATTTTTCGTCTTTTGGCCGTCTTTGTTTTTTTTTTTCGTCACTTAATTTGTAAATAATTTCGTTATTCAAGGGTATTTTCGACTAATACAATAGCATCACGGTTCAATTATTTCCATTAGTTTTGTCTTGTAGAAGATTTAAATTTCTGTCTTCGAGAGATTGAATTCTTAACGGTTTGGCAAGCGAACGCAAGCAACATAACTCGACTATAATTTGTAAAAACGGTTTAATTTCTATTTTTGTCTTCAGAAATTGAATTAAATCAACTTTACAGTGTTAGCTGCTTGTGGTAAGTCAACCGGGATTCAGTCCATTTTTCAGTCTGTTTTTGTGAAATTTCTTGGAAAATTATTTTATTTATTTATTTTTTTTTTTTCGTCTTTTGGCCTTCTGTCTTTGTTTTTTTTTTCGTCACTTAATTTGTGTAAATAATTTTGCTATTCAAGGGTATTTTCGACTAATAATAAATAGCATCACGGTTCAATTATTTCCATTAGTTTTGTCTTGTAGAAGATTTAAATTTGTCTTCGAGAGATTGAATTCTTAACGGTTTGGCAAGCGAACGCAAGCAACATAACTCGACTATATTCTGTAAAAAACGGTTTAATTTTCATTTTTGTCTTCAGAAATTGAATTAAATCAACTTTACAGTGTTAGCTGCTTGTGGTAAGTCAACCGGGATTCAGTCCATTTTTCAGTCTGTTTTTGTGAAATTCTTGAAATTATTTATTTATTTATTTTTTTTTTCGTCTTTTGGCCGTCTTTGTTTTTTTTTTCGTCACTTAATTTGTGTAAATAATTTTTGCTATTCAAGGGTATTTTCGACTAATAATAAATAGCATCACGGTTCAATTATTTCCATTAGTTTTGTCTTGTAGAAGATTTAAATTTCTGTCTTCGAGAGATTGAATTCTTAACGGTTTGGCAAGCGAATGCTAAATACAACTCGACTATATTCTGTAAAAACGGTTTAATTTCTATTTTTGTCTTCAGAAATTGAATTAAATCAACTTACAGTGTTAGCTGCTTGTGGTAAGTCAACCGGGATTCAGTCCATTTTTCAGTCTGTTTTTGTGAAATTTCTTGGAAATTATTTTATTTATTTATTTGTTTTTTTTTTCGTCTTTTGGCCGTCTTTGTTTTTTTTTTCGTCACTTAATTTGTGTAAATAATTTTGCTATTCAAGGGTATTTTCGACTAATAATAAATAGCATCACGGTTCAATTATTTCCATTAGTTTTGTCTTGTAGAAGATTTAAATTTCTGTCTTCGAGAGATTGAATTCTTAACGGTTTGGCAAGCGAACGCAAGCAACATAACTCGACTATATTCTGTAAAAAACGGTTTAATTTCTATTTTTGTCTTCAGAAATTGAATTAAATCAACTTTACAGTGTTAGCTGCTTGTGGTAAGTCAACCGGGATTCAGTCCATTTTTCAGTCTGTTTTTGTGAAATTTCTTGGAAATTATTTTATTTATTTTTTTTTTTTTTCGTCTTTTGGCCGTCTTTGTTTTTTTTTTCGTCACTTAATTTGTGTAAATAATTTTGCTATTCAAGGGTATTTTCGACTAATAATAAATAGCATCACGGTTCAATTATTTCCATTAGTTTTGTCTTGTAGAAGATTTAAATTTCTGTCTTCGAGAGATTGAATTCTTAACGGTTTGGCAAGCGAACGCAAGCAACATAACTCGACTATATTCTGTAAAAAACGGTTTAATTTCTATTTTTGTCTTCAGAAATTGAATTAAATCAACTTTACAGTGTTAGCTGCTTGTGGTAAGTCAACCGGGATTCAGTCCATTTTTCAGTCTGTTTTTGTGAAATTTCTTGGAAATTATTTTATTTATTTATTTATTTTTTTTTCGTCTTTTGGCCGTCTTTGTTTTTTTTTTCGTCACTTAATTTGTGTAAATAATTTTGCTATTCAAGGGTATTTTCGACTAATAATAAATAGCATCACGGTTCAATTATTTCCATTAGTTTTGTCTTGTAGAAGATTTAAATTTCTGTCTTCGAGAGATTGAATTCTTAACGGTTTGGCAAGCGAACGCAAGCAACATAACTCGACTATATTCTGTAAAAAACGGTTTAATTTCTATTTTTGTCTTCAGAAATTGAATTAAATCAACTTTACAGTGTTAGCTGCTTGTGGTAAGTCAACCGGGATTCAGTCCATTTTTCAGTCTGTTTTTGTGAAATTTCTTGGAAATTATTTTATTTATTTATTTATTTTTTTTTCGTCTTTTGGCCGTCTTTGTTTTTTTTTTCGTCACTTAATTTGTGTAAATAATTTTGCTATTCAAGGGTATTTTCGACTTTTACTAAGTTAAAACTTTGTAAGCCTCAGTCACTTTTTCCTTTTTTTTTTTTTTTTTTTTTTTTTTTTTTAATTGGAGTAGATAGTTTCTACTATCGCCCGGTCTCACACTCCACCCCCTTCTTTTGAATGAGTTTAGAGGTGATCACCTTGTTTCTTGTTTAGGAAGGGGTTCCCGGTTCATCCCCTTTCTCTGGTCTTGGTGTTAGTTCAGCTGGAAGCTCTTTGCAGTTACGGAGTATGGTGGCAACGTCTTTACATTCTGAGGGTACCGGGTTGGCAGTTTCCTGGTTGCTGCTTCCGACTGGTAGTTAGGAGCCCGAACTCTTGCGTAGCGTCTCGAGAGGCTGCTCTGATCAACAGTTGAATAATACCGGGGTTCTTGTAGTGCCATATCGCGCATGGACGGGCGTCCCTGCATGAACGTTCGGTGGGCAACCCCGAGGCCACATTATGTTGTAGGCCGCGCCAGTCTCCATCCTTCACAAGTTGCAAATGATTGACCGACTGATTCTATTCTAAGACCACTCCTTAACTGAATTACTATGGAAAAAAGCAAACATAATAACAAAACTAAACCAGCTCATTTGAAAACGCCCAAACCTGTCTGCATCTCTTTCACTAACATACGCGGCATCCGCACCAACTTCCCCAGCGTAGATTCTTTCCTCCATAATAACTCACCTGATATATTAGCCCTATGTGAAACTAATCTTAACCCTTCTATCCCCTCATCTGAGTTCTGCGTTCCTGGCTACCTTCCCCTCTTCAGGAAGGACTCCAATGTTCATATGCATGGGCTTGGTGTCTATGTCAGCGAACACCTTCCCTTAGCTAGGGTGTCATCTTTTGAATCCCCAGATCATTCTTTCATGTGCTTCCGCCTCTCACTTCTCAGCTCGATTAGCTATCTCTTCTTTCTGTACTGCTCTCCTTCCTCCCCTGACTGTTCGTTACTTGACATCATTTCTGACAATATTGACAAAGCCATTTCTACCCATCCCTCTGCCCATGTATTCGTGTTTGGTGACTTTAACGCCCACCACACCAAGTGGCTGAAGAACGCTGTCACTGACCCTGCTGGTGTCCACACCATGAACTTTTCAATCACCCAATCCCTTACGCAAGTAGTGGACTTCCCTACGCGTTTCTCCGACAACCCTAACGGAAGGAACTCACTTCTAGACCTCTGCTTCACTTCCATCCCAGACTCTTGCACTACCAGACAACTCTGCCCACTTAGTAACTCTGACCACACTGTAGTGTCCGTCAATATTTCACTCCACTCCCGCCCGACCCATGAATCACAGACAAGTAGAATATCATACTGCTATCAAAGAGCAGACTGGGATTCGTTCCGAGACTTCCTCTGTGACATCCCTTGGAACAACGTCTTTAGTCTTCCCATCGAAGAATGTGCATCCGAGGTCTCCTCTTGGGTTAAGGCTGGCATTGATGCCTTCATCCCTGCGAGGAAATTCCAGCTTAAATCTCATTCGTCTCCATGGTTCTCACCCGCTTGTTCGGCTGCCATTGCCCACCGGAATCATTTCTTCCGACTTTATCGTAACTATGCCTCGGAACAAAACAGGCGCCTTTTCACTTCAGCTCGTAATAAGTGTAAAAGGGTACTTAACGAAGCTAAGATGTTGTTTGCTGCCAGAATGAAGCAACGCATAGCATGCTCTAAATTCGGCTCTAAAGACTACTGGCGACTCTGTAAAAGAGTACTTAACAAGAGCAAGTCCACAATACCCCCGCTAATCAACAAATTTGAGGTCCTCACCTCCCCAGCAGATAAGGCTGAATGTTTTGCCCGCAGATTCTCGAACAATTCGAGTCTGGACTCGTCTGGAGTTTTTACACCCGACTTCTCACCTAGAACCGAGGCACAACTGAATGATGTCCACATTACACCTTCGCTTGTCTCTAAGATAATCTTAAAACTTGACCCTCACAAAGCGAGCGGTGGTGACGGAATCCCAACCATAGTCTTAAAGAAATGTGCCCCTGAACTCTCCTCTATCCTTTCTAAGTTCTACAACCTCTGCCTATCTGCTTCCTGCTTTCCTGCCTGTTGGAAATCTTCCTCTATAGTTCCTATATTTAAAAACACTGGAGAACCCTCTGACCCTGCAAATTACCGCCCTATCAGCCTTCTTCCGATCTTTGGCAAAGTGTTCGAAGCCATTATCAACGCCGAGGTGGTTCAGCATCTCACAGCACACAGGCTCCTCTCGGACAAGCAATATGGTTTCCGCTTCACCAGGTCTACTGCTGATATGCTAACGACCATCACCGAGTACATATACCAGGCACTCGACAGGAATGGCGAAGCTCGAACCGTTGCATTGGATATATCTAAGGCGTTCGACAGAGTTTGGCATGCTGGCCTTCTATGTAAACTGCGGAGCTATGGTATAACTGGACATTTGTTTCAACTAATCCAGTCATTCCTCTCTAACCGCACAATGAAAGTGGTATTAAACGGACATGCCTCTCAGAACTACCATACAAACGCAGGTGTCCCCCAAGGCTCCATCTTAGGTCCTACACTCTTCCTGATATATATTAATGATCTCCCTGATTCCATAAGAACCCAAATAGGTTTGTACGCCGATGACACCACAGTTTACTCTCGCCTCCAACAAAAATCTGGTGTAGGCGTCAAAGCTAAACTTGCAGCCGAGATTGAAAAAGACCTCCAATCCATATTGGACTGGGGTAAGAAATGGCTAGTAAATTTTAATGCTTCTAAAACGAAGCTACTGTCAATTAACCATCATCGACAATCTCACCTACCTCCCATTAGCATGGACCAGGCTTGCCTCCCAGAGAGTAAAACACTACGCCTCCTTGGTCTCACACTTTCAGCGGACCTCAAATGGAATGACTATATTGAATCCATTGCTAAATCCGCTGCTATGAAAGTCGGTTCTCTGTGTAGGGCCCGGAAGTTTTTTCCGTCTAAATCTATCCTGCACATTTACAAATCTACCATCCGCCCGTGCATTGAATACTGCTGCCATATCTGGTCGGGTGCCCCTGCTGTTCTCCTCGGGCTTCTCGATAAGGTTCAGAGGAGGGTCTGTAATGTGATAGATACCGACTTGGCAGACCGCCTACAGTCTCTCTCCCACCGGCGAGACGTGGCTTCGCTGTGTCTCTTCTATAAATACTTTCACGGCTTCTGCTCCGATGAACTTAGATCACTGGTGCCCCCTAAATACGAATTTGCACGAGATACTAGATTAGCAAATAGATCCCACCCTTTTACAGTGAAATCGATAAAATGCAGCCGTAACTTCTACTCCAACAGTTTCTTTCCTCGCACTTCCCGACTGTGGAATTCTCTTCCAAACGATTGCTTCCCCGACGGCTACAATCTCCAGGAGTTTAAATGTAAGGTCAATACACACCTCCTAACACACTAACCTGCTCCCATTCTATCAAACACTCTTCCCATCTGCCCGACACTCATCCTCGCTATCCTTACTCATCTGTCACCTTTCTCCTGACATTCCCTATGTCTATCCACTCCTTCTCTTTACCTTCCCCTATGTAGCCCCATGCGCAATAGTGGCAGTGGAATGCCTTGCTTGGGGTGAGATGATTAAAAAAAAAAAAAAAAAAAATGTAACCCCCTAACCACTCTTTTTCATCACTTTCCCCTATGTAACCCCCTAACTACTCTTTCTCATCACTTTCCCCTATGCAACCCCCTAACCACTCTCTCTCATCACTTTCCCCTATGTAACCCCCTAACTACTCTTTCTCATCACTTTCCCCTATGCAACCCCCTAACCACTCTTTCTTATCACTTTCCCCTAATAACCCCCTAACCACTCTTTCTCATCACTTTCCCCTATGTAACCCCCTAACCACTCTTTTTCATCACTTTCCCCTATGTAACCCACTAACTACTCTTTCTCATCACTTTCCCCTATGCAACCCCCTAACCACTCTCTCTCATCACTTTCCCCTATGTAACCCCCTAACCACTCTTTCTCACCACTTTCCTACTATGTAATCCCCTGCGCAACAGTGGCAGGGAAATGCCTTGCTCGGGGTGAAATGATTAAAAAAAAAGATTTGGGCTATAACGAGCGCAAAAAGGGCTCTTACTGCGGAGGATCTGTCAAAAATACTTTCACAAACTTTGTAGGCGAATCCTTATGAATATTTGGTTTAGAAACGCAATCTGCAGCCTCGTGTTGATTACCATTTTCGGGGCTGAATATAAAAATCATATCTATTTGATCACGATATTAATATCCTGACATTTTTTAGCGGAAAACTTGTCAGTTAACTCACTACTACACACTATAAAAGTTGACCACACATTAGCCCTAAATATACACAAATGACAAATGTAACCTAGTATCATGACAATACATCATCTACCGTAAAATTTTCTCAAATCAATAACAGAATAAAATATTTGCGTGCATACATTCTTAGGAAATTTTGCTCTTGTTTTGAGTTGAGAAACCCTCCGCCCAAAAATGTAATTGTATTTTTGAAACACCCTTGATAAAAAATATATTAATAATGGTTGTATTATACAAATATCGTACAAATGATTTTACTGTATGAATATATTACAAAGGGTCTAAATATGTTAAAATTATATTTTCATATAAATATCATTCAAATGATTTTACTATATAAATATATTACAAATGATCTTAGGATAAATATGTTGAAACTGTTCGAAAAATGCAAATGTATTATAAATCATATTACTGTATAAATATATCATAAATAATCTATATAAATATATTACAAATGATTTGAGTATATAAATATATTCTCAACGATCTTACTATATCACGAATGATCTGACTATATAAAGATATTGCAAATGATCTTTATAAATGTCGTTATTGATCTTATAATATAAATATATTATACACCATTTTACTATATAAATCAATTACAAATGATCTGATTATATACATATACTGCAAACGATCTTACTACATGTGGATTCCGGATGATGAACGGCACAAAATAATAAACAACAAAAACAGATATGGAGATAGAAAAGTAAGTTATATTGAACGTAATATACAAAGTAAAAAGCGGGTTAGTCAATTCAGGAATACTATGTACGAGAATAGTACAAGAGGTTTCAAAGCATTTGATAATAAGAACGTTAATACAAAAGGATTTAACATCTGAAATAATCCTGAGATAATCTATCATTAACATCTGAAATAATCCTGAGTTAATCTATCTTATTTATTCTTCATAACTTTTCAATGAGGAAGTCTGAATTTTTAATATTTGAATCGTTGTTTGTTCCAAGGAATGGTATTAACATTTTGTTAAAGCTTTTGGCAGTGGGAAGCGATTTCAGTTCCTGATAATATGGATAACACTGGAATTTTTTGTTTTGTTTGTTCCAAGGAATGGTATTAACATTTTGTTAAAGCTTTTGGCAGTGGGAAGCGATTTCAGTTCCTGATAATATGGATAACACTGGAATTTTTTTTACTGTACTTTAGATCGACGATATTCTTCCATAGAGTCTCCATGGAACAATAACAAATACTACAAATTTGTTGATTAGCGGGGGTATGATGAACTTAGATCACTGGTGCCCCCTAAATACGAATTTGAATGTGATACTAGATTAGCAACTAGATCCCACCCTTTTACAGTGAAACCGATAAAATGCAGCCGTAACTTCTACTCCAACAGTTTCTTTCCTCGCACTTCCCGACTGTGGAATTCTCTTCCACACGATTACTTCCCCGACGGCTACAATCTCCAGGAGTTTAAATGTAAGGTCAATAGACACCTCCTAACACACTAACCTGCTTCCATTCTATCAAACACTCTTCCCATCTGCCCAACCTTCATCCTCGGTATCCTTACTCATCTGTCACCTTCCTCCTGACATTCCCTATGTCTAACCACTCCTTCTCTTTACCTTTTCCTATGTAACCCCATGCGCAATAGTGGCAGTGGAATGCCTTGCTTGGGGTGAGATGATTAAAAAAAAAAAAAAAAAAACCTATTCAAAATCACTTTAAATGAACTGACAAAAAATATATTAAAATGGTTTTTGCTATAACTAAGCATTACAGCTAATATTACGATATGTAATTTTTTTTCCATTTAAATATGTAGAGCAAATCATTTTACTATGACAATGCATCTAAAATAACATGACCATATATTACCTGCCTTATGGTGCAATGGATATCGGCTCTGAAGTAGAAATCGGAGAGCCGAGTTCGAATTTCCATTCAGCTACGTAGAAATACCCTTGAGAAAGGTATCAATCCTCCGCCTATGAGTTAAATAGCAGAATACATTGGCTTCTAGAGCTTCGGTTGCCAACCGGTTTACTGCAGAACGTGTAGACAAACATCTGTAGGAAAAATATCTTTCGAGGTATCATCACCCAATTGTGAATCTCGTACGGCTCATAACTGACTGATATAACACGTTACAGACGATTTCACTATAAGAATAAGCCACTTAATTTTACGATACAAACATAATTTCTCTATAAAGCATATTAAAAAGATTTTTTATAATCATATCTCCCCAAGCAAGGCAGTTTACTGTCACTGTTTTGCAGGGGGTTGCATAGGAGGAAATTTATGAGAAAGAGTGACAGGTTATAAAAGTTTTTATAGGGAGTGTCAGGAAGTGGGTAAGAAAAGGATGACAGTGACCATAAAGTGAGGGACCAGTTCACATATTGATTGTAATGTAGAATTGATCCCCCATTTTATATCCACATTATAATAATATAGTTTTTTTTTTTCATAATCATATCGCCCCAAGCAAGGCAGTTTACTGCCACTGTTTTGCAGGGGGTTTCATAGGAAGAAAGTTATTAGAAAGAGTGACAGGTTATATAGAAGGTGTCAAGAAGGAGGTGAGAGAAAGATGAGAATATTGATTAGAGTGGAGTGGACGGAGAAAAGCGCATGAGAGAGAGAGGATGCTGGTTAGTGAGATAGGAGATGACTATTGACTTTACATTTAAATTCTTGGAGATTATAGCTGACGGGAAAGCAAATAAATGGAAAGGAATTCCACAGACCGGGAAGTGCGAGAAAAGAAGCTACTGGAGTAGAATTTGCGTTTACAATTTATTGGTTTCACAGTGAAAGGGTGGGACCTAGTTACTAACATTGTGACTCTGTTAAATTTATATATAGGGTGCACTAGTGAGCTATGTTCATCGGAGCAGAAGCTATGAAAGTATTTGTAGAAAAGATACAGGGAAGCCACATTGCGTTGGTGAGAATGTGACGGTATCTGAGCTGCCAAGTCGAGATCTATCACATTACAGATTCTTTCTGTCAAGAACACCTAGGTGGATAGCAAGAGCACCCGACCAGATATGGCAGCACTATTCAATGCACGGGCGGATGGTAGATTTGTATATGTGCAGGATATTTTCAGACGGGAAAAACTTCCTGGCCCTGCACAGAGAACCGACCTTCTTAGCAGTGGATTTAGCTATGGATTCTAGAATAATCGCTGTAGAACGTATCGAAAATACTCGTTAATTTCATCGCATACTTACATAGGAAGAGGTGCTGAATATTTATCTCACTGATATATTTCCCTAAATCTAATTAATTTATTGTGCAATCGCTTCTTAATTGATGCGAAAACTTTACAATATTTTGCAGAAAGAGACTCTGTGAAAAGAGTAATTCATTGGAAATTTTTTTATAAGATTTATTAGAATTTAGAAATACACTTTCATTTTTCCTAATAAAATTAATTGCAAAAAATTTAATTGTAGTCATTTGTATATATCTCTTACAATATAATTATGAACAAATACAATGGAACATTCATTAACAAATATAATTGCTTATATAATGACATTTTAGTACGTTTATCGTGTGTAGGAGATAAGGTAATAAATTTGAATTTAACTGGAGAAAATATAATAATAATAATAATAATAATAATAATAATAATAATAATAATAATAATCAAAGAAGGCAGTAAATACAAACAAGATTTACAGTTACTAGATTCTGTAGAAAAGCAAAACAGAAGCCAAGAACCAATTATTGCGGCAAAAAATATGAAAATGAAAGCCAAAGATAAAGCTCTTGAACAGATGAAACAGCGCTGGCAAGACAAACCTCTGCATGGCCAATATCCAGTACGTGCCAATAAATCCAATGTTGACAAAGTTAATACTCATCGATTGTTACGTGCATCTGGATTAAAGTCTGAAACTGAAGGCTTTATTCTTGCAGCACAAGACCAAAATCTTTTCATTAGAAAATTTCAGGCAAATATTATGCATAATAATATGGATGCAAAATGCAGGTTTTGTGATAAACACCGAGAAACAATAGACCACCTAATCTCAGGCTGTTCTGTGCTTGCCCCAAATGAATATAAAAATCGCCACGATAGAGTTGGGCAATATTTACATTGAACAATGTGCAAACATTATGGAAAAGCTGTAAACAAACACTGGTATGAACATCACACAGCACCAGTTACAGAAATAGAAGATGTAAACATTCTATGGGATTACACCATCTACACAGACAGAAAAATTGAAGCAAACAGGCCAGACATTATTGTTAAAAACCAGAAGGAGAAAACTTGTCTATTAATTGATATGGCTTGTCCAGCGGATTGTAACATAGCAATCAATTAATTTGAAAAACTGTCAAAATATAAAGACCTGGAAATCGAAATAGAAAAAATGTGGAAATTGAAAACAAGAGTTGTGCCAGTGATAGTAGGTGCACTTGGAATGATAAAAAATGGAACAAAACAAGACAAAAAAAGTACAGCCCATACACTAAGGAGAACTTTGACTATGTAACGCTAGAGATGATGGGGAAGATAGAAAAAACATGAAATTGAGCCATAACAAAATGCAACGACCTGCCTTAGGTCTTCCCGCAGACTTGGTAGGTAGTGCGACCATAGCAGAAATCGATATATGATGAAAAATCACATCATAATAACTTAGTACTGCCTGGATCTAGAAATCGGAAAGCCGAGTTCGAATTCCAGTTGAATTCATTGCATTCACTTACGCACAAATACCTTTGTGAAAGGTATTAATCCGTCTCTTTCCTCCAGCTATGGTTCAAATAACAGGACAGATTGGGTTCTATAGCATTGGCTGGCAACCAGACTACCGCAGAAAGCAATGGCAACCTACTGCGGGATAATCTTCTGCCCAGTCAGTCATGTCTCTTTCGAGACATGATCGCCCAAGCGTGTATCACGTATGGCACTTAACTAACTGACTGACTGCCTGGATCGATTATCGTAAGGCATTCGATAGTGTAACACATTCTTGGATTTTAAAACTTTAAATATATACAAGGTATCACCCGTCATCATTAATTTCATCAAACAATGTATATCGATATGGAAAACAACCCTTTACCTCAATCATATAAATGGAGCCTATGTCTGATGAAATAAACATCAAAAGAGGTATATTTCAAGGTGACTCTTTGTTTCCCTTACTATTTTGCATTAATAGCATTAACCAGTAAACTTAACAAGACAGAATGTGGTTATAAAATAGCTCAAAAGAAAATGAGCTATTTTACATGGATGACTTAAAGTTGTATGCTAAGAACGATAATGAGCTGAAAGGTATTTTGCAAACTGTAAAATGCTTCAGTGAAGACATTGGTAAACAGTTTTACGGGGATCGCTACAACAAACATCCTCAATTAACTTAGACACTACTGTAACAATAAAATATACAGAACCAGAAAAAGCTTATAAATACCTAGGTGTAAATGAGAGTGAAAAGATTCACCATAAAAAATGAAAGAAATAGTGCGTAAAGAGTACTATAGAAGGCTACGAATGATATTAAAAACTGAATTGAATTCTCAGAACAGAATTATGGCCATTAATAGCCTTGTCATCCCAGTTGTCCAATATAGTTTCAACATCTTGAATTGGACATTAAACGACATCAGACGAATGGATTCAAAAACAAGAAAGCTTCTTTCTAAGCATGAGATGCATCATCCAAAGGCTGATGTAGACCGTTAATACATACACCGTAAAGAAGGTGGAATAGATCTTATTCAGCTAGAATTGTTATAAAAGACAACAACTATTGGCTTACTAACATATATAGAACCAACAAAGGACTGGATTATACAATTAGTCAAACGATATGAAAACAGAAAGAAAAAATATGCAATAATGAAAGAAGGCAGTAAATACAAACAAGATTTATATTTAAAGGATTCTGTAGAAAAGCAAAACAGAAGTCAAGAACCAATTATTGGGGCAAAAAATATGAAAATGAAAGCCAGAGATAAAGCTCTTGAACAGATGAAACAACGCTGGCAAGACAAACCTTTGCATGGCCAATATCCAGTACGTGCCAATAAATCGAATGTTGATAAAGTTATTACTCATCGATGGTTACGTGCATCTGGACCAAACTCCTTCCACTAGGAAATTTCAAGCAAATATACATAATAATGCGGATCCGAAATGCAGGTTCTGTTATACCAAGAAACAATAGACCATCTAATACCAGGATGTTCTGTACTTGATCCAAATGAATATAATAATCGTCAGGTTAGAGTGGGGCAATATTTACATTGGGCAATGTGCAAACACTACAGAAAATATGTAAAAAAACACTGGTATGAACATCATCCAGCACCGGTTACAGAAATAGATGTAACCATTCTATGGGAGTACACCATCTACACAGAGAAATTGAAGCAAATAGATAAGGCATTATTGTTAAAAACAAAAAAGAAAAAACTTATCTATTAATTGATATGGCTTGTCCAGCGGATTGTAACATAGCAATCAAGGAATTCGAAAAACTGTCAAAATATAAAAACCTGGAAATTGAAATAGAAAAAATGTGGAAATTGAAAACAAGAATCATGCAAGTGATAGTGGGAGCACTTGGAATGATAAAAAATGGAACAAAAACCACATTGAAAGAATCCCTGGAAACCCCAGCTTATGAGATATACAAAAAAACATTTTTTTAAGTACAGCCCACACACTAAGGAGAACTTTGTCTATGTAACGCTAGGGATGATAGGGGAGATAGAAAAAACATGAAATGGAGCCATAACAACACACCGCAACCTACCTTACGTCTTCCCGCAGACTTGGGATGTAGCATGACCATAGCAGAAATATGAATTATGATGTAAAATGACCACAAAATCATAACAATATTGCGGATGATGCTTATAATTATAACTGCCCAGATAATTCGCCTTGTACCCAAGAGCAGCCATACATGGATACATGAAAACCTTTTTGGTACTTTGAGAAGAAGGAACACGGTAAAGACAAAAAGGAACAGCTACCTATGCAATAATGAAAGTAGAAAGAGCATGAAATAATCATCTTTGAACACAAGAGACAATTCCTTGCAACTGGAAGATTATCCCTGAATGTAAACACAATGCGCATGCTTATATATGCAATAATTTTTTTTTGAGAGAAATAGAAATATATCTTATAATGGGGAATTCAATAGTAGCGATAGAAGAATTTAAATAAATTTTGCAATTGCTAAAGTGCCTGGAGAAATTTTCAAGAGGAAATCTTCCACACCGCAGAAATTGGTAAGAATACCACGAATTCGGATGAAAGAAAGATAGATATTCTTTTTTCTGGTTTATTTGTATTTTTCTTTATTGTGTCTGTCCCAAGTTAAGATGAAATACGCCAAAATAATCATCGCAGTCTATCGTCTATGGAACTGAAAACTGGCCGGAAAATCGGTTCTCTGTGCAGGGTCAGAGAGTTTTTCGCGGCTGAAACAATCCTGCACATATACAAATCTACCATCCGCCCGTGCATTGAATACTGCTGCCATATCTGGTCGGGTGCTCCTGCTGTTAACCTATGGGTCCTTCACAAAATTCAACGGAGAATCTGTAATGTGATAGATCCCGACTTGGCAGCTCAGATACAGTCACTTTCTTACCGGCACAGTGTGGCTTCCCTGTGTCTGTTTTACAAATACTTTCACGGCTTCTACTCTGATGAACTTAGCTCACTGGTGCCTCTATATACAAATTTATTCGATACACAAGATTAGCGACTAATTCTCACCCTTCTACTGTGAAACCAATAAGATGCAAAACGTAAATTCTACTCCACCAGCTTCTTTTGTCGCAAAACAAATACCATAGCAGATTTTAGCAAATAAGTCTAAATATATAGTCAGTGTACTAAAACCAGATGTGGCAGTAATATTCAAAGTAAAAACGAACTGATAAGTATGTAAAATAGATAGTCTAAGTTAATTCACTGAGGCCAAGGAGTTGAAATTATAATTAATGTATAAAAAAAAAACACAAACAACGATTTTAATCCCAGAGGCCATTGTCTTAAACGAGAAGAATCTACCACCTTAGATTAGATAAAACTTATCTGTCACTCGAAGAATACTGGTGGTAAAAATTTAAAGTATGTAGATTTTTCGTCCGAATGTAAATAATGCACATATTCAAATCTACCATTCGCCCGTGCATTGAATACTGCTGCCATATCTGGTCGGTTGATCCTGCTGTCCACCTAGGGGTTCTTGACAAAATCCAACGGAGGATCTGTAATGTGATCGATCTCGACTTAGCAGCGCAGATACAGTCACTTTCTTCCGGGCGGAAAGTGGCTTCACTGTATCTCTTCTACAAATACTTTCACGGCTTCTGCTCCGATGAACTTAGCTCACTGGTACCCCCTATATAGGAATTTCCTCGATCCACAAGATTAGCAACTAGGTCCCACCCTGTTACTGTGAAACCAATTCGTTGTAAACGCAACTTCTTCTCCATGAGTTTCTTTTGTCGCATTTGCCGCTTGCGAAATTCGCTTCCATTTACTTGCTTCTCCGACAGCTACGATCTCCAAAAATTTAAATGCAAAGTCAATAGTCATCCCTTATCTCATGAACTTGCATCCTCTCTCTTGTGTTCTCATCTCATTTCTGCAGTATTCTCATCCTTCTGTTACCCATTTCCTGACACCCCCTGTAACCTGTCACTCTTTCTCATAACTTTCCTCCTATATAACCGCCTGAACAACAATGGCAGTAAAATGAATTGTTTGGGGCGATATGATTATAAAAAAATTCTATACTATTATAATGTGGATATAACATGGAGGATCAATTCTATATCATAATAAAATTATATTGATCCCCCATTTTATGGCCACACTCATCATTCTCTTAACCACTTCATGACACCCCTTATAGCCTGACTCTTCCTCATACCTTCTCTTCTATGTAACCCCTTGTAAAACAGTGGCAGTAAAATATCTTGGTTGTGGCGATATGATTATCTTCTCTCTCGTGGTACAGTGGATATCGACTCGGAACGAGAAACCGGGGAGCCGAGTTCGAATTCCAGTTGAATCCATTGTATTCACTTACGCGCAAATACCCTTGGGAAAGGTATTAATCCGTCTCTTCCTTCCAGTTGTGGATTAAATAGCAGGACAGATTGGGTTTTACAGCCTTGGTTGGCAACCAGTCTACCGCAGATAGCAATGGCAAACTACTGCGGGATAATCTTCTGCCCAGTCAGTCATGTCTCTTTCGAGACATGATCTCACAAGCGTGTATCACATATGGCACTTAACTGACTGACTGAATATAATAGTTGGAATAATGATTAAGGCTTATATTGGTCATAAAGTGGGGGATCAGTTTATTACTTCATAACAATATGAAACCGATCCCCCACTAATTACTACATAATAATATAATAGATTTCTTTTCCCTTTATCTATGAGTCAGATAACAGGACAGATTGGGTTCTATAGCCTTGGTTAACAACCAGTCTACCGCAGAAAGCAATGGCAACCTACTGCGGGATAATCTTCTGCCCAGTCAGTCATATCCCTTTTAAAACATGATCATCCAAGCGTGTATCACGTATGGCACTTAACTGACTGAATATAATAGTTGGAATAATGATTAAGGCTTATGTTGGTCATAAAGTGGGGGATCAGTTTATTACATCATAACAATAGGAAACCGATCCCCCACTAATTACTACATAATAATATAATAGATTTCTTGTAGCGATAAATCGGAGAGCCGGATTTAAATTCAAGTTGAATCCGTCGCTTCTTCCTCAAGCTATGGATCAAACAGCAGTAGAGATAATCTTGGTTAGCCATCAGTCTACCGGAGAAAATAATGTCACCCTACTGCCGAAACACCTTCTACCCTGTCAGTCAGGTCTCTTTCGAGACATAATCAAAAAAGCGTGTATCACGTATAACACATGACGGACTACTTAATACATTTTTCTCATATTCTGTCATACTCCCTAATCTCTTGTGTCATAGTGGTTTTCTTTTCTTGATTGGGGTGAAATGATACAAAAAACTTGGTCGAAGAATATTGTAATGACAAGAGGGTAAAAACACAAACGTAAAATAAAATGGTTGCACAAAGAATAGAATGTTAGCGAAAAGTTTCTAAGGTAATTTTTCGCGGTTGACACACTCGGCAGAATCTCTATAAGTATTTCTGCCTCGCAGGACGCCTTGGGGATTGATGACATCAATGGACAACTTGGTATCAATGGAAAACACTTAGATTTTTAAAAATTTTAGTGGTCTTCGATATTTTACGGAAGTTTAAATATCAACAAAATACTATAGTTTTTAAAGTAAATTTTGACAATTTCAACTTTCAGAAAATTAATTTATCCTTAAGATAATTTAATGAAAATTATTATCACATGATGAAAACATTTGGTATCAATGGAAAACACAGATTTAAAGAAAATTAGGGGTTTTCGATAATTTACGGACGTTGAAAAACTTTTACAAATTCGTTGAAAAACAATGCCGAAATCAACAAAAAGCTTTTACGTTTTACGTTTTTAACGTAAATTTTGAAATATTCAAAGTCTCAGAAAATTTATTCATCCTTAAGATAAATTAATGAAAATAACCTGAAACATGATGAAACCAGTTGGTATGAATGGAAAACACTTAAAAAACACTTGAAAGAATCCCTGGAAACTTCAGCTTAAGAGATATACAAAACGTTGTCTTGTTAAGTACAGCCCACACACTAAGGAGAACTTTGTCTATGTAACGTAAGGGATGTTATAGGAGATAGAAAAAAACATGAAATGGAGCTATAACACGCCACGACTTAACTTAGGTCTTCTCGCAGACTTGGTAGGTAGTGCGACCATAGCAGAAATGGAAATATGATAAACATGACAACATAATAATAATGATAAAAATATTATGACTAGAAATGTAGTCAGTCAGTTGATTGTCATACCTGATGCTTTAGACGAACATGTCTCTTCCGAGACATGACTGACTGGGCAGAAGATTATCCCGCAGTAGGTTGACATTGCTTTCTGCAGTAGAGTGATTGCCAGCCAAAGCTATAGAACCCAATCTGTCCTTTTATTTAACCCATAATATATCTCATCTTCACCAGGCTATGGGCTGAATAGCAGGACAAAGTGGGTTCTCTAGCCTTGGTTGGCAACCAGTCTACCGCAGAAAATAATAGCAACCATATGGCACTTAAGTGACTGACGGCAATACAGTGATAATAAAGAAAAGTAATCCGTAGAGAGCCATGATCATGTACAACATGAGTTGATATTCAACTAAAAAGTTTAATAAATATATATGATGAGAAATCTCAGTGCTAGTCAAATCGAAAATGTTGTGACTAGGATGAGAACCATCTTATTTAAAAACTAGCAGTATAGCCCGGCGTTGCTCGGGTGTAATGCCAGCTTTAGAACTAATCCATGGCCCTGGAGCTCAGACTCAGCCTAAAGAATATTTGTGTGAAGTTTGGTGAGAATCGGATAAAAATTGTGGATTTGTATAAAGGATACACAGACAGATAAACAGACACACACACAAACATCTTGCTTTTATATACATGCTAGTAGTATAACCCGGCGTTCCTCGGGTGTAATGTGTGTGTGTCTGTTTATCTGTTTATATGTCTGTATTTTTCAGCCCTTTTATTTTGGTTTTTGCTTCGGGTTTGGCTCTAAGTAGGTATAACTGTAGTTCTTAGTCTCAGCCATCATACCATTTACTCAGAGGACTTATTTAGCCTTCAAAATTCAATTTACAACGAAAAAAACTTATTTGATATTGATATCAGGAAATCAAAATTTGACTTACATCCATTCATTTTTCTTTCAGTCTACGGTTTCGCTTTAACTGGAAACAACTCTTGTTTTCTAGTCTTTCGTGCCAACGTCCAAAGTGTCTGAGCTGCAGGACCATGGATTAGTTCTAAAGCTTTCATTACATCCGAGCAATGCCGGGCTATACTGCTAGTTAATTGTATAAACGGTGGTCACAAAGTGAGGGGTCAGTTTATGTATTGAGTGTAATTTGGAACTGATCCCCCACTTTATATCCAGCAATTTGACTTACATCCATTCATTTTTCTTTCAGTCTACGGTTTCGCTTTAACTGGAAACAACTCTTGTTTTCTAGTCTTTCGTGCCAACGTCCAAAGTGTCTGAGCTGCAGGACCATGGATTAGTTTTAAAGCTTTCATTACACCCGAGCAACGCCGGGCTACACTGCTAGTATTTTATAATTGTTTGTCTCCAAGATTTTCAGAAAATTTAAAGATGCATAAAATTGCTATTCATAGATAAATGTATAATTAGCTTTATTCAATTTTTGACTAATTACTATTCAATCTTGAAATTAAATAAAAGGAGGTTTTTAACATTTAATGTAATATTGAACGCAATCACTTAAATGAAAAAAAATGAATACTAGTTGTAGACACTAGGAAATCGGCAACGTAATTTTGAATTACTGATGCGTTAATTTTAAAAGGAATGTTTTTTTTTTAAATTAGTTATTTAGAAAATGTTTAAAATGTTCTTGTATACTTTTGTGTTTTTTTTTTTTGTTATTAACCGACTAAAAAATGAAATTTCTGTAATTTGAATTGGGCTTTCTCTCTGAACATATTTTTTTTATTTTAAATTCAAATTTCTAAGGCTGCTATATTTTTCAATATGAAACGGGGAACAATAATGAAAAGGAACTAATGGTTGTCAAACAAATAAGCGTCAGAGAGGATAATGGGTTGCAAATAAACAAAAAACAAATTAAACAAAGCAGATGAATAAAACCAACAATTTTTTTTTAATTTCCATCTGAGGACTTTTTAGTTTTTCGTCTTCCATTTTTTATTTCTTTTCTTATTTAATATCGCTCATGTTTGAAGTGGAGGCGAAACGAAAAGCTGACACAAGTGCACGCAAGGGATTTGTGTAGGGTCTCGTAATCTTTTTTTTATGGTATTTGGGACACCGGATGTAGTGAAACTACAGCGGAAGTAATGGAAGTGTCTAGGGTAGGATCAAATTGAGTGAATCCAATCCTGTAAATTTTTTACTAGAGTGTTGCTCATCGATTTTTGAATTCGTAATTAATATTTTCATTGGTTTTTAAAGAACAGTTTTAGACTTAAAATCACTGTGATAGATAATTTTTAATTTAATTAAAATTGTCCTTCACAGTGATTTTAAGCCTAAAACTGTTTTTTTTTTTCATTAAATTTAAATTTAAAATTACCAATCACATTGTGTTGGGATTAAATCGATGCTAGGCATTTGCTTTAAATTTGAAATTCTCCTTCCCATTCATTTTAAATTTAAAATTGTTCTTTCCATTGTGTTGGAATATGGAATTGTCTATCTTATACATGATTGCCATTGTCATTGGTATTTGTGTTTAAATTCGTTTTTTCATTGGTTAATTATTTAGTATTGATTCTCACTTTGATTTTCAATTGACAATTCACCTTCTTATTGGTTATTATGTTACCACTGATATTCTTATTATACTGCTCATTGATCATTAGTTAATAATTCCCATTTCCATCTGGTGTGTATTTAAAATTTGTAAATTTTTAAAATTGGCATTCCTATTGGTTAATAATTTAAAATTGATATAGACATTAATTTTGTATTTAACTCCAGCTCAGTGGTTAGAAATTTAGCATTTATATTCCTGTTAGTTTTCATTTCTAAATTGATCATCTCATCAGACATTCATTTATAATGATGACCAGCACACATGGGAATCGCCTGCCAGTGACATCCATGTGTGCGATCTGAGCACAATGACGATGATCAATACAAGTGGGAATCGTCTGCCATCGTCAGCTGTCCACCGGCGGCACCCATCTTCTCCGTAATCCCAGACAAAACCCCATCTTATGGAAAACGGCCGCCTATTTCCCTGTCCTGGACGAGGGGTAGGATCTTTTCCCAACGACGATCCCAATGACAAGACAAAACGGGCACCTACCGTAACACCTTCAAAAGTGTTTTCATCGATTCACTAGCGAGTTTTCCAGATTTAAAAAATATATAAATTTGCAATATACATTTGCTTTTTTTCACAATTTCGTAACCGCGTTCATATTGCGATCGACAATAAACAATTTTATCATCTATTTTCTTATTTTTCTCTTCACTCATATCGCAATATGCAAAATTAACAATACCACTAGTAACAATTTCCCTCACTCCGTTGTATTAAATCCCCAAAATATTTACCGAAGTGGAAATAGGGTTACAGAGGCATTCCCATTGTTTGTTTTTTATTTTTTTAATTTAAAATAATTTTCCCATTAGTTTCTGGATTTTTAACTCCATTGTTTGACTCCTATCATTGCAATTATTGGTTTTTGATTGATAGTTTTGTTTTCTTCTGCTAATCAACCCATCAGAGCTTATTTAAAACTTAGAAAAAATTTTTAGATTCTAAAATTTCTTTCGAGATAATAATGATTTAAAGATGAAGGGAAAACTTGAAGCAGCTGAAATCTGGTTCTACAGAAGGATGATGCGGATATCATGGACCGAACATGTGAGCAATTACGAGGTTTTGAAAATGATGGAAACGAAAAGGAAATTAATATTGAGCATCAGGAAGAGACAACTAAAGTTCCTGGGACTTGCAATGAGGAAGGAGGGCTTGGAGAACTTGCTACTAACAGACCCGATAGAGGGAAAAGAAACAGAGGAAAGCAGCGGATAACATATTTAAAAGGCCTGAACAGGTGGATGACAGGGCGGGGGCTGAGAGACGTTATAGGAGAAAACGTGCTAAGAGCCACCAGGGATAGGGAGACGTGGAAGGCCAAGATCGCCTACGTCCTGAAGGGACAAGATACATAAAAGAAGAATAAGAATGCAAGCCTTACTAATTAACCCATGGCAGGGAAGAGGAAAGGTGTATTTATATCTTTCTTTTAGGTATTCACCTGTAAGAAAATATAATGAACGCAACTGAACATGGAACACGGCTCTCCGAATAAAATCCCAAATGATGGCTCAAAGTATTATCTATTTACAGAGACAAATATGCATATTTTCCAACAAAATTTCATTATTTGCATAATAAAGAATTTGTTGCTAAAGAAGTGAGGATTCGTCTCTGAAATTGTTATACAAAATATGTAGTTTTCGGTATTTTATCTGAATGCATATATATATATATATATATATATGTCCAAAAAAAAAGAAAAGATAACAACCGAATCCTCATGGTTTTTAACCATAATCAATATTCCTCCACACTTATCAAAAATTTAAAAAATGATTACAGGAACCTCCAATCAAACAAAACATCAAAGACATTTTCGATAAACCACCCATAAATGCAAAGAAGCAAACACCCAACATATCAACTATCCTCACTTCTAACAAATATTTAAATAATACAAACCTATCAGGGAATTTAAAATGTGGGAAGCCTCGCTGTTTAATTTGTAAACATTTAATAACAGACAAAACATTCTCTGTACCCAACACCAAAATAAAATTACACCCACCAAACCTCACTTGTGACAGCAAAAACATCATATACTTTCTCTTCTGCTCAATTTGCCCCAACAGTGGATATATCGGCGAATCCGGTAATAGCTTTAGATTTCGCTTCAATAATCACAAAATATACGACAAAAAAAATGTATACTCCCCAATTGCAGCCCATTTTAATCAACCTGATCATACTTTAGAAAATTGCAAATGTTTACTAATAGACTCCAATTTTAGTTCTACATACACACGCAGAAAGAAAGAAACATACTGGAT
This sequence comes from Ascarosepion bandense, assembly GCA_037127315.1. NCBI lineage: Eukaryota > Metazoa > Mollusca > Cephalopoda > Sepiida > Sepiidae > Ascarosepion > Ascarosepion bandense. The sequence continues at coordinate 2,490,273 of JBBBDQ010001410.1, read as the reverse complement.
TTTAAAATTAAATACACACAAGCTAGGGTTAAATAGGGACTTAGGTGTGTTGAATCTTTACAAATATTTCAATAGCTAAAATTTTTTTTCAGACATTCCAAGAAATTTTTATCTAAAACAAACAGACTTTCTCTACAGACGTGCCGCATGTTGTGAACAAACACACCACGTGATGTAAACAAAAAATATTCGGACGTTATCGTGAAATACGTTTCTAATTCAAATTTAAAAATCACTCGTTTCTGATGAAGGACCGAGGGCGGTCTGAAATATAAAATGCAATATTAATAATAAAAATAAACAAATACTGTCCAAAAAAAGTACATTTTTAAATTCAAACATTTTATTAATATTCTTTTCTTTCCTATACATATTAAGACAGTATACGTGGATCATCACTATGTTATATATATATATATATATATATATATATATATAGGTATAGATGTCCAGTCCGTAAACGGGGAGGATAATTTAACAAGATTAACTTAATATAAAATATCAAGTGTTATATCTATATAGAGAGCTCAATGGATGTTATCCAGAGCAATATGATATTTATAAACAGAGCAATATGATAATTTATATAACCAACTGAAATGACGTCTTGAGTTTTCCTTTATATATATATAGTGAACGGTGGCCAACCACAACTAAACCAGCTCATTCGAACAATTACCAGGAAAATATTTATAGAAAAGATACACAGAGTGATGTGCTTTGTGTTGCAGTGGATATCGAGTCGGAATGACAAATCGGGAGCCGAGTTCGAATTCCACGTGAATTCCTTGCATTCACTTACGCGCAAAGTCTCTTCCCTGCAGTTATGGACTAAACAATATAATAATATTGCGTTCTATAGCCTTGGCTGCAAACCAGTCTACAGCAGAATGCAATGACAATCTACCGCGGATAAATCTTCTGCCCAGTCAGTCATGTCTCTTTCGAGACATAATCACCTAATACGTGTATCACGTATGGCACTTAACAAATTGATATTGACGCAACTTTTCAGCAGATGGGAAGTGACTCAAGCCGAGACACCAGGCTAGAATCAATAATATTGCCGATTCTTCTTTAAATTTTCTCAAAGGGCTGTACATAAATAGGAGCACAGGACCATACGTGGCAGCAATATTTTAATCATGGCTGATTTACACATTCAAAAGAAAACTTCACCATATTCCGCTAACGGTTGAGCTTTATGTTATTCGCCCCTGTAATCAGACGGTCTCGTATTGCAAAAATGATTTTAAAAAATATCTTATTCTTAGTTAGAAATGAAGATGTTTTCCCTTTCTTTTCTTTAACATTCCGAACCTCCTCATTTTGGTCTGTATTTCAAGAAACACCCGCGACCATTATTTCTAGATGTTACTTTATAAACTAAAGCAAAAGGTTCTCTCTATAAATAAAATACGAACGTGGATGCGACTGATGGCTGGTCATCGGGGAGAGATTGGGGCGTGGAAAACAATAACATTAAATGTCTGGATGTTAATGTATCGCACTCTAGTACGACATGTTTAGGCGTAAAGATTCGTCCAAGTTACACAGACAGAAAGGAAACTGTTTCAAACCTTAAATTTTAATGCATATACGTATTCATTTATATTCTCTCTCACTCATAGACACTCTTTTTCTCTCTCTCTCTTTCTCTCCCTCTCTCTCGCTTCCTCCCTCTCTCTCTTTCTCTCCCTCTCTCGCTTTCTCCTTCTCTCTCTCTTTATATATATATATATATATATATATATATATATATATATATATATATATAAAGAGATACATTGATGCCTAAAACAACATTTCTCTGAAAAACATAAACATGTAGGTAATATTAGACAGATTTTGGTCAACAATACGGTGATCCTTACTCATACACACAGTAAGAAGAACCTGCAGATATTGGAGGCCATGTACATCAAATCGAAACAACCAACACTCAATAAAATCAACTTTAAAACCGGAAATAACATATTACATTGCATTTGACTACATGGTTTTGTTGTCATTTCGCGCTATCCCGCGGTGTGACGTCATAAAACCGCATCGCAAACTTAAGAACTGCGTTTATTATTTTTGGTAACTATTGCCGTTGCCAAGCGGAGTTTTATGTCAACACAAAATAAAATCGTCGGTGATGGTGGATGTTATAATTTTCCAGTCTTAACAACCTCTCTGAAGATGGCTCATGTGAGCCGAAAGCTTAGAAGAAAATCAATAAATAATTATCCAAATGTTGGAGAATTTTTGTCTTTATTTTCAACTGAAATTAAAGCAAAAATACGACATTTAGAATGGCTCATGATTAAACATAATAGACATTCATTGTCTCTTATATTTAACAGCATATGTTTAGAATATATATATATATATATATATATATATATATATATATATATATATACACTACAGTCCATAATTATTAGGCCACCCAGTTTTTTTTTAAATGATGTATTTCATACTATTTATAGTATTTATTGTCAAGTGGATAATTCTAAATGAAAATAGAATGCTTCTTTTGTTATTATTAGTTTCAAAATTTTACAAGATGAACTCGTCCGAATCACCCTAAATTTTCTTCATTCTTTCATTAATGAAACTGCAATATAGGCAATTCACAATTCATTTATAATTGTTCACTTGGCAATAAAAAAATAGTATGAAATATTTAATTTTTAAAACACTGAGTTTGCCTAATAGTTATGGCCGCTAGTGTATGTATCTATCTATACATATATTTATTTTTTAAAACGTCTATCTGTCTGTCTGTCTGTCTGTCTGTCTGTCTGTCTATCTATCTATCTATCTATCTATATATATATATATATATATATATATAGAGAGAGAGAGAGAGAGAGATATAGCAAACCTACAGAGTGCGATGTGTAAATTGTCGCTATTTGCTTTGTAAAATCTTGCAAAGTAATAATAATAAAATATTCATTCTATTTTCATTTACAATTATTCACTTGGCAATAAATACTAAAAAACAGTATGAAAACACTAGGGTGGCCTCATAATTATGTCCGGTAGTGCATATATATATATATATAAGTTTCATTAAAACCGATAGTCAATGTACTGCGATTAATTTTCTTAAAATGTAATTGTTTTTCGGATTTTTCGCTTCTTTTCTGGAAGACAATTATATAAAAATTATACAAATGTTCTGTATATTCTCATTCAGGCTGTGTTCTGAGCTGATGTTACTGAATGATGGTTTTTTTCTCTATTATTATGTTTTTATCAGTGACATCAACTATAAAGACGGACACAATATGCTGGCCATGTTCGTAAAACATTCCTATAACTATAATATATTAAAAAAATACAAATAAACCTTTATAATTGATATAAAATATCTGAAAGCAGTCGGACATACACAACATTAGCATACATTTTAGACAGATGTCGTGTCCCAAAAAGAACAGATATGTATATACGAATACAAGAAAAATTAACTAGATCGCTCGACAATTTCAATTTTCTTTAATGAAACATATATAAAAACAAGTATTGCTACCTAAATACACAATTATATATATATATATATATATATATATATATATAGATAATTTATATATGCTGGTTTTATAAAAATAACAACGTATTATGGTTAGGTTTTAAAATAATTTTGCGTGTGATTTTATGAATTTTTCTTTCAATAAATGTGGCCTCGTGCCAATAATCTACACATATAAATGATCTACCCTTTGACTATTTCAAAGTTCTCAATTTTCAAGCATGTACACAAAGGAACTCTGTGTAAAACACAAACATCACATTGATTTGGGCACCTCCACGTCGTGTACTTGTTAGCAAGCTAGTCTCGCTAAAATACAATTAAGTACTGAGTTCGATGCTTAATGGGTGACCCATATTTTTGGCTTTGTGCCACATCTAAGCAGAACTTAGAAAATCATCATACATCACATAGGTTTTTAATAAGACTGATACGGTGTGTGCATTGTGGTGCAGTGGATATCGACTAGGAAAGATAACTCGGGGAACCCGAGTTCGAATTCTAGTTGAATGCCTTGCATTCACTTACGCATTAATACACTTGGGAAAGGAATTAATCCGTCTCTTCCCTCAAGTTATAGGTTAAATAATAGGTCGGATTGGGTTGTATAGCCTTAAGCTGGCAACCAGTCTACGGCAGAAAGCAATGGCAACCTACTGCGGGATAATCTTCTGCCCAGTCAGTCATGTCTCTGTCGAGACATGATCGCCCAAGCGTGTATCACTTATGGCACTTAACTGATTGACTGAATATAATAGTTGGAATAATGATTAAGACTTATACTGGTCATAAAGTGGGGGATCAGTTTATTACTTCATAACAATAGGAAACCGATCCCCCACTAATTACTACATAATAATATAATAGATTTCTTTTCCCTTTAGCTATGAGTCAAATAACAGGACAGATTGGGTTCTATAGCCTTGGTAGGCAACCAGTCTACCGCAGAAAGCAATGGCAACCTACTGTGGGATAATCTTCTGCCCAGTCAGTCATGTCTTTTTCGAGACATGATCGCCCAAGCGTGTATCACGTATGGCACTTAACTGACTGACTGAATATAATAGTTGGAATAATGATTAAGACTTATACTGGTCATAAAGTGGGCGATCAGTTTATTACTTCATAACAATAGGAAACCGATCCCCCACTAATTACTACATAATAATATAATAGATTTCTTTTCCCTTTACCTATAAGTCAAATAACAGGACAGATTGGGTTCTATAGCATTGATACGGTCGAACAAAATAGTTGAACAAAATAACAACATATGAACGTCAAACAGGTTATTTATATTTTGATCACTAAAAGATATTCAAAATTGGATCATAGAATACGAAATTAAGCAGAGAGATACGTAAGTTCTTTTTTACTTTTATGTTTTAGTTAGTTGATGGATGATATAAGATTTGTATCCTAAATATTGATCAAGAACACAGTTCGTCAAGGGACATTGGTAAATGTTATTGATTCACTTTCGTTTAGATCTTAATTATTACAAGCAGGATAGCCCGGCGTTCATCGGGTGTAATGAAAGCTTTAAAACTAACCCATGGTCCTGGAAATCAGATTTAGCATAAAGAATATGTGAAATAGTAAAATAATTGCGACAATTTACCAATCGCACTTAATAAAATAATTGCGACAATTTACAAATCGAATATATATATATATATATATATATATATATATATATATATATATATATACTAGCAGTATAGCCTGGCGTTGCTCGGGTGTAATGAAAGCTTTAAAACTAACCCATGGTTCTGGAAATCAGATTTAGCCTAAAGAATATGTGAAATAGTAAGATAATTGCGACAATTTACCAATCGCACTTAATAAAATAATTGCGACAATTTAAAAATCGATTATATATATATATAGTATATATATATATATATATATATATATATATATATATATATATATACTAGCAGTATAGCCCGGCGTTGCTCGGGTGTAATAAAAGATTTAAAAATAACCCATGGTCCTGGAGCTCAGACCCTTTGGACATTGTCACGAAAGACTAAAAAGCAATAATTGTTTCTAGTTAAAGCGAAACCGTAGACTGAAAGAAAAATGAATGGACGTAAGTCAAATTTTGATTTCCTGGTATCGATATCAAATAAGTTTTTTCGTCGTAAACTGAATTTTGAAGGCTAAATAAGTCCTCTGAATAAATGGTATCATGGCTGAGACTAAGAACTACAATTATGCCTACTTAGAGCCAAACCCAAAGCAAAAACTAAAATAAAAGAGCTGAAAAAATACAGACATACAGGCAGATAAACAAACACACACACACACAAATATCTTTCCTTATATATATGTATTATCGATTTTCTGCACTATTGTAAGAACTGCAACATTGAAACTTCTGAATATCGTTTCTTATGTCTTTGTCTATGAGTGTATCAAATTTCATTAAAATCGGGCCACTCCTTCTATAACCCGATTTTTTCGATAATCGATTTTCGGTATTTATCGGAGGTACCTCGACACATAACCTAACTAAAAACACTCGCAGACGCTTATAGTACAACTGTGTAAATTTTCAAGAAAATCGGTTCAGCTTTTTTGGAGTCTGTAAGTAACGGACACACAGACACACACAGACACACAGACACACACACACACACACACACACACGCGCGCGCACACACAGACAAAGTTTCATTTATAAATAAGTTTAGATTAGATTTTTGAAGATGAGTTTCGGGGCTTTAGAGATTTTTAAGAAATAATTATGTTCATTTTTTTTTTGTTTAAGTCAACGGGATTTGCGTATTTTTGGAAGTGAAGATTCGTCCTGTCTATAACTGTTATGTTTGTTTTGTTTTGTTTTTTTTTGTAGAAAATATTAATATTTTTGTTTTTTCCTTCAGTTTTGTTGTTGTTTTTGGTCACGTTTGAAAGAAAAAGTGTCATGTGGTAGTCAATAAGATGATTAGGGAAAACAATTGTTCACAAGGATTCGTATCAAGTTATGGAATACTTTGAAGAAAACTGGGCGAGAAGATGAATTCTCGTAATTAATCTTTATTTCATACTACAAATTGTGATCTAATTAAAGTTTTATATAAAAAAGATTGTCTAAATTTTAAATTAAGGTTAAATATAAAAATATATTAAATGTAAAAACTAAATTTAAATACAAAAAATATTTGTAGCCATATACTTCACTAAAACAGATATGTTTACCAAATAGCAATTCGTATCACTTTTAGCCCATTCTTTCCTATTCTCTTCTACCCCATATACATTTCATTACTTTTTTCTTTTTTTTTTCTCTCTTTTTTTTCTCTTTGTTAAACCCAAAAAACTAGCAATAAATGTTTAAAGGACCATACTTTATCTTATACTGTTAAATCTGTCTATAAAATCTTTATAATGTCCATTATCACCTCTCTTCCTGTTTCCCCACTTTTATTTTCAAATTCTAACTTACAACCTGCAACTCTGATTTCCGATTTTCTACCCCATTTATTTCTTAGACATAATTCGCCAATATAAGGTAAAAATTTTCCATCTCCCTTCACATTACCTGATGAAGCACTGTCCTTTCAATGTCGAAACAAAATGTACAATTTGTAGTCGAGGATAATTTAAACATGTTCTAAACTATAATTTATAATATACATATTTTTCTAACTTTATATTATATTATATTAGTTTTGTTGACTGTATAATTAGTATAATGTGATTATATAGTGGTGTGAGGATATTTGTGATTACATATGATTGATTAACTATTATCTCTTAGATAATTTTAATTTTTAAAATTTTTTAGACCCTAATTTCTTATCATTTCACCGTTAATATATGAAATTTATTTTTTTATTTTTGTTAATTTATTTTCAATTTCTCGTATCATCTTTTCTTTGTAATTTGCAGACCACCTGCCGTCTTTCTCCCACCGGCGCGACGTGGCTTCCCTGTGTCTCTTCTATAAATACTTCCACGGCTTCTGCTCCGATGAACTTAGATCACTAGTGCCCCCTAAATACGAATTTGAACGAGATACTAGATTAGCAACTAGATCCCACCCTTTTACAGTGAAACCGATAAAATGCAGCCATAACTTCTACTCCAACAGTTTCTTTCCTCGCACTCCCCGACTGTGGAATTTTCTTCCAAACGATTGCTTCCCCGACGGCTACAATCTCCAGGAGTTTAAATGTAAGGTCAATAGACACCTCCTAACACACTAACCTGCTCCCATTCTATCAAACACTCTTCCCATCTGCCCAACCCTCATCCTCGCTATCCTTACTCATCTGTTACCTTCCTCCTGACATTCCCTATGTCTAACCACTCCTTCTCTTTACCTCCCCCTATGTAGCCCCATGCGCAATAGTGGCAGTGGAATGCCTTGCTTGGGGTGAGATGATTAAAAAAAAAAATTTAAATTTATTCCTCTCTTCTTTTTTCTTCTTTCTATTTTCGTTTACCTTTCGCTTACCTTTTTTTTCTCTCTCTCTCTCTCTCTCTCTCTCTCTTTCCCACACCAAACTCCCTTTCTTTGCTTTACAAATCTACGTCTCAGCAGTCATAATGTATCTTTAAGTTTAAGTTGACATCCGCTCTTACGCGTGCTCTTTGATTATATGTTGCCTATATATATGCTTATGTATGAATGTCTATGTGAATTCACCGAACTGACGTAATGATATATTTTTCTTAAATTTTCTCTTTTAAGGGAGCGATCTTTATTTTTATTCCGCTTTTTGGGGGTCTTTGTTTGTGAATTTCATTCGTGTAAAGTTTTCTGTACAATAAAGACGGAAGCTGATGATGGTTCGCCTGTAATAGGCCAAAACTCCCGATTTACCATGAAATAACGTGTTTGCCTAATGTTTTTCTTATATTTGCTCTATATGTATTTATATACATATATATTTAGAGCACTCTTAGAGAGTTATCTTACCACTGTGTGTACAGGATACTTTTTGGGATTTTTCTATACCTACACCGCATGTTTATATGTATATATATATATATATATATATATATATATATATATATATATATATATGTGTGTGTGTGTGTTTCGGTTTTCTCTGCGTGTATGTATAAATATATCAACCCATCAAATTATAATCATTACCTTCTGCTAGCAATAGGTTCCCAACCTTTTTGCTGCGATTACCCCAAAATACAATTTCACTATTATCCATTACCCCAATGAACAAATACCCGTAATATAGGAAAAGAAGTAATTATATTTTCATACATCAACAGCAGACAAAGTTGATGGAAATTATTCAATACAATAGTACCAATCTATAATTATCAGCGGTATAGTAGCCGTAAACTAGCCGTGATTCTTAATGTGAGTGTTGAGCTTGTATTGCCTGTGCCAGTTTATTTATTCTTGGCTTTGTGACTGAAAGGGCAATTCGGGCGTCGTTTGCCACGTTGAATTTGCTATGTTTCTTGGTTGTCATTCCAAGGACACAGTGTAAAGCAGATTGCCTTTTCCCAAACCAAACATCCATTATGCCCAAAATATGGGCTCATTACCCAACTAGGCTAATTTAACCCGGGGTTGGGAACCATGGTGCTAGAGAAATCAAATTAGAAACACGATAACTATTTGTATGAGATTCATTGCGTATGGTAAAGTTGGTTGTATTAACTTTCTTGGATGCAGAAATGAATGCTGTAAAATTTGGCAGTGGGTGTATGTATCTGTATATCTGCATTTCCTATGTTCTGCTTAAATACGCATTTGTGTACGCGTTTGAGACACCAAAATTGAAATCGAATTTCAATTAAGCCAATTAGAAGCATGGGATCACATGATTTCGAACGGTCAATCGATATCAAAAAGAGCGCGGGAAGAGTGTGGGTTAGCCTACTTATCTAAAGTGGACTAAAATACGCCATATTTGAAACTCGTCCTAATGCACGAAAAGAAAAAAAAAATTACAGTAAGAGATAAAAGTAATCGTAATGGAAGAAGTTATGACAGACGGAAAGCGACAGGAAAGAACGGGGAATGTCGGGAGGAAAGATCTGGTATTGCGTGGAATGATGCAAGAGATGGAAAGTTGGGAGATCTGTCTGAACGGTGATGCGTAGGATGTCCAGCATCTTTATTTATTTATTTTTTTTTTTGGCTTTCGAGTTTGCTGTCGAATTGTTTCAACAACAATTGGTTTTTACAGATTTAAAACCTCAAGCCATAAGATATAGGATCAATATTCTGTGAAATGTAACGAGGTTCTTAGAATCAATTCTACAGCGCTGTCCGGAAAAGAAAATATCTAAAAATTGTTTTCTAGTTGTCTTCAAAATATCATAACTAATAATTCTATTGATAATTTATAACTTTCTTTACAGAAACCAAATCACTTGAAACCAAGTTATAACTAAAACAGGTAATGATTATCCCATTGATACGATTAAATAAATTTTAGTGTGACAATTTATTGCTATCACCTCTCGATAATATTTTCAAAACATATTTCTCGTCTTCTATCTATATTCTTTCATAATCATTTAATCCTGATCAAGACGGGGCCACACCTTGCATACAGCGGGTTACAGCGGAAGAAAACACAGCTAAATGGGGTATTAAGCAAAAGGATAGAAGATGAACGGGATTCAAGAAGATAGAAGATGACAGTTGAAGTGGCATTCAAATTTTGAAAGATTGTAGCTATCAAGGAAGCAAGTAAAAGCAATGGAGATCCACAAGCGGGACTTGCGAGAAAAGAAACTTTAGGAGTAGAAGTGGATATTGAATTGAACTATTTAAACGGTAAAAGTGTGGGACCTAAATGCCAATCTAGTAACATGCTTAAACTTAAATGTCTGGGCATCAATGATAAAACTCGTCAAAGCAGTTGCCAGGAAAATATTTGTATATGTGACACGATAACTAGGCATATATGTATTTTATTATAATAGATTAAAATAGATAATGGTTAAGAATAGAAAATAGTTTAAAAACATATTTAACAAAAGTGAAAAAAGAAGAGGAAAAAATAAATAAATAAATAAACGCTTTTTCTTTTATGAGGAAAATTGTGGAAGAGACAAGAAGAGTATCCGATTACTCTTTTAAATCCTACCACTCCTCCGCTAAATATTTGATTCAGTGATTTAATGTGATAAAGAGATAAGTTCAGGAGATAAAAGTTCAGGAGGTGTGTTTTTCGAATTACCCGGTCAAAGGCTGTCTTTTACTGTATCTTGACCACACATTAAGAATTTTCCTGCGGAAGCTTTATTAAGAAAAAAAAAAGATAACTGAAATTTCAGACTTACAGACGCCAATGTTTATCACCGGTGGTCTAAAGCATTTCCGGATTTCCGGATTTCCGGGTCAATTTTAAATAAATTCAGGTAATTTTTCCGAGTCAGTCAGTTGAGTTCAGCGGGGCGCGAGCTTGAAGTAAGAATCTCCGTTCGTCTTGTTTCGGTCAGTTCGGATTTGTTGATCTCCATTAATTCGAGTTAGAGCTGTGTGTCACATTCACCTGCCCCAACCGAAAAGGCTAACTCTAAACGAATAAAGCATCCTTTTCAACTCATCCAAGTTGTGGAAGTTCGCTCCTTATAGATCAATCTTGTACCCCCAGCTTGAGGCTCCGACATTTTCAACAAACTCCCGGCAAACATCACAGCGTGGAGAACGGCCGCCGGAGAAAATTGTTCGGACCGTCCGTTGGGTGTTACATATAAATGGCAGAGCGAAACGATGTACCTCGTTGTGAAGGCGACTGAAATCGAGGTGCCAGTCCGGATCGAATATATTGTAGATACTTTGTGGGGTTTTTCAAGAAGTATTTGTAATTGATTTGATCTCATTTCTAGGTGAGCTTGTATGTAAACAATGGTCGAAATTATACTATTTTGGTCACGTTTACCCTTGAGACGCTCCGTAAAATGTGCTGGATTTCATACAAGAGACATAAATAAACTTTGGACAAGTTTATACATGAGTCTGTACACAACGAAAAATTTTTGTTTACATATGCAGGTCAGGTTTATACTTGAGAATTTACGCATACAAGGTTAGTTTTTATCTAGGTATGCGGGAAAGTATTGGTCAGGTTCATACTTAAGTCTCTTCGCAACAAACGTTGGTTTTTATTTATGTATGCAGGTAAATATTGGTCGGGTTTATACTTGAGAGTGTACACAATAACTTGTTGGGTTTTATTTAAGTAAGCAGGTAAATATTGGTTGGGTTTAACAAGAGTTTTACGCAAACAAAGGTAGGGTTTTATTTCACTGTGCAGATAAATATTGATCAGGCTTATACTTGAGTGTGTACACAATCACTTGGGTTTTATTTAAGTAAGCAGGTAAATATTGGTCGGCTTTATACTTGAGTTTTTACGCAAACATTGGTTGGCTATTTTTTAAGTGCGCAGGTAAATATTGGTCGGGTTTAGACTTGAGTTTGTACTCAAACACTGGTTGGCTATTTTTTAAGTGCGCAGGTAAATATTGGTCGGGTTTATACTTGAGTTTGTACTCAAACATTGGTTGGCTATTTTTTAAGTGCGCAGGTAAATATTGGTCGGGTTTATACTTGAGTTTGTACTCAAACATTAGTTGGCTATTTTTTAAGTGCGCAGGTAAATATTGGTCGGGTTTATACTTGAGTTTGTACTCAAACATTGGTTGGCTATTTTTTAAGTGCGCTGGTAAATATTGTTCGTGTTTATACGTGCATCTGTACACAATCTCAGGTTGGGTTTTATTTAAGCAGGTAAATATGGGTCGGGTTTATACTTGACTTTTACGCAAATATTGGTTGGCTATTTTTTAAGTGCGCAGGTAAATATTAGTCGGGTTTATACTTGAGTTTTTACGTAAACATTGGTTGGCTATTTTTTAAGTGCGCAGGTAAATATTGGTCGGGTTTGTACTTGAGTTTGTACTCAAACATTTGTTGGCTATTTTTTAAGTGCGCTGGTAAATATTGGTCGGGTTTAGACTTGAGTTTGTACTCAAACATTGGTTGGCTATTTTTTAAGTGCGCAGGTAAATATTGGTCGGGTTTAGACTTGAGTTTGTACTCAAACATTGGTTGGCTATTTTTTAAGTGCGCAGGTAAATATTGGTCGGGTTTATACTTGAGTTTGTACTCAAACATTGGTTGGCTATTTTTTAAGTGCGCAGGTAAATATTGGTCGGGTTTAGACTTGAGTTTGTACTCAAACATTGGTTGGCTATTTTTTAAGTGCGCAGGTAAATATTGGTCGGGTTTATACTTGAGTTTGTACTCAAACATTGGTTGGCTATTTTTTAAGTGCGCAGGTAAATATTGGTCGGGTTTAGACTTGAGTTTGTACTCAAACATTGGTTGGCTATTTTTTAAGTGCGCAGGTAAATATTGGTCGGGTTTATACTTGAGTTTGTACTCAAACATTGGTTGGCTATTTTTTAAGTGCGCAGGTAAATATTGGTCGGGTTTAGACTTGAGTTTGTACTCAAACATTGGTTGGCTATTTTTTAAGTGCGCAGGTAAATATTGGTCGGGTTTAGACTTGAGTTTGTACTCAAACATTGGTTGGCTATTTTTTAAGTGCGCAGGTAAATATTGGTCGGGTTTATACTTGAGTTTGTACTCAAACATTAGTTGGCTATTTTTTAAGTGCGCAGGTAAATATTGGTCGGGTTTAGACTTGAGTTTGTACTCAAACATTGGTTGGCTATTTTTTAAGTGCGCTGGTAAATATTGTTCGTGTTTATACGTGCATCTATACACAATCTCAGGTTGGGTTTTATTTAAGCAGGTAAATATGGGTCGGGTTTATTCTTGTGTTCACCATTCAAAACGAGATTTAATTTAGACATCAATTGAAAACATGTAATATTTAAAAGGCTTTACTTTTCATTTCATTTTGTTTGTAACATTCGATCTCTTCCAAGTGAATTTTTGTTTTAAAATACGCCCTTGATTTATTTTCACTCCGTAAATTATGGCTTAACTTAAAATTCCTTCCGTCTCTGCAATGGTTCTAGTCTCTCAATGACGCATCAATATCTCGTTTCTACTTTGTTTATTGCCTGAAATTCTCTCACCACGAACACAATAGCTGACGGTGGGCTGGACTGATGCTAAAAATCACTTCATAAAAGAAAGAAACAACAATAATGTTAATAAATTAATAGATTTCAAAGAGACTCGGAGGTTTAATAGGGAGGATTTTCCCGGTATTAATTTTAAGCGTTGAATAATCACATTTCAGCGAAGTTCGTGACTTGCCTATGATTTGAAAGACTTGGAATGGAAAAGTATCAACTGGGTGATTGTGTGAAGACAACGAGAGGTCAACTGTTAGGGATTCTGATAGTCTGTCTCTGATTTAGTTTTCGATTACCCAAAAATCTCAACTTTATTATTTTTCGATACAACTTTTCGTTCTCTGTTTAGTGACTGAGGTAGTTGTGCTTATCATCAAATCTCAAATAGAGAGTTTTCAAGACAAAGTATACATTCAAGATATTCAATATTCATTCTAAGGTAAGCAGCATTCCTATACAATCAATGTATATTTCTGAAATGATGGTTGCTTGGTTCTTTTGGCGGGTCATTTATTGCCAACTAAATGTTATTTATCTATTTCTGGTAAAACCTTTTTGCTTTCAACAATTTATTCAAAGTGTGTATATATTTCTGAGTTGAGGTTATTTATTTAACTTTTTACACAATTTATCTTGTTTGAACCGTTGTCCTCATCCTTATAATTATTCAAAGTCTGTATAAATTTCTGAGTTGAGGTTTTGTAACTATTTACACCATTTATGCTGTGTGGACTATTGCCATATTCACGGCGTTTCGGTCGTTTTGGCTCCGGTATTGTTCAGATGGTTATTAAATAGTATAAATGACAGATGGTTATTAAATAGTATAACTGACAGATGGTTATTAAATAGTATAACTGACAGATGATTATTAAATAGTATAAATGACAGACGGTTATTAAATAGTATAAATGACAGATGGTTATTAAATAGTATAAATGACAGACAGTTATTAAATAGTATAAATGACAGATGATTATTAAATAGTATAAATGACAGTTATTAAATAGTATAAATGACAGATGGTTATTAAATAGTATAACTGACAGATGGTTATTAAATAGTATAACTGACAGATGGTTATTAAATAGTATAAATGACAGACGGTTATTAAATAGTATAAATGACAGACAGTTATTAAATAGTATAAATGACATCTGATTATTAAATAGTATAAATGACAGTTATTAAATAGTATAAATGACAGATGGTTATTAAATAGTATAACTGACAGATGGTTATTAAATAGTATAACTGACAGACGGTTATTAAATAGTATAAATGACAGATGGTTATTAAATAGTATAAATGACAGATGGTTATTAAATAGTATAAATGACAGACAGTTATTAAATAGTATAAATGACAGATGATTATTAAATAGTATAAATGACAGTTATTAAATAGTATAAATGACAGATGGTTATTAAATAGTATAACTGACAGATGGTTATTAAATAGTATAACTGACAGATGGTTATTAAATAGTATAAATGACAGACGGTTATTAAATAGTATAAATGACAGACAGTTATTAAATAGTATAAATGACATCTGATTATTAAATAGTATAAATGACAGTTATTAAATAGTATAAATGACAGATGGTTATTAAATAGTATAACTCACAGATGGTTATTAAATAGTATAACTGACAGATGATTATTAAATAGTATAAATGACAGACGGTTATTAAATAGTATAAATGACAGATGGTTATTAAATAGTATAAATGACAGATGGTTATTAAATAGTATAAATGACAGACAGTTATTAAATAGTATAAATGACAGATGATTATTAAATAGTATAAATGACAGTTATTAAATAGTATAAATGACAGATGGTTATTAAATAGTATAACTGACAGATGGTTATTAAATAGTATAACTGACAGATGGTTATTAAATAGTATAAATGACAGACGGTTATTAAATAGTATAAATGACAGACAGTTATTAAATAGTATAAATGACATCTGATTATTAAATAGTATAAATGACAGTTATTAAATAGTATAAATGACAGATGGTTATTAAATAGTATAACTGACAGATGGTTATTAAATAGTATAAATGACAGATGGTTATTAAATAGTATAAATGACAGTTGATTATTAAATAGTATAAATGACAGACAGTTATTAAATAGTATAAATGACAGATGGTTATTAAATAGTATAAATGACAGATGATTATTAAATAGTATAAATGACAGTTATTAAATAGTATAAATGACAGATGGTTATTTAATAGTATAACTGACAGATGGTTATTAAATAGTATAAATGACAGATGGTTATTAAATAGTATAAATGACAGTTGATTATTAAATAGTATAAATGACAGACAGTTATTAAATAGTATAAATGACAGATGGTTATTAAATAGTATAAATGACAGATGGTTATTAAATAGTATAACTGACAGATGGTTATTAAATAGTATAAATGACAGATGGTTATTAAATAGTATAAATGACAGATGGTTATTAAATAGTATAAATGACAGATGATTATTTAATAGTATAAATGACAGATGGTTATTAAATAGTATAAATGACAGATGGTTATTAAATAGGATAAATGACAGATGGTTATTAAAAAGCACTAATCTTTTATTACTGCGTCTTTTTACATAAGGCACTGGCTTACATTAAGTCCCACTTGACAGGTCCCACATCTTCAAATGATGCGTGTTTCGTTCTCTAAAGGTCTTTATCAAAGAACAAATATTAGATTTGATTTTATCCAATACTAGCAGTTTATCCCGGTTTTACTCGGTTAGTTTAAGGAATAATAAGAATAAAAAACATATGATGAATTTACACAGCAAATAGTTACACAACGTCCACCCTCATCACTTTTATAGATACAGATATCAATGTAGAGTGTCAGTATTGGAGGGGGAGGAACAACATATATAGATATAGATATTATAGATTGGGGTTATCGATTCTATATTATAATCAATACATAAACTGATCCCTGGCTTAGTGGGAGTGATAATATATATTTTTCTACCCCTAATTTTGGCTTTCTGAAACAATTCAAGATGTCGTTAACGTGAAAAATTTTGATCTCCATCTGAGTGTAACTCCCGCCGAGCCACACCGCAAAATGCAAAGACTAAGTCGAATCTATCAAAGAAACAAATACTTACACAACGTCCACCCTCGTCACTTTTATAAATATAGATAAAAGCTCAAGTTGTACGGTTACATTTGAAATTTTAAAGAGAGATGAAATGTGTATTTATGAATGGGAAAGAATGTGATGCTGAAGAGGAAAGTTAAGGTTTGGAGCCTTGGTTTGTAAATGTCCTGATTGAACTGCTCAAGTTAGCACCCACGCGGGACTTTCATCTAAAACATGACAGTTCTGGCGAAAGCAGATGCGTAAATAGAACTCTCTTACATATGCAACAATGGTGTTTTAACTCCGTAATATTGTTCTTGTCTGACCCAGCTGCAAAGGTCTGAATGGCCCGAAATAGAAAATTGTGTTCATCAGAATATATGCAAGGGAAATAGTGACAGAGTACTGACAAGCTTACAACATTGCGTACGTGAAGGAAAAGAGGTTACAGCGGGAATCATACGCCTTCTTCCAGATAAAGTTAACGATTTAGTCAAGTTTGTGAAGAGTAGACTTCAGTTTCCGAACGAGAAATCGAAGAGCCTAATTCGAATAGCCAAATTCATTCCTAGGAAGTTTGGGTCACTGTGTCGGGCCAGGAAGTTTTTTTTTACCCCTGAATCCATCTTGCACATATACAAATCAACCATACTATCCTTGATGTAACCCCTTTGATACTTATGTGTGGGACACATTTGAGACGAGAGACTAACAAAACTCCTTTTAGCACCAAAGGTGAACTGAAGGCATGTATTATGGCAGTATTCACTAACATTAAAAAAAAGTTAACGATTTTATTCACGAGTAAAGTTTGTGAAGCAGTAAATTTTGGTTCCGAGTTCGAATAGCTTGATCCACTGCTAGGAAGGTTGGGTCACTGTGTCAGGGCAGGAAGTTTTTTACGCCTGAATCCATCTTGCACATATAAAAAATCCACCATTCCACCGTGCATGGAATACTGTTTTCATATCTGGTCGGCAGCCCCTGCTGTTCATCTCAGTATTCTCGACACGCTCTAAATGAGAATCTGTAATGTGATTAGTCCAGACATGGCAACTCCACTCCAGTCACTTTCTCATCAGCGGGATGTGTCTTCTCTCTGTCTCTACAAATATTTTCGTGGCTTCTGGTCCGAGGTACTTAGGTCACTGGTGCCTCCTTCAAAGAATTTACTCGTGCAACAAGACTGGCATCAAGGTCCAGCCCATTTACAGTTTGATCAACCAAATGCAGGCGAGACTTCTACTCTATCAGCTTCTTTTCTCGCGCTTCTCGTTTGCGTAAATCCCTTTCCATATACTTGCTTTCCTGACGGCTACAACCTCCAAGAATTTAAATGCAAATTCAATTCCTATCTCTAATCTACCACACTCCAGCCCTTTTCTATATCACCCCGTGTATCTTGTTTTTTTTTTCTTTCTCTCTACTTTTATAACTGTCTTTAATCTTGTGTTCACATCCTTCTCTTGCTCTTTCTCTTTCACCCCCTGTAGCTGGTTTTTCTTTGTCTTCACTCGCCTCCTGCCTAATACTTCAAATCTCATGTAATTCCAGCCCTTTCTACATCACCCCGTGTATCTTATTCTTTCCGATCTCTCTACTTTTGCAACTGTCTTCACTTCTGTGTTCACATCCTTCTCTTGCTCTTTCACTTTCACCCACTGTAGCTGGTTCATCTTTCTCTTCACTCTCCTCCTGCCTAATACTTCAAATCTCTTATGTAATTCCATCCCCTTCTACATCACCCCGTGTATCTTGTTCTTTACCTTTCTCTTTACCTTTGTAACTGTCTTCACTCCGGTGTTCCCATCCTTCTCTTGCCCTTTCTCCTTCACCCCCTGTAGCTGGTTCGTCTTTGTTTTCACTCTTTTCTTGTCTAAAAAAATTAACTCTCTTATGTTGCCCCCTTCACATCAGTGGCGGTACCGCCTTGCTTAGGGGGGAAATGATTAAAATAAAATTGCAGTTGAATTTGTTGCATTAACTTACGTGAAAAAACTATGGGAAAGGGATTATTCCGTTTCTACCCTCCAGCTATGATTTTAAAAATCATGAAAGTTTAGGTTATATAGCCTTGATTGGTTACCGCAGAAAGTAATGGCAACCTACTATGAGAAATTCTTCTGCTCCGTGATTCATGTCTCTTTGGAGACATGACGGCCCAATCGTGTATCACATATGGCGCTTAACTGAGTGGTTTTCGTTTATAATTAGAGTATTTTTCCAATCTTTATATCGTAATAAGAATGTGCGGTGTGGTACAGAAGATATCAGCTCCGAACTCGAAATCGAAGAGCCGAGTTCGAATTCTATTTGAATTCGTTGCATTCAATTTCACACAAATACCTTGGTAAATGTATTAATGCATCCTTTCTCCCTTAAGTTATGGATTAAATAGCAGGTCAGATATAGTTCTATAACCTTGGTTGTATCAATTGTATCGCAGAAAGCAATGGCAACCTAATGCGGGATAATCTTCAGCCCAGTCAGTCAAGTATCTTTCGAGACATGATCGCCCAAGCGTGTTTCACGGATGGCACTTAACTGACTGACTGAATATAATAGTTGGAATAATGATTAAGGCTTATATTGGTCATAAAGTGGGGGATCAGTTTATTACTTCATAACAATACGGAACCGATCCCCCACTAATTACTACATAATAATATAATAGATTTCTTTTCCCTTTACCTATGAGTCAAATGACAGGACATATTGGGTTCTATAGCCTTGGTCGGCAACCAGTTTACCGCAGAAAGCAATGGCAACCTAATGAGGGATAATCTTCTGCCCAGTCAGTCAAGTATCTTTCGAGACATGATCGCCCAAGCGTGTATCACGTATGGCATTCAACTGACTTACTGAATATAATATTGTCATGAATTAAGATGCTGATCCCCTACTAATTACTTCTTAATAATATAATACATCTCTTCCACCTCTAGCTATAAGTCAAATAAAGGACAGATTGGGTTCTATAGCCGTGGCTCGCAACCGGTCTACTGCAGAAAGAAATGGCGACCTACTGCGGGATAATCTTCTGTCCACTCAGTCATTTCTCTTTCAAGATATGACCGTCCAATCGTGTATCACGTATGGCACTCAACTGACTAAATGTACGAATATCCTTATTCAGCAAAGCAATCATCTATCTAAACTTATTTATAAATAGATCTTTGTCTGTGTGTGCGTGTACGTGTGTGTGTGTGTGTGTGTCCGTTATCTATAGACTCCGAAAAGGCTGAACCGACTTTCTTGAAAATTTATGCAGTTATACTATAACCGTCTGCGAGTGTTCTTAACTAGGTTTTGTGTCGAGGTACCCCCGATAAATATCGAAAATCGATAATCGAAAAAATCGTGATATAGAAGGAGAGGTCCGATTTTAATCAAATTTGATACACTCATAGACAAAGACATAAGAAAAGATATTCAGAAAGTTCAAGAAAATTCAAGAAAATTGATAATATATATATATATATATATATATATATATATATATATATATATATAAGGCAAGATGTTTGTGTGTGTGTCTGTTTATCTACCTGTATGTTAGTATTTTTTTCAGCCCTTTAATTTCAGTTTTTGCTTCGGGTTTGGCTCTAAGTAGGTATAATTGTAGTTCTTAGTCTCAGCCATGATATCATTTACTCAGAGGACTTATTTAGCCGTCAAAATTCAGTTTTCGATGAAAAAAACTTATTTGATATCAATACCAGGAAATCAAAATTTGATTTACATCCATTCACTTTTCTTTCAGTCTACGATTTCGTTTTAACTGGAAACAACTATTGCTTTTTAGGTTTTCGTGCCAACGTCCAAAGTGTCTGAGCTCCAGGACCATGGATTAGTTTTAAAGCTTTCAATACACCCGAGCAACGCCGGGCTATACTGCTAGTTAATATATAAGTTTGTGATATTCCATTTGCGGCCTCTTCTTGGCGGGTGACAGAAGGATTAGAAAATTGTATGCCTGACTATAAGTCCTGTGTTCAAATCTCACCATGATCCATTTCTCAGGAAGGTGACTTTTTGATTCTATAGGACTGGAGAGGTGACCGTAGCGAGCGATACATTTGCAAACTGCCCTAAATCTATATCAGGGGTCGACACAAGCTTTTTGAGTGGGATTGAGCTGTCGATGAATGCACTAGTACGAATTCATAAGCAATCGTAACCGACATATTAATCACACTTGATTTATTCAGTCTGCATTCTTTTCCATAATCTGTAACTAGGGTTGGGTCAGCATAGTTGTAGGCCCTGCATAAACCCTTAGTGTGTGCAAAATAAACAAACATGCCCTGAACAAGCGTCTACAACAGAGATTGACTAATCGCCTTATCTGGGTTGTGGTGCAGGGGATATCAGCTCGGAACGAGAAATCGGAGGACCGAATTTGAATATAATGTATTCAGTCAGTCAAGTGATACACACTTGGGAGATCATACGTGATACACGCTTGGGCGATCTTGTCTCGAAAGAGACATGACTGACTGGACAGAAGATTATCCCGCAGTATGTTGCCATTACTTTTTGTTGTAGAATGGTTGCCAACCAAAATTATAGAACCCAATCTGTCCATCTATTCAACCCATAGCTGGAGGGGAAAGAGATGGATTAATAATTAGGTTCTCTTGTCTTGATTGGCTAGAAAGAAATAGCAACCTACTGCGGAAAATTATTCTACCTAGACAGTCATAAATGGCAAGGGATATAATTGCCTAGGTGTATATCTCGGTGTATATCTCGTATGGCACTTAAATGATTGATGGTTGTCTCAGTCAGTCAGTCAGTCAGTCAGTCAGTTAGTCAGTTAATTGCCATACAGGATAGATGCTTGGACGATCATGTCCGAAAGAGACATTACTGACTGGGCAGAAGGTTTTCCTGAAGTAGGTTGCCATTACTTTCTGTGGTAGACTGGTTGCCAACAAAGGCTATAGAACTTAATCTGTTCTGCTATTTAACCCACAGCTGTAGGAAAAAGAGGTGGATTATATTATTAAGTACTAATTATGGGGGATCAGTTTAATACTTCATGCCAATTAAAAAACGATCCCCCATTTTATGACAAGTAGAAGCTTTAATTATACTATTCACTTAATTGAAGTGCCATACGTGATACACTCTTTGAGTGATCGTGTTTTGAAAAAGACAAAACTGACTTGGCAGAAGACTGTCTTGCAGTAGGTTGCCATTACTTTCTGTGGTAGACTGGTTGCCAGCCAAGGCTATAGAACCATATATATCCTGCTATTCAGCCAACAGCTGCAACGAAAAGTGACGGATTCATATCTTTTCCAAGGGTATTTGCAAGTATGTGAATGCAACGAACTCAACTGGAATTCGAACTCAGCTCTCCGATTTGTTCTGATAGCTACTGAACCACTACTCGAATACAAACAGCTAGGCATCACGTCTGAAACCATCTTGCACATATATAAATCTACAATCCGCCCTCGCATTGAATGCTGCTGACATATCTGTCGGGTGCCCCTGCTATCCACCTCGGTGTCTTTGACAAAATCCAAGGAAAATCTGATAGTCACCAGTAGAAGTGTAGCCCAATATACCAAATACAGGTCGGGGATACTAGAAACAATCAGGTACTAAAATTTAAATACTTGGGAAGTGTTATAACAGAAGACGGAAAGTGCGACACAGAGATCCGAAGGCGAATTGGCATGGCGAAGGAAGCATTCCAGAAGTTGAGTAAGGTATTAAGAAACAGGACAGTTTTGCTAGAAACTAGGAAGAGAGTACTGGATTGCTACGTGATGTTTGTCCTTCAATATGGCAGTGAATGCTGGACAATACCATCAAAGATGAAGGAAAAACTTGAAGCAACTCGAATGTGGTTCTACAGAAGGATGCTGCGAATATCATAGATCGAGCATATGAGCAATGATGATGTATTGGACATGATGGAAACAAAAGGGAAATTATTACTGAGCATCAAAAAGCTGAAGTTCCTGGGACACGCAATGAGGAAGGAGGGCCTGGAGAACCTGACACTAACAGGCCAGATAGAGGCAAAAAGAGACAGAGGAAAGCGACGGATAACATATTTGAAGGACCTAATCAGGTGGATGACGGAACGAGGGTTGCGTCGTGTAACAGGAGAAGGCGTGCTTAGAGCCACCAGGGATAGGGGAACGTGGAAAGCCATGATCGCCTACGTTCTGAAGGGACAGGGAACATAGAGAGAGAGAGAGAGAGAGAGAGATCCCGACCTGGCAGCTCAGATACAGTCAATTTCTCACCGGTGCAATGTGACATCTCTGTGTTTCTTCTACATGTAATTTCACGGCTTCTGCTCCGATGAACTTAGCTTTCTGGTTCCTTCTGCGCGTGAATTCACTCGAGCCACAAGATTAACAACTAGAATGCCCTCCCTTTTAATGTGAAACCAATAAAATGTAAACACAGATTCTACACCATTAAGCTTCCTTTCTCGCACTTCCGTTTACTTGCTTCCCCGACAGTTACAAACTAAAGGAGTTTAAGTGTAAAATCAATAGTCATCTCCTATCTTGCTAAATTGCATCCTCTCTCACATGTTCTTTTCTCCGTCTATACCACTCTCAGTATCTTAATCCTTCTCTTACCCACTTCCTGACACCCCCTGTAACCTGTCAGTCTTTCTCATAACTTAGCTCCTATGTAACCTCCTGCGCACCAGAGACTGTCTTGCTTGGGGCGATATGATTATAAAAAAAATTACTGTCAATTCAGGATACAGTTTGATTTATTTTTTTGATACGGAATATAAGCAACAGTTCTCGAACTAAAACACTGTATTGAGAATTCCGGTATTAATTTTTAACCGGATTTAAGCGAAATTTCTTAAATTTCTGTTAAGGTTGCAGTGTCCAAAACACGCATATATTTCCAATTGGACTGCTGACGAACGAATGTTATTTCATTCGTTGATCCTTATAAACTCTGGCAAAAGCGGACTCTTTGTCTTGGCGTGGCCGGAAAGTAATTAGACAAATTGTGAAGACGTTGTTGCAGTGGTCGTAAACTTTGAAATAATGTGCCTCCTTAATATTAGTCGTGGTTTGCCAATTATACGCCCGGGGTCTTGGCTTGGGACGAAGGAGAGAAAGTTCTCTGCTAATTTCTTGTACTCATTATCCGGGCACTAACAGTTAATTTAGAATAAACAATGTTAGTTTGAGAGTAATGTTTCGACCAGATGAATAGTTAACATGTTCAATGTCTATTAGAAATATGTTAAAATTATGACCTCTAGTGCAATTGTGGTTTCTTATATAGAATAATTCGTGGATTTATTATTGGTTGTGCGTTTAATAAAATGAATAAATTAAGATTGGCCTGTGTCGCAATAATAAAACCAATTTTAATGTTTTCCTGCTTTTTACATATATCATAGTAATGAAAATGGAATATCATTAATTAAATTACAATTTGTGGATTTATTATTGGTTGTGCGTTTAATAAAATGAATAAATTAAGATTGGCCTGTGTCGCAATAATAAAACCAATTTTAATGTTTTCCTGCTTTTTACATATATCATAGTAATGAAAATGGAATATAATTAATTAAATTACAATTTGTGGATTTATTATTGGTTGTGCGTTTAATAAAATGAATAAATTAAGATTGGCCTGTGTTGCAATAATAAAACCAATTTTAATGTTTTCCTGCTTTTTACATATATCATAGTAATGAAAATGGAATATCATTAATTAAATTACAATTTGTGGATTTATTATTGGTTGTGCGTTTAATAAAATGAATAAATTAAGATTGGCCTGTGTTGCAATAATAAAACCAATTTTGATGTTTTGCTCTTTTTTACATATATCGTAATAATGAGAAAGGAATATTATTATTCAAATACATTTAAATAATATTATTCTGTTTTTTTTCTTTATAAATATTTGTACTTTTCTCTTGTATATCATAGTTTATCATTAGTTTTGATTTTGTAATTTTTATGTTTCCTTCTATAAGTTTTATGTTTGAATTAGAAATCAAAAGTTTTTGAAGTTTGCGTGGTACAAGTTTTTATACGGGTAGTGGGTACTTTTGGGCTTCAGATACTTCATAAAGTATTGCTCCTCATCTTCAACAGTGTCATAGGTTATTTCTTTCAGTTCCATGTCATCTGGATCTGATTCATGATTCTGACTGAATCTGTCTTAGTTTTGTCTCGGTTTCTGAATCACCCTCTCTGTGTAGATTCCTGTTTTGAATGTTTTAGGCGTGAAAAATGTTTATTAGTAGATCTCGTATTTCTTGGTTTCTTCCACGCATTGAGACATTTATTGACAAAAATCTTGCATAACATTGTCTAAGTCATCTGTCTAGTTTGTTTCTACCCGGAAATGGAGAATTGCCTCAAAAGAACATAGAGAGGAAAAGAGTGAGTTTGAAAAAGAACGAGAGACAGAGAAATATTTATATTTTGTCCTCATTTTTAAAAAAATCGGTTACATTTCAATAGTTTATTTCTTAGCTAATTTCACTACAAGTTAAATAGAATATTTGAAAATTAGGCTTCAACATCGTCATAGTCAGAAGCAGGTATTTTGTATAAAAATAAAGCAAGGCTATTATATTATTAGTTTGTCCCAAAAGTTCGTAAACACTTGCAAAAAGTTGAAATTTTACTCGCCAAATAATCTAAGGTTACCAGAAAACACTTGCAAAAAATTGAAATTTTACTCGCAAAAGCAACAGAAATTATTGCTCAAAATAAAGACCATCATTTTCGAAGACTTTCTGCCATCGATCTGCAAGTTTTCGGATCTGGTCAAAGTACCATTCAGCCGGCTTCGAATCAAAAATTTATTGACACGCTTCCTCGACTTCATCAAACGAATCGAATAGGCGGCCCCTCAGACAGTGTTGCATTGAGAGGAAAAAGCCGTACTCTGATGGAGCACAGTCAGGACTGTAGGCTGGATGTGGCAGAACCTCAATGCCGTCCAGCTCTTCAAACTTATCTTTGGTCTTCCTGGCGGTGTGTGGCTTGGCATTGTCCTGCTGCATCAAAGCGCGCTTTTGGTTGATCAGAATTGGGTACTTTTGCTTCAACTTTTCATAGACCCGCTCAAGTTGCTGACAGTAAAGTTCGGCACTGATGGCACGACCATTTGGAACAACTCAAAATGCACGATTCCTTCAAAACTCCATTATACTCACAACACGACTTTCTTGCCTGTTTTGGAACCGACTGTCTCTTGCTCTGAACCCATCGCATGTCTCGATTGTACTGGACCAGATAGACACATTTCGTAAGTGTTTACGAACTTTTGGGAAAACCAAATAAAAAACAGATTCTTCCTTAGATCTTTCGGAGTTTTCATTCATTTGAATTTTTCTCATTGGTATCAGTCTTCAGCTTTTGTCTGACAACTAATGCATCCACGTTGAAAATATTCTTATTCTTCTATGTGCCATGTTCTTTCAGCACGTAGGCGATTATGGCCCTCCACGTCTCCCTATCTGTGGAGGCTCTTAGCGCGCTTTCTCTTGTAGCCCCATCCAAACATCGTTCACTCATTCACTTGCTTAGGCCGGTCAAGTATAATACCCGCTACTTTCCCCTGTCTTTCCTTCCCTCTATCTGATCTGGGAGTAGATTCTCCAAACCTTCCTTCCTCATTACATGTCCTAGGAACTTTAGCTGCCTTTTTCTAATGCTCCCATGCTTGATCTATCGTATCTGCAGCATCCTTCCGTAGAACCACATTTCAGTAACTTTAGGTTTTCCTTCTTCTTTGATGAGATTGTCCAGTATTCACTGTCATGCGAAAAAACAGACATCACATAGCAATCTAGTACCCTCTTTTTGGTTTCTAGCGAAACCAGAGGCAAAGGTTTGTAAGTTTAAGCGAAGCTGCCATCACATTAACCGAACGAAAGAATGTGGTTTTGTTATGTACGATTTAAAAAAAAATATTGCTTTCGTTCACACGACGACGTAAGCTTTTGATCTGATCTTGCCTGTTTGCTAATACAGTGGTAACTCTACTTACGAAAGGCTAGACATACGAAATTTTCAGGTTGCGAAACGCCTCTTCAGAAAAATATTGCGTCTTCTTAAGAAATAAATTTCAGGATACGAAAAGCGAAAATTTCAAAATACGCACTGCTACTCTCAGCTCCCATAGTCCATCGAACGTAAACATACTTGTCGCATCCTGTATCTTGGTTTGAAAGTGGCGCGTCCGAGCTGCTCTGCCATTGGCTATTGCCCAGCATCTTCCTGGCATCCCATTAGCTAGGAGGAACCTCTAGGTGTATGTGTGTATACACAGCTTCTTCTTCGTTTTCTCGTCGGGCCACGAGGATCACCGAAGCCTCAGTTTATTCTTTACATAATGTACAACTCTCATTATGTTTATGCAGTAATGTGCGTTGTGGTGCAATGGATATCGGCGCGGAACGAGAAATCGGAGAGCCGAGTTCGAATTCTAGTTGAATTCCTTGCATTCACTTACGCCCAAAAACCCTTGGGAAAGGTATTAATCCGTCTCTACCTTCCATTATGGGTTAAATAACAGGACTGATTGGGTTCTATAGCCTTGGTCGGCAGACAGTCTACCGCAGAAAGCAATGGCAACCTACTGCGGGATAATCATCTGCCCAGTCAGTCATGTCTCTTTCGAGACATGATCGCCTAAGTGTTTATCACGTATGGCACTTAACTAACTGAATCTAATTCTATCATGTATTTTTTATAGGTTTGGATGCATTTTTATGATTTATTAAAAAATTATCTCCGAATTTTGGGGGACTTGGAACCGATTAGGGCATTTGTAGGGTAAAAAGCGTCTCTACTTACGAAATTTTCAGGTCACAAACCGACTTCCAGAACAAATTAATTTCGTAAGTAGAGGTACCACTATATATATATTTTTTTAAATCATCTCACCCCAAGCAAGGCATTCCACTTCCACTATTGCGCATGGGGCTACATATGGAAAGTTAAGAGAAGGAGTGGTTAGACATAGGGAATGTCAGGAGGAAGGTGACAGATGAGTAAGGATAGCGAGGATGAGGGTTGGGCA
>JBBBDQ010001410.1:2452500-2457500 GCA_037127315.1 Ascarosepion bandense | reverse complement strand
CTAAAACTGCCGTTCTCTGTATAGGCAGGAGTATATGTACACATCAGGCGAGTCCGTTATACCAGTAAAAAGGGGAGATCCCACAACAATAAAAATAAATCTACACTTTAAACAAAACGTTTAAGATTTAACACATTTTTCCACCTATACAGATTTATCACTTTGAAACAACCTCTATTTCTGTTTTCAATGTACCGCTACAAGGAGAGAATGGTGCGTACGGAAAACAAAAGGTTGGAACAAGTCCTGGATCTACACAGATATCTAAAAGGGAAGATCCTTAAATTAAATGAAAAAGTGGATCCTATAATAAAACATCTCACATCCCAAGAAAAAAAAAGAATGAAGAACAGAAAAACTAGTGGAATATCTCAAGACACGATATGAAGAATTTGACGAGATCGCTATCTCACACATCCAGTACTAAGCCTTTAAAATAAAGAGACAAAACCTCAAAATGTGGGACAGCCTAATGAACCAAAGAAAATTAGCATTTTACAATTCTATCAAAAACAAAGAAACTGCCATCATATAGGGAATATTTAAAGAAGGGGAAGATATCATCTTACCAAGAAAATTTCAAGAAGTAATAACAGCTCACGATACAGAGGAGCAATAACTAATTAAAAAAAAAAAAACTCAGCCTAACCAAACTACAGACTAACATCGATATACAAGAGAACAGAACTCTAAACTATATAAAAAAAAACACGGAAATAGATAGCGCCATACTAACAAAAATAAAAGACACATACGCTTAAGTTAGTTAAGTGCCATACGTGATACACGCTTGGGCGATCATGTCTCGAAACAAACCTGACTGACTAGGCAGAAGATCCCTCAGTAGGTTGCCGTTGCTTTCTGCGGTAGACTAGGCTATAGAACCCAGTCTGTCCTGTTATTTAACCCATAACTGGAAGGAATAGAGGGTTTAATACCTTTCCCAAGGGTATTTGTGCGTAAGTGAATGCAATGAATTCGGCTGGAATTCGAACTCGGCCCCCTGATTTCTCGTTCCGAGCCGATATCCAATGCTCCACAACGCACATCCTTCCCTTAAGAAACCCAAAGATTCTTATCAGAATTTAAGGGATCCAAATACGAGAAGAAAGAGAAATCCCTGACCATTATAGAAAAGAAAATAACATGGATGAAAATACTACCAAAGCAAAAGGAATCAGAGAGTAAAAAAATAGGAAAGATAAAAAAAATCCTTAAGAAAGAATCGAACCCCTGGAGAAAGCACATCAAAATTGAGGTAAGCATATCAGAGTATACAACCACACACGCATCAGATAGACTCACCATGTCATGCCAAACTACCCACTCTCTATCTGATATATCCCGGGAAGGAATATCAGGGAAAAGAATTGTGTAAGAATAATACTTAACACTGAAGATAGATTAGAAGAGATTTAATAGACAACCGTACAATAAACCAAGAGACGTACAAGAACAATCAACGAATAGTCACAGGATTAACAATAAAGTAGAAAATGTCTCCGTCTATGACGTATGCGTCCGTCTAGTGACGTATGCTGACGTATACCCTATCCATTACGGGATAGGATCGGATGTTCCTCCTAAAAAAATATATACATTTTAGAAAAAAAATTATCTAAATACATTTTTGAAGAAAAAAAAAGTTTTACCAGCAATACATTTTTGAATACAAAACTAGAAGACATCTTCAGATTTTTTTTTTTTATAAGCGTTTCACCCCGAGCAAGGCATGTCACTGCCACTACTGTGCAGGGGGCTACGTAGAGTGGAGAAAGGCTGATTAAATATAGGAAATAACAGAGGGTGGGTGATAGGCGGGTGAGGATACCGAGAATGAGGGTTGGGTAGATGAGAGTGTTGTGAGAATAGTTGGGAGTTAGTGTGATAGGAGGTGTCTATTGACCCTAAAGATGTTCATCAAAATTTGACTAAATCTACCTTCTCACTATAACCAAACATAAAAAATTACCTTAAAACTCCTCATGTTTGGCATTAAATAACCCACAGGGGTTGATATGTCGTTAAACAAATCTCAAACCTTACAGCATCTAGACATTATGAATTTAACCACAGTTGTTGTTTCCAGGTTCACCTTACCCCGGGGTGGTAGCATCTGTTAAGGTCCCAGCTATGGGCAAATTGTTAACCCCCAAATTGAGGTCAAAACACTATAAATGTATAAAAATATACATTTATATATATATATATGTATAAAAATAGACTTTCTAGAAAAATTGATATATCCCGGGAAGGAATATCAGGGAAAAGAATAGTGTAAGAATAATACTTAACACTGAAGATAGATTAGAAGAGATTTATTATACAACAGTACAATAAACCAAGAGACGTACAAGAACAATCAACGAATAGTCACAGGATTAACAATAAAGTAGAAAATGTCTCCGCCTATGACGTATGCGTCCGTCTAGTGACGTATGCTAACGTATGCCCATAGTTCCCTCTAGTCACAGTATTTTATAGACTAGATCATATCGATTACGGGGTAGAATAGGATGTTCCTCTACAACACTAAGCCACACAACAAACAACTACTTACAGTACTAATTTTCAGGTTCACACACCTACTCATCCATCCATCAAATACACTTACTAATTCGGACCAGGATACCAATCAACGAGCCCACGCAACGGGCCACTATTTCATAACAAAGACAAACACAACTACAAAATATTCCTATAGCACAAAATGGACGACACTACTAGAGTACAAATCCTACAATCAAAATATATTGACCCACCCACCCAAAATCACCTATATATAACAACAACACACTATCCAACTCAAACTACTACCCAGAAATTTCAAAACATATAGAGGTAGCTAACCAACTAGACAACATCTTTTAGAACATCAGATCCGAAGGAAAATACCGATTTAAAAATACGAAAACTATTATTGTTAATCTTTCCTAGTATTCTTTAAAAGAAGAAAGAAGAAACCTTCTAAAGATTGGATTAAAATTCTGTCCCACACCAAAAAGTAATATTACAGACCTAAAGAAAACCTTAGAGAAGTCGAACGAACATTTAGACTTATAGAAATATTAAACAATAATAATAACGACAGCTGAATAGTAAAAAACAAATCTAAATATTTTCCAAATGAAAATTCAAATGAAATGAACATATTCTTTGAAAAACTCTGGGACATAGACATTCAAAACAATCTCAACCCCTAACAATCTCACACACAAACAAAAACCATCACTTTTTTTTATAATCATATCGCCCCAAGCAAGGCATTTTACTGCCACTGTTTTGCAGGGTGTTACATAGGAGGAAATTTATGAGAAAGAGTGACAGATTATAGGGGGTGTCAGGAAGTGGGCAAGAGAAGGATGAGAATATTGACGAGAGTGGAGTATGTAGCCGTCAATTCAGTGAGATAAGAGATGACTATTGATTTTACGTTTAAATTATTGGAGATTGTAGCTGTCGGTGAAGCAAGTAAATGGAAGGGAATTCCACAGGCAGGAAGTGCGAGAAAAGATGCCGCTGAAGTAGAATTTGCGTTTAAAATTATTGGTTTCACAGTAAAAGGGTGGGACCTAGTTGCTAATCTTGTCGCTCGAGTAAATTTATATATAGGGGACACCAGTGAGCAAAGTTCATCGGAGCAGAAGCCGTGAAAGTATTTGTAGAAGAGAAACAGGGAAGCCACAATGCGCCGGTGAGAAAGTGACTTTATCTGAGCTGCCAAGTCGAGATCGATCACATTACAGATTCTCCGTAGGATTTTGTCAAGAACCCCAAGGTGAATAGCAGAGGCACCCGACTAGATATGGCAGCAGTATTCAATGCATGGGTGGATGGCAAGAGAAGGATGACTGTGGTCATAAAGTGAGGGATCCGTTTATATATTGAGTGTAATGTAGAATCGATCCCCCACTTAATAACCACATTATAATAGTATAGAATTTTTGTTTTTATAATCATATCGCCTTAAGCTAAGTTCATCGGAGCAGAAGCCGTGAAAGTATTTGTAGAAGAGACACAGGGAAGCCACATTAGAAAACATTCGTACAATGCCATAATAATAAAGGAAGCAGACAAGTGCTGTAATCATTAACCATAACAGTAGAACCCACTACAAAACATATATATATATATATATATATATATATATATATATATATATATATATATATATATATGCCTGGAGACAGTCAACCATAATATAGATGAAAACATCACATCAAAAATATAAAAAAATTTCTACCTTCGACACGAGACTACTAGCAGACAAAGAAAAGAATTCTTACAGACTTCATACCAAAAACTAGCAATTTTACAGCCTCTGAAAGTGTTATCGAGAAACACACCTATTCCTCAGATAAAGGACTCTTCCTCCTATATTGAGAAGAGTTAACAGTAAAAGAGTCAGCTTACAGTAAAAGATTACCAAGATCCTAATATTGTGGGTACGTTAAGTTAATTAGCAACCGACATAGTACGATTATAACCTTCAGTGCAAAAACTACTCCACAACACGAAGATACATAAATCAAACAAAATTAATGCATTTGTCCAGGAACAAAAATCTGAATATATTCACCGCCAAAACCCTAATGATCTTAAATTCAGTTCCATTGGAGCAAGGCCAGACTGAGCAACTGAATAGATAAAATATTACAACCGTACACCACAACAATAAAAGGATATATCAACGACAGCATCAGTCAGTTAAGTGCCATGCGCGATACACGCTTGGGCGATCATGTCTCGAAAGAGACATGACTGACTGGGCAGAAGATTATCCCGCAGTAGGTTGCCATTGCTTTCTGCGGTAGACTGGTTGCCGACCAAGGCTATAGAACCCAATCTGTCCTATTATTTAACCCATAACTGGAGGGAAGAGACGGATTAATACCTTTCCCAAGGATATTTGCGCGTAAGTGAAGGCAATGAATTCAGCTGGAATTCGAACTCGGTTCCCCGATTTCTCGTTCCTAGCCGATATCCACTGCGCCACAACG